>OX442314.1:63927931-64384356 GCA_949358305.1 Strigamia acuminata | reverse complement strand
CGTACAACATTCATAGACATTAATCTCGAATCCTGTTTTTGGTTTTACGCCGTTAACGGGCCGTTAACGGCCCGTTAACGGCCCGTTAACGGCCCGCATGAGGTCGTACGGGCCGTTACGGGATCGTGACGGGACCGTCGGCGGCCCGTTAACGGCCCGTGCGAGCCGTTACGGGATCGTGACGGGACCGTCGGCGGCCCGTTAACGGCCCGTGCGAGCCGTTACGGGATCGTGACGGGACCGTCGGCGGCCCGTTAACGGCCCGTGCGAGCCGTTACGGGATCGTGACGGGACCGTCGGCGGCCCGTTAACGGCCCGTGCGGGCCGTTTTCGACCCGTTGCGGCCGTTTTCGACCCGTTGCGGCCCGTTTTCGACCCGTTACGGTCCTTGGCCGTAACGGGCCGAAAACGGGAAAACTGAAAAAGTCGAGTGCGAGACCACGTGACCCGGAGTGTGGTTTTTGGGGACGAGGGCCGTCCTCCGACCGCGCCGTGACGCGCCGCGGGTCGGTCACCAACTTTTGTCAATTTTTGACAGATTTTCACGGAATTTCAGCGACATTTTACGAGACGTTTCTGCCCGATGGGACGGACTTCTGTAAAACATTGCTTAAAATCCATGGAAATTTATCACATATTGACAAAATTCGGTGCAAGTTTTGTCAGAAATTAGGAAAAAACTTTTTTCAAAACTCGTCCAACGCGCCGGTAAATTGAGCGCCCACGTGCGTCGACAGTGGGCGCTTCAAAACCGCGTGGACACTGTCAGATCTCGGCACAGTTTGATGCGCCCAAATCTAGCAATACTTGCACCGACTTTTGGCAATTTGTGACAAATTTTCACAGAATTTCGGCAACATTTTACGACACATTTCTGCCCGGTTGGACACATTTCCACAGGTTTTTTGTAAAACGTTGCTAAAATTCTGTTGAATTTCATCAAAAATTGTGTCAAAAGTCGGTGACGGGCGGAGGGGCGAGCTCCGGGCGCCCGAGAGAGAGAGAGAAAGAGAGAGAGAGGGGACGGCCGGGGCTCCCGCCAACGGGCGGAGGGGCGAGCCTTGGCGGGTTGGGCGTGCACTATCTAGGCATGTGGGCGCTCGATTTACCGGCACGTTGGACAAGTTTTGAAAATTTTTTTTTCCTAATTTTTGACAAAATTAGCACCGAATTTTGCCAATATTTGATAAATTTCCACGGAATTTTATCAATGTTTTACAAAAAACCCCTGGAAATGTGTCCAATCGAGCAGAAATGTCTCGTAAAATATCGCTGAAATTTGTCTAAAATTGACAAAAAATCGGTGCAAGTTTTGCTAGATATTTGCCCGGATCAAACTGTGCCCGAAACCGCCCGATCTGACAGTGTGCACGCGGGCTGGACGTGCCCACTGTCCCCGCATGTGCACTCGCCGGCGCGTTGGACGAGTTTAAGAAGATTTTATCAATTTCTGACAAAACTTGCATCGATTTTTTGTCAATTTTTGATAAATTTCCCCAGAATTTTAGCAATAAAACCTTTGAAAATGTATCCAAAAGAGCAGAAATGTCCTGTAAAATATTGCTGAAAATCTGTTGAAATTCATCAAATATTGACAAAAATCTGTGACGAGCGGAGGGGCGATCCTTTGGCGGCCGAAAGAGAGAGGGGGGACGGTCGGGGCTCCCGCCGACGGGCGGAGGGGCGAGCCTTGGCGGCCGAGAGAGAGAGAGAGAGAGGACGGCCGGGGCTCCCGCCGGCGCACTGTCCACGCATGGGCGCGCTCGATTTACTGGCGCGTTGGACGAATTTTAAATTTTTTGTTTCCTATTTCTGACAAAATTTGCACCGACTTTTGGCAATTTGTGACAAATTTTCACAGAATTTCGGCAACATTTTACGACACATTTCTGCCCGGTTGGACACATTTCCACAGGTTTTTTGTAAAACGTTGCTAAAATTCCGTTGAATTTCATCAAAAATTGTGTCAAAAGTCGGTGACGGGCGGAGGGGCGAGCTCCGGGCGCCCGAGAGAGAGAGAGAAAGAGAGAGAGAGGGGACGGCCGGGGCTCCCGCCAACGGGCGGAGGGGCGAGCCTTGGCGGGTTGGGCGTGCACTATCTAGGCATGTGGGCGCTCGATTTACCGGCACGTTGGACAAGTTTTGAAAATTTTTTTTTCCTAATTTTTGACAAAATTAGCACCGAATTTTGCCAATATTTGATAAATTTCCACGGAATTTTATCAATGTTTTACAAAAAACCCCTGGAAATGTGTCCAATCGAGCAGAAATGTCTCGTAAAATATCGCTGAAATTTGTCTAAAATTGACAAAAAATCGGTGCAAGTTTTGCTAGATATTTGCCCGGATCAAACTGTGCCCGAAACCGCCCGATCTGACAGTGTGCACGCGGGCTGGACGTGCCCACTGTCCCCGCATGTGCACTCGCCGGCGCGTTGGACGAGTTTAAGAAGATTTTATCAATTTCTGACAAAACTTGCATCGATTTTTTGTCAATTTTTGATAAATTTCCCCAGAATTTTAGCAATAAAACCTTTGAAAATGTATCCAAAAGAGCAGAAATGTCCTGTAAAATATTGCTGAAAATCTGTTGAAGTTCATCAAATATTGACAAAAATCTGTGACGAGCGGAGGGGCGATCCTTTGGCGGCCGAAAGAGAGAGGGGGGACGGTCGGGGCTCCCGCCGACGGGCGGAGGGGCGAGCCTTGGCGGCCGAGAGAGAGAGAGAGAGAGGACGGCCGGGGCTCCCGCCGGCGCACTGTCCACGCATGGGCGCGCTCGATTTACTGGCGCGTTGGACGAATTTTAAATTTTTTGTTTCCTATTTCTGACAAAATTTGCACAGACTTTTGTCAATTTTTGACAAATTTTCACGGAATTTCAGCAATGGGACGGACTTATGTAAAACATCGCTTAAAATCTGGAAATCTGTCAAATCTTCTTTAAATTTATGCAAGATATTGGGAAATTTTGGTTTAACTCGTCCAACGGGCCGGTAAATCGAGCGCCCACACGCGCCCACATGCACGTCCAACCCGCATGGGCACTGTCACATCGGACGTTTGTTGCGTGCAAAACTTGCACCGACTTTTGGCCATTTTTGGTTAAACTTCCGCACAATTTCTGCCCGATTGGACACTGAGGTTCGGTTTCCGACCGGGTCGTTTCTTGTCCGACCCGCGGCGCGTCGCGGCGCGGCCGGAGGACGGCCCTCGTCCCCAAAAACCACACTCCGAGTCACGGGTCGCACGGCCAACAGGCCGTGACGGGCCGTAGCGGGTCGAAAACGGGCCGTTAACGGCCCGTTGACGGCCCGTTAGCGGCCCGCATGAGGTCGCACGGGCCGTCGGCGAGCCGAAGTCCGGGAACGAAGGCCGTTACGGGACCGTGACGGGACCGTCGGCGGCCCGTTAACGGCCCGTGCGAGCCGTTACGGGATCGTGACGGGACCGTCGGCGGCCCGTTAACGGCCCGTGCGAGCCGTTACGGAATCGTGACGGGACCGTCGGCGGCCCGTTAACGGCCCGTGCGGGCCGTTACGGGATCGTGACGGGACCGTCGGCGGCCCGTTAACGGCCCGTGCGACCCCATGCGGGCCGTTGACGGGCCGTTAACGGGCCGTTAACGGGCCGTTAACGGGCCGTGACGGTGTAAATCGAAAAAATCAACAACCGACAACACGTACATGAAAACGCGTACAACATTCATAGACATTAATCTCGAATCCTGTTTTTGGTTTTACGCCGTTAACGGGCCGTTAACGGCCCGTTAACGGCCCGTTAACGGCCCGCATGAGGTCGTACGGGCCGTTACGGGGTCGTGACGGGACCGTCGGCGGCCCGTTAACGGCCCGTGCGGGCCGTTACGGGATAGTTACGGAACCGTCGGCGGCCCGTTAACGGCCCGTGCGAGCCGTTACGGGATCGTGACGGGACCGTCGGCGGCCCGTTAACGGCCCGTGCGAGCCGTTACGGGATTGTGACGGGACCGTCGGCGGCCCGTTAACGGCCCGTGCGGGCCGTTTTCGACCCGTTGCGGCCGTTTTCGACCCGTTGCGGCCCGTTTTCGACCCGTTACGGTCCTTGGCCGTAACGGGCCGAAAACGGGAAAACTGAAAAAGTCGAGTGCGAGACCACGTGACCCGGAGTGTGGTTTTTGGGGACGAGGGCCGTCCTCCGACCGCGCCGTGACGCGCCGCGGGTCGGTCACCAACTTTTGTCAATTTTTGACAGATTTTCACGGAATTTCAGCGACATTTTACGAGACGTTTCTGCCCGATGGGACGGACTTCTGTAAAACATTGCTTAAAATCCATGGAAATTTATCACATATTGACAAAATTCGGTGCAAGTTTTGTCAGAAATTAGGAAAAAACTTTTTTCAAAACTCGTCCAACGCGCCGGTAAATTGAGCGCCCACGTGCGTCGACAGTGGGCGCTTCAAAACCGCATGGACACTGTCAGATCTCGGCACAGTTTGATGCGCCCAAATCTAGCAATACTTGCACCGACTTTTGGCAATTTGTGACAAATTTTCACAGAATTTCGGCAACATTTTACGACACATTTCTGCCCGGTTGGACACATTTCCACAGGTTTTTTGTAAAACGTTGCTAAAATTCCGTTGAATTTCATCAAAAATTGTGTCAAAAGTCGGTGACGGGCGGAGGGGCGAGCTCCGGGCGCCCGAGAGAGAGAGAGAAAGAGAGAGAGAGGGGACGGCCGGGGCTCCCGCCAACGGGCGGAGGGGCGAGCCTTGGCGGGTTGGGCGTGCACTATCTAGGCATGTGGGCGCTCGATTTACCGGCACGTTGGACAAGTTTTGAAAATTTTTTTTTCCTAATTTTTGACAAAATTAGCACCGAATTTTGCCAATATTTGATAAATTTCCACGGAATTTTATCAATGTTTTACAAAAAACCCCTGGAAATGTGTCCAATCGAGCAGAAATGTCTCGTAAAATATCGCTGAAATTTGTCTAAAATTGACAAAAAATCGGTGCAAGTTTTGCTAGATATTTGCCCGGATCAAACTGTGCCCGAAACCGCCCGATCTGACAGTGTGCACGCGGGCTGGACGTGCCCACTGTCCCCGCATGTGCACTCGCCGGCGCGTTGGACGAGTTTAAGAAGATTTTATCAATTTCTGACAAAACTTGCATCGATTTTTTGTCAATTTTTGATAAATTTCCCCAGAATTTTAGCAATAAAACCTTTGAAAATGTATCCAAAAGAGCAGAAATGTCCTGTAAAATATTGCTGAAAATCTGTTGAAATTCATCAAATATTGACAAAAATCTGTGACGAGCGGAGGGGCGATCCTTTGGCGGCCGAAAGAGAGAGGGGGGACGGTCGGGGCTCCCGCCGACGGGCGGAGGGGCGAGCCTTGGCGGCCGAGAGAGAGAGAGAGAGAGGACGGCCGGGGCTCCCGCCGGCGCACTGTCCACGCATGGGCGCGCTCGATTTACTGGCGCGTTGGACGAATTTTAAATTTTTTGTTTCCTATTTCTGACAAAATTTGCACCGACTTTTGGCAATTTGTGACAAATTTTCACAGAATTTCGGCAACATTTTACGACACATTTCTGCCCGGTTGGACACATTTCCACAGGTTTTTTGTAAAACGTTGCTAAAATTCCGTTGAATTTCATCAAAAATTGTGTCAAAAGTCGGTGACGGGCGGAGGGGCGAGCTCCGGGCGCCCGAGAGAGAGAGAGAAAGAGAGAGAGAGGGGACGGCCGGGGCTCCCGCCAACGGGCGGAGGGGCGAGCCTTGGCGGGTTGGGCGTGCACTATCTAGGCATGTGGGCGCTCGATTTACCGGCACGTTGGACAAGTTTTGAAAATTTTTTTTTCCTAATTTTTGACAAAATTAGCACCGAATTTTGCCAATATTTGATAAATTTCCACGGAATTTTATCAATGTTTTACAAAAAACCCCTGGAAATGTGTCCAATCGAGCAGAAATGTCTCGTAAAATATCGCTGAAATTTGTCTAAAATTGACAAAAAATCGGTGCAAGTTTTGCTAGATATTTGCCCGGATCAAACTGTGCCCGAAACCGCCCGATCTGACAGTGTGCACGCGGGCTGGACGTGCCCACTGTCCCCGCATGTGCACTCGCCGGCGCGTTGGACGAGTTTAAGAAGATTTTATCAATTTCTGACAAAACTTGCATCGATTTTTTGTCAATTTTTGATAAATTTCCCCAGAATTTTAGCAATAAAACCTTTGAAAATGTATCCAAAAGAGCAGAAATGTCCTGTAAAATATTGCTGAAAATCTGTTGAAGTTCATCAAATATTGACAAAAATCTGTGACGAGCGGAGGGGCGATCCTTTGGCGGCCGAAAGAGAGAGGGGGGACGGTCGGGGCTCCCGCCGACGGGCGGAGGGGCGAGCCTTGGCGGCCGAGAGAGAGAGAGAGAGAGGACGGCCGGGGCTCCCGCCGGCGCACTGTCCACGCATGGGCGCGCTCGATTTACTGGCGCGTTGGACGAATTTTAAATTTTTTGTTTCCTATTTCTGACTAAATTTGCACAGACTTTTGTCAATTTTTGACAAATTTTCACGGAATTTCAGCAATGGGACGGACTTATGTAAAACATCGCTTAAAATCTGGAAATCTGTCAAATCTTCTTTAAATTTATGCAAGATATTGGGAAATTTTGGTTTAACTCGTCCAACGGGCCGGTAAATCGAGCGCCCACACGCGCCCACATGCACGTCCAACCCGCATGGGCACTGTCACATCGGACGTTTGTTGCGTGCAAAACTTGCACCGACTTTTGGCCATTTTTGGTTAAACTTTCGCACAATTTCTGCCCGATTGGACACTGAGGTTCGGTTTCCGACCGGGTCGTTTCTTGTCCGACCCGCGGCGCGTCGCGGCGCGGCCGGAGGACGGCCCTCGTCCCCAAAAACCACACTCCGAGTCACGGGTCGCACGGCCAACAGGCCGTGACGGGCCGTAGCGGGTCGAAAACGGGCCGTTAACGGCCCGTTGACGGCCCGTTAGCGGCCCGCATGAGGTCGCACGGGCCGTCGGCGAGCCGAAGTCCGGGAACGAAGGCCGTTACGGGACCGTGACGGGACCGTCGGCGGCCCGTTAACGGCCCGTGCGAGCCGTTACGGGACCGTGACGGGACCGTCGGCGGCCCGTTAACGGCCCGTGCGGGCCGTTACGGGATCGTGACGGGACCGTCGGCGGCCCGTTAACGGCCCGTGCGGGCCGTTACGGGATCGTAACGGGCCGTTAACGGGCCGTTAACGGGCCGTTAACGGGCCGTGACGGTGTAAATCGAAAAAATCAACAACCGACAACACGTACATGAAAACGCGTACAACATTCATAGACATTAATCTCGAATCCTGTTTTTGGTTTTACGCCGTTAACGGGCCGTTAACGGCCCGTTAACGGCCCGTTAACGGCCCGCATGAGGTCGTACGGGCCGTTACGGGGTCGTGACGGGATCGTCGGCGGCCCGTTAACGGCCCGTGCGGGCCGTTACGGGATAGTTACGGAACCGTCGGCGGCCCGTTAACGGCCCGTGCGAGCCGTTACGGGATCGTGACGGGACCGTCGGCGGCCCGTTAACGGCCCGTGCGAGCCGTTACGGGATTGTGACGGGACCGTCGGCGGCCCGTTAACGGCCCGTGCGGGCCGTTTTCGACCCGTTGCGGCCGTTTTCGACCCGTTGCGGCCCGTTTTCGACCCGTTACGGTCCTTGGCCGTAACGGGCCGAAAACGGGAAAACTGAAAAAGTCGAGTGCGAGACCACGTGACCCGGAGTGTGGTTTTTGGGGGCGAGGGCCGTCCTCCGACCGCGCCGTGACGCGCCCCGAGTCGGATCAAGAGGCGACCCGGTCGGAAACCGAACCTCGGGGTTCCTCGAGGCGTGGTTTTTTGGGGACGGGGGGAGGGGGGGGGGGGGGGGATCGGGTCGCGTGCTCCGACCGCGCCGCAACGCGATGTGGGTCGGTCACCAACTTTTGTCAATTTTTGACAAATTTCCACGGAATTTCAGCAACATTTTACGAGACGTTTCTGCCCGACTAGACACGTTTCCGCAGGTTTTAGCAAAACAACGTTAAATTCTGTGGAAATTTATCAAATGTTGACAAAATTCTGTGCAAGTTTTGTCAGATACTTACTTACTTACGATATAAACTCGAACGTCGTCCATCGACACTCTCAACATTCCACCGGACATTTTCCGGAAGAGTTTGTCCCGATCGGGACCACGCCTCGACGAAGCCCGGGACCCGGTTTCCGACCGGGTCGTTTTTGGCCCAAGTCACGGCGCGTCGCGGCGCTTTCGGAGCACGCGACCCGATCCCCCCCCTCCCCCCCGTACTCAAAAACCACGTTTTAGCGAAACCCTTGACCGGTCACAAAACCCACCGAACACCGAAAAGCAACGAACAAAACGCGCTCGGTCGCACGAACTACTCGGCCAAAACAACATCCGCAAATTCCGCATCGCAGTCGCGATCAACGAAACAACGTATAGGCCGCCGTAATGTTAAAAAGCGGGACCCTTTCGCCCCCGACAAAATCCGCACACATACCCCAAGGTTAAGCGAGCTCGGGGTTGCCTCGCACGCACGAGGGGCGCACCGGTAGTTACTTCCGTGGTGTTGCGCCGTGCACACCGTGCGCCGACGGTAGTTTGCGCGCATTGTCTGTCGCGCGACCCACTCGGTCTATCGGTACGGAGGCATCGTCGTGGTTCGTATTTTGGAGCGGCCGTGTCTGGCCTCGAGAGGGAGAGGAGGGGGAGGAGGAGGAGGGAGGGGAGACGGTGACAAATATTTATTTTGAAACAAATTACCGGGACTACCGGCGCTCGTTGGCGCCCGTTGTCCCGTGCGGGCCGTTAACGGGCCGCCGACGATCCCGCAACGGCCCCGTAACGGCCCGTACGGGCCGTTAACGGGCCGCACGAGGTTGGCGAGGCCGCCGCACGGGCCGCCGACGGTCCCGTAACGACCCCGTTAACGGCCCGTGCGAGCCGTTAACGGGCCGCCGACGGTCCCGTCACGATCCCGTAACGGCCCGTACAAGCCGTTAACGGGCCGCCGACGGTCCCGTCACGATCCCGTCACGGCTCGTGCGGGCCGTTAACGGGCCGCCGACGGTCCCGTCACGATCCCGTCACGGCCCGTGCGGGCCGTTAACGGGCTGCCGACGGTCCCGTCACGATCCCGTCACGGCTCGTGCGGGCCGTTAACGGGCCGCCGACGGTCCCGTCACGATCCCGTCACGGCCCGTGCGGGCCGTTAACGGGCTGCCGACGGTCCCGTCTGTAGGTAACTGGTAGCAGAGGAGCGCGCAGTGGTCGGCGAAATGCCGACGAGAAGCGTGAAATGATAAGCCAAAACAAAATGGCGTCGTGCTTCGTGCACGACGTCGTCGATACGTTCACCGTATCGTTTACCAAATGCGCGCGTCTTAAGGACGCTTATGTGCGCGTGAAAAACAGCACTGAATGTGCTTTAATGCAAAGACAATGTGTAAAAACAATAAAACAATTTAATAAGAAAATGATACATTACATTTGTGGTGAAACCATGGCTAAGCTGTGCAAAACCCATGCATGGCGCCATGTTGGAAAAAGAAGAAGAGTGAGAACACACTCTGGTGGCAATAATTGACATTAGATGTCAAAACAAAAGAACAAATCATACTGAAAAACATTATGCAGGTATGGAATTACATACGGGACAGCACACAATGTGTGCAAAAGCGAAATATAACGAATAAGACATCAAACATCGAAATAACTGATTTGAAATTGAATTATATAAAGTATGAACATTTGATATCGATAATAAATTTGGTCTTAGGACCAACAAATCCCACCTTCGATCTTAAATGTTCAGGGGAAATATAAACGCATACTGGAATTACAGTGTAAACATTAAACAAAATGGAAATCATAAAGTCGAATCACCGAGCCGGGTACTATAATTGTAAAACTCTACGGAAGCCCGACTATTCCCTCTGATCTCGATGACTCTCATAATCGGGAAAAACTAACACAGGAATGTCACGATAAAGTTACAATCGGAAAATCCGAGAAATCAACGATTGCAAACGTTCCGATCCGAGCCACTTCGTGAAGATGTCGGCGACGTTCAGGTCGCCGGGCACTTTGCGGAGTTCGAAGCGTCCCGCCGTATACCACTCCCTGAGCCAATGATAACGTACACGAATATGTCGAGTTTTCGAAGTTTCGACATCGTTGGAAGTAAACTGTATGGCCGAGAGAGCGTCGGAATAAATGACGGGTCGCGATAATCGGTTGAGGATCGGAAACTGAAGATAAACGTGGTCCAACCAGTAAAGTTCTTTGACGCACTCAACAAGGGCGATGAATTCTGCTTCCATTGTTGAGCATGCCACGGTCGACTGTTTACGACAGGACCAGCCGATTGGAATGTTGCCGATGAAAGTAATATAACCGCCGAAACTTAATGATGTCTCCGGATCGCATGCCCACGACGCGTCGGTGTAAGCCCACAATTGTGAAGATGTACAGCCGGATAATTCGATGCAAAAGTGCGCGGTGTTAGCGACGTACTGTAGAACTTGAAGTAATGCTCGAATGTGGGTCTTATTATAGCAGGTGTTGTATTGCGATAAATGGATAACGGAGTAAAGTATATCGGGGCGTGTCCTCGAAGCCAAAAATAACAGCGATCCGATCAGCGAGCGGTATGGAAAATCTTCCAAATTCTCGGTCGATCCTCTGACGAGTGTCGTCCCGGGTGTCACGGGAACTTTCACGAGCTTGTTGGTCGAGGTACCGAACTTTTTGATGATCTTCGCAATATAAGCACGTTGGGAAATGAATGTGCGTCCCATATCACGGATAAACTCGACACCTAACAATTTCGTAATCGGACCGAGATTGACGATTTGGAATTTCGAACTGATGAGTCGGATCAATTGGTCGAAAACACTGTCGGATGCGTAGAATAAAATAATATCGTCCACGTAGACTAACATGATAGCGGAATTTCCGAAGACGTAAACACAATTACACGCGGGCATTCTTCGGAATCCGAGGTCTCGAAGCGTTTCGTCCAATTTTTCGAACCATTGTCTTCCCGACTGGTGGAGGCCGTAAAGGGATTTAACGAGTAGCCACACATTGTTGGGGTTGGAACATGTGGCACCTGCAGGGATCCGCATGTAGACTTTGTGTTTAAGTTCGCCATACAGGTACGCACATTTCACATCTAAGTGTGCATCCTTCCAACCACGCAACACTACGAGAAGACAGAAGAATAAACGGATTAAGACGAAATTCACCACCGGACTAAAAACTTCATCGTAGTCGACTCCGAGAGTTTGACGAAAACCCTGGGCGACTAAACGAGCTCGATATCTGGTGATCGTCCCTGCTGCATCGGTCTTAAGCTTAAAAAGCCATTTGCAGCCAAGAATCGTAGTATCCGGTGGTCTTGGAACTTCGAGATAAACTTCTCTTTCGGTAAATGTGTCGAGCTCTTCCTTAATGGCTTCCCGCCACTTCGGAGCATCGGAAAATTTCGGGATTTCAGCATAGGAAGCTGGTTCCGTTCTACAAAGATGAGCCGCATGGCGAGCACCCGGAATCGTAGGCAATGTGTACTCGATGTTGCTCCAAATAAATAAACTGGGGTCATAATCGATGTTGTTGAGCATACAGTATTCATCAACATCCCTCTGAGATCTGAGTCGAATGCCCGGCATCGGAAAATAGTAAACGTCCGTTTTAATCGATCCCGGAACTTGATCCTTCCGGAGGTGTTCCTCGCGTCTCCAATCACTGCACTCGGAATCTCCCCCAATGGGTCGCCAAATATATGCAGTATGGCGATCCGTAGCAGGCAAGACTTCAGTCCCGACTATGTGCTGAATTGGAGCAGGAGACATTGGAGTATCGTCAAATACCGACACTGTATGAGAAAGATCTGCTCCACGGGTTTTCCGGCGATATGTGATGTATCTCGCTGGAGAACCAGGCGGTGATTGGCGAGGAGACTGCTCTGCAGATGTCCCAGTGAAATCAGATGTTCTTGGAAGAATGGCTTGGTCATCAAAGTCAGCAATATCGTCATCTGTATCTCCTTCCTGATAGAGGATGGGATACGATTGTGAATGTCCTAGACTTGCCGAACTCGGTAATTGCAGTGCACACGCATCCAACAATAACTGCTCTGGCGTTGTCGGGGGCGGCAATTGGATGACCGGTGTATGAACAGAGTGAGATGTCGACACGCCGCTGACATGGCTAGCTCCACCATTATCGGAATCGTCGTCGGAATGATCAGAATGTTCGGAATCGGATCCTCTTGGCCAGTCATGGAACTGGACGTTGTCGTTAAACGAAACCGATTGCTGTCCGACATCAGAAAAAGTTTCTTCGGGCCGTTGAGATGCGCCACGAAGAGATTTCCGATATGATTGGCGTTCATCGATCTTGACGTGAACCGTTTCGTAAACTCGATCTTCTACCGGATTCCAAACTCTATATCCGCGGGTACCAGTCGCGTAACCAACGAGATATCCCTCCCATGCACGCGGATCTAGTTTCTTGCGGCCTGGCGCGGTGTAATGCACCCAGCATTTGGACCCCATTTTGCGTAGGTGTCGTAAAGACAATGCTCGTTGTCGCCATAGGATATACGGAATTTGGTTATTCAATCTCGAATGCGGACTTCGGTTCTTCACATACGCAAATGTGACGGCGAGTTCCGCCCAAAGGTCATCCGGGAGTCGAGTTTCGGAGATAAGTGATCGGACACTGTCGGCCATTGTTCGATTTATGCGTTCTGCAGTCCCGTTCATTTGAGGTGATGCGGGATTGGTCCTCTGCCCTTGGATGCCCTTTTCTTTGAGATAGTTCAAGAATTCATTTGACATGAATTCGCCTCCGCGGTCGGATCTAATCGCTTTCACACGCGTATTCTGAATTCGTTCAACGCGGGCGACGAAGTCTTTGAATGCCCCAAAGGTTTGCGACTTCTGGGCCAACGGGATAATCCACGTGTAACGTGTGGCATCGTCGATGATGGTGAAAACATAATCCGAGCCGCCCAGTGACGTGAGCGGGGCTGGTCCCCACAAATCCATGTGCAGAAGGTCCAATGGTTTCGATGTACAGGGATTCGGGTCCGGTTTATGCGAAGCTCTGGTCGATTTAGCAATTCTGCAGTCGTTACACGACAATTCTTGTCGGACTTCAGCTGGTTGCAAACCATAAACCTGGTCGTTAGCTGCCAGAAGCTTCATCGCATTAGTATGCAGGTGACCGAGACGACTGTGCCATAGACCGGTGGCATCTTTAACCGAAGCAGGATTAGCAATTACCTTTTTCTGTGACGGAGGTAAATTGCCAGGAGGAGGGGAAATCGGTAGACATTGCAGAGCATTGGAATAGGATTGTGTGGTCGGATTGACAATGACCGGTGGGGGAACAGGAGTAAGGACGGGAAAATGTGTAGGATCGGTCAGGTTTGGAATTGGTTGGGTGGGAATTGCCTTCACACTCTCAACCGCTGGCAGATCAAAACGATAGTCTGTAATTTCCCGTTGCTTTTGTTTTCCTTTAACCGGTTTCGGAACATTGTCAAAGTCCACTTCTGTCGTGACCAGTGTTTTGACAGGTTGAATTGTCGGTGGAGTGGCCGTCGAAACCGTTGTCGAACTGATAGGGGCCGAACACAAACCGTCCAAATAATACAAGCCACCACGTTCCTTTGCACGAATGATTGGTAAACGATAGTCCGATTCATAAACATTAACTTCTCCGTTGAAAATGTGGATATGATGTCGCGTTTTATCGATTTTCGACACCGAAATCAAATTGGCTTCGAAATTCGGTGCATATAGAACGTTGGTCAAATCCAAAACGCAATCTGCATCATCAACTGACGTGAGAAGTTGAACCGTTCCTCGTCCAGTAACTTGCGATTTGCCTTGCCCCAATTCGATATCGAAAGGCGGAATGTTCGTGAAATCGGTGAATAACGCTCGCACATGGGTCACGTGGTCGGTAGCGCCGCAGTCAACAATCCACTCATTGGATTGCATAAAGTGGGCAACTGGGCGCTCAACGACTTGCGGTGCACTGCAGAAAAATGTCCCTTTCCGAATTGGACGTGAGCTCCCTCGAGGACGAGTGTCTTCGACCTTGGCGACGGCGTTCTTATTCCGTCTTCGACTCTTACTTCTCGATGAGCGTTGTACGGAAACCGTCGGCTGATTCGGATTTTCACGTCGAGGGTGGGGGCACTTATTCGCGTAGTGGCCCATCTGTTCGCAATTAAAACACCGAATAGTTGACAAATCACGAGCACCGGATTTATTGCGTTGGCGAAGCTGTCCTTTCGCAGAAGCATGAGCCGTCGGTGGAGTTGTTCGAAGCAGACCCGCCGATCTTAAACGAGATTGTTCGGATATCAACTGTTCGGCAACCAAAGTCGGTGTAAATTTGTCATCCGGCCAATGGTAAATTGCGAACGTTGCCTGGGCATACTCAGGTGGCAATCCCTTAAGATACTGATATGCGTGGTGGTCGGGCGAAGTTTCCTCTTTAACGTCCTTTAATTGCCTAACATAGTGATCGACTCTGGCAATAAAATCCGGCATATCCTCGTTGGGTCCAATCTGGAAATTTAAAAACTCCCAACGCATGGCTGCTCTTCTGGCCCGTGAGCTTGGCGCATAAATCTTAGCCAGCGCGTCCCACGCTTCTTTCGGCGTGTTGCACGTGTCCAACACTGATCGTTTGGGCTCGCTGACTTGGATATAGATGTGACCGAGGGCTTTATCTTTCTTGGTCATGTACCGGTCTTTCTCCTTTTCCGTCAAGGTAGCTAAATGTTCGGCTTCCTTCTCCTCGGTAACATGCCTCCAAAGGCCCTCGGACTTTAAGAGCATCCGCATCGATCGTTGCCACTGCTCGTAGTTCCCAACTCCGAGTACGGGAATTTTGCTCGATGAATCTCCGGATTTGTGCATCGTGGCGTGGAAAACTCGACACTCCGCGACGAAAACACAGGCTCAGAGAAATAGTACACACGAGACACCGTAGCACTGCACGAAAACGAAGCACAACACTCGATGCGAAGCACTTTCGAGGCGGAAACCGTCAAATTGGGCAATTCCTTCTGAAGGAATTCAAAAACCTCCGGTAGCCAGTCTGAGAGGGTCCGATCGGTGCACCTGGGCCCGCGGGAAACCTCACTTGTACCACGACAAGCACTACCGGAGAATACGTAATCGCTTGATCGGATTCGATCGAAGGGCGAATACGATGCTAAATGTCCCCCAAAAGCCTTAAATTCTACCTTAAAGTTAACAATGTAAATCGACAAGAAGGAGAAATAGATGAATCGGTCGCGGGTGCAACTCTCGTGCAAATGAAGGCACGGCGCAGCTTTCTCGAAAAGCTGGAGAAAACGCAAATTCGGATTTAAAACCCGAATTCTTCTCGAAAAAATTCGAGGCTCTTCGTGACAATGTTCTAAAGATCGGTGATTACGACCGTTCACCGGGGAACTAAGCCGCCAATAATCTAGTATTGGATTCTCGTTGTATCCGCCGCAACGTGCTAAGCGGAGAAGCGAATCCAAAATGACGAAAAACCTGAAAATAAATTTAAATTCGCCGAAATTCGCGAATCCCGCGTGATTTCGGACGAAAATTAGACGAATTGGTGGAAATATAGACAGCCCTGGCTGTCTTGAACGTCGGCGATACGTTGTGGACGTACGGCGGACGAAAATCGGGCCGAAAATCGATGATACCTGCAAAAATAAAGGAATTTGCCTAGAAATTTGCGAATCCCGCGTGATTTCTGGCAAAATTAGTCGGCGAATCGTGAGGAAAACGTTGCAGACTCTTGTGGAACGTCGGCGATGCGTATCTGACGTCTCCAGTACGAAAATCGGCTCGAAAATCGTCGTTTTCTGCAAATAAAAGATTTCGGCGCAAAAATCGCGAATTTCGCGAATATTGCGTCGAAAATTAACGAAATAAATGGCCAACTAGCAAGGAACCATCCTCTGCTACCAATTGTAGGTAACTGGTAGCAGAGGAGCGCGCAGTGGTCGGCGAAATGCCGACGAGAAGCGTGAAATGATAAGCCAAAACAAAATGGCGTCGTGCTTCGTGCACGACGTCGTCGATACGTTCACCGTATCGTTTACCAAATGCGCGCGTCTTAAGGACGCTTATGTGCGCGTGAAAAACAGCACTGAATGTGCTTTAATGCAAAGACAATGTGTAAAAACAATAAAACAATTTAATAAGAAAATGATACATTACATTTGTGGTGAAACCATGGCTAAGCTGTGCAAAACCCATGCATGGCGCCATGTTGGAAAAAGAAGAAGAGTGAGAACACACTCTGGTGGCAATAATTGACATTAGATGTCAAAACAAAAGAACAAATCATACTGAAAAACATTATGCAGGTATGGAATTACATACGGGACAGCACACAATGTGTGCAAAAGCGAAATATAACGAATAAGACATCAAACATCGAAATAACTGATTTGAAATTGAATTATATAAAGTATGAACATTTGATATCGATAATAAATTTGGTCTTAGGACCAACACCGTCACGATCCCGTCAACGGCCCGCATGGAGTCGTACGGGCCGTTAACGGGCTGCCGACGGTCCCGTCACGATCCCGTCACGGCTCGTGCGGGCCGTTAACGGGCCGCCGACAGTCCCGTCACGATCCCGTCACGGCCTGTGCGGGCCGTTAACGGGCCGTTAACGGGCCGTTAACGGCCCGTTAACGGCGTAAAACCAAAAACAGGATTCGAGATTAATGTCTATGAATGTTGTACGCGTTTTCACGTACGTGTTGTCGGTTGTTGATTTTTTCGATTTACGCCGTAACGGCCCGTTAACGGCCCGTTAACGGCCCGTCAACGGCCCGTCAACGGCCCGCAACGGCCCGCACGGGCCGTTAACGGGCCGTCGACGATCCCGTCACGATCCCGCAACGGCCCGCACGGGCCGTTAACGGGCCGCTGACGGTCCCGTCACGATCCCGTCACGGCCTTCGTTCCCGGACTTCGGCTCGCCGACGGCCCGTACGACCTCACGCGGGCCGTTAACGGGCCGTTAACGGCCCGTTAACGGCCCGTTAACGGCGTAAAACCAAAAACAGGATTCGAGATTAATGTCTATGAATGTTGTACGCGTTTTCATGTACGTGTTGTCGGTTGTTGATTTTTTCGATTCACGCCGTAACGGCCCGTTAACGGCCCGTTAACGGCCCGTCAACGGCCCGTCAACGGCCCGCAACGGCCCGCACGGGCCGTTAACGGGCCGTCGACGATCCCGTCACGATCCCGCAACGGCCCGCACGGGCCGTTAACGGGCCGCTGACGGTCCCGTCACGATCCCGCAACGGCCCGCACGGGCCGTTAACGGGCCGTCGACGATCCCGTCACGATCCCGCAACGGCCCGCACGGGCCGTTAACGGGCCGCTGACGGTCCCGTCACGATCCCGCAACGGCCCGCACGGGCCGTTAACGGGCCGTCGACGGTCCCGTCACGATCCCGCAACGGCCCGCACGGGCCGTTAACGGCCCGTTAACGGCCCGTTAACGGCCCGTTAACGGGGCAAAACCGAAAACAGGATTCGAGATTAATGTCTATGAATGTTGTACGCGTTTTCACGTACGTGTTGTCGGTTGTTGATTTTTTCGATTTACGCCGTAACGGCCCGTTAACGGCCCGTTAACGGCCCGTCAACGGCCCGTTAACGGCCCGTTAACGGCCCGTCAACGGCCCGTCAACGGCCCGCAACGGCCCGCACGGGCCGTTAACGGGCCGTCGACGATCCCGTCACGATCCCGCAACGGCCCGCACGGGCCGTTAACGGGCCGCTGACGGTCCCGTCACGATCCCGTCACGGCCTTCGTTCCCGGACTTCGGCTCGCCGACGGCCCGTACGACCTCACGCGGGCCGTTAACGGGCCGTTAACGGCCCGTTAACGGCCCGTTAACGGCGTAAAACCAAAAACAGGATTCGAGATTAATGTCTATGAATGTTGTACGCGTTTTCATGTACGTGTTGTCGGTTGTTGATTTTTTCGATTCACGCCGTAACGGCCCGTTAACGGCCCGTTAACGGCCCGTCAACGGCCCGTCAACGGCCCGCAACGGCCCGCACGGGCCGTTAACGGGCCGTCGACGATCCCGTCACGATCCCGCAACGGCCCGCACGGGCCGTTAACGGGCCGCTGACGGTCCCGTCACGATCCCGCAACGGCCCGCACGGGCCGTTAACGGGCCGTCGACGATCCCGTCACGATCCCGCAACGGCCCGCACGGGCCGTTAACGGGCCGCTGACGGTCCCGTCACGATCCCGCAACGGCCCGCACGGGCCGTTAACGGGCCGTCGACGGTCCCGTCACGATCCCGCAACGGCCCGTTAACGGCCCGTTAACGGCCCGTTAACGGGGCAAAACCGAAAACAGGATTCGAGATTAATGTCTATGAATGTTGTACGCGTTTTCATGTACGTGTTGTCGGTTGTTGATTTTTTCGATTCACGCCGTAACGGCCCGTTAACGGCCCGTTAACGGCCCGTCAACGGCCCGTCAACGGCCCGCAACGGCCCGCACGGGCCGTTAACGGGCCGTCGACGATCCCGTCACGATCCCGCAACGGCCCGCACGGGCCGTTAACGGGCCGCTGACGGTCCCGTCACGATCCCGCAACGGCCCGCACGGGCCGTTAACGGGCCGTCGACGGTCCCGTCACGATCCCGCAACGGCCCGCACGGGCCGTTAACGGCCCGTTAACGGCCCGTTAACGGCCCGTTAACGGGGCAAAACCGAAAACAGGATTCGAGATTAATGTCTATGAATGTTGTACGCGTTTTCACGTACGTGTTGTCGGTTGTTGATTTTTTCGATTTACGCCGTAACGGCCCGTTAACGGCCCGTTAACGGCCCGTCAACGGCCCGTCAACGGCCCGTCAACGGCCCGCAACGGCCCGCACGGGCCGTTAACGGGCCGTCGACGATCCCGTCACGATCCCGCAACGGCCCGCACGGGCCGTTAACGGGCCGCTGACGGTCCCGTCACGATCCCGTCACGGCCTTCGTTCCCGGACTTCGGCTCGCCGACGGCCCGTACGACCTCACGCGGGCCGTTAACGGGCCGTTAACGGCCCGTTAACGGCCCGTTAACGGCGTAAAACCAAAAACAGGATTCGAGATTAATGTCTATGAATGTTGTACGCGTTTTCATGTACGTGTTGTCGGTTGTTGATTTTTTCGATTCACGCCGTAACGGCCCGTTAACGGCCCGTTAACGGCCCGTCAACGGCCCGTCAACGGCCCGCAACGGCCCGCACGGGCCGTTAACGGGCCGTCGACGATCCCGTCACGATCCCGCAACGGCCCGCACGGGCCGTTAACGGGCCGCTGACGGTCCCGTCACGATCCCGCAACGGCCCGCACGGGCCGTTAACGGGCCGTCGACGATCCCGTCACGATCCCGCAACGGCCCGCACGGGCCGTTAACGGGCCGCTGACGGTCCCGTCACGATCCCGCAACGGCCCGCACGGGCCGTTAACGGGCCGTCGACGGTCCCGTCACGATCCCGCAACGGCCCGCACGGGCCGTTAACGGCCCGTTAACGGCCCGTTAACGGCCCGTTAACGGGGCAAAACCGAAAACAGGATTCGAGATTAATGTCTATGAATGTTGTACGCGTTTTCATGTACGTGTTGTCGGTTGTTGATTTTTTCGATTCACGCCGTAACGGCCCGTTAACGGCCCGTTAACGGCCCGTCAACGGCCCGTCAACGGCCCGCAACGGCCCGCACGGGCCGTTAACGGGCCGTCGACGATCCCGTCACGATCCCGCAACGGCCCGCACGGGCCGTTAACGGGCCGCTGACGGTCCCGTCACGATCCCGTCACGGCCTTCGTTCCCGGACTTCGGCTCGCCGACGGCCCGTACGACCTCACGCGGGCCGTTAACGGGCCGTTAACGGCCCGTTAACGGCCCGTTAACGGCGTAAAACCAAAAACAGGATTCGAGATTAATGTCTATGAATGTTGTACGCGTTTTCATGTACGTGTTGTCGGTTGTTGATTTTTTCGATTCACGCCGTAACGGCCCGTTAACGGCCCGTTAACGGCCCGTCAACGGCCCGTCAACGGCCCGCAACGGCCCGCACGGGCCGTTAACGGGCCGTCGACGATCCCGTCACGATCCCGCAACGGCCCGCACGGGCCGTTAACGGGCCGCTGACGGTCCCGTCACGATCCCGCAACGGCCCGCACGGGCCGTTAACGGGCCGTCGACGATCCCGTCACGATCCCGCAACGGCCCGTACGGGCCGTTAACGGGCCGCCGACGGTCCCGTCACGATCCCGTCACGGCTCGTGCGGGCCGTTAACGGGCCGCCGACAGTCCCGTCACGATCCCGTCACGGCCTGTGCGGGCCGTTAACGGGCCGTTAACGGGCCGTTAACGGCCCGTTAACGGCGTAAAACCAAAAACAGGATTCGAGATTAATGTCTATGAATGTTGTACGCGTTTTCACGTACGTGTTGTCGGTTGTTGATTTTTTCGATTTACGCCGTAACGGCCCGTTAACGGCCCGTTAACGGCCCGTCAACGGCCCGTCAACGGCCCGCAACGGCCCGCACGGGCCGTTAACGGGCCGTCGACGATCCCGTCACGATCCCGCAACGGCCCGCACGGGCCGTTAACGGGCCGCTGACGGTCCCGTCACGATCCCGTCACGGCCTTCGTTCCCGGACTTCGGCTCGCCGACGGCCCGTACGACCTCACGCGGGCCGTTAACGGGCCGTTAACGGCCCGTTAACGGCCCGTTAACGGCGTAAAACCAAAAACAGGATTCGAGATTAATGTCTATGAATGTTGTACGCGTTTTCATGTACGTGTTGTCGGTTGTTGATTTTTTCGATTCACGCCGTAACGGCCCGTTAACGGCCCGTTAACGGCCCGTCAACGGCCCGTCAACGGCCCGCAACGGCCCGCACGGGCCGTTAACGGGCCGTCGACGATCCCGTCACGATCCCGCAACGGCCCGCACGGGCCGTTAACGGGCCGCTGACGGTCCCGTCACGATCCCGCAACGGCCCGCACGGGCCGTTAACGGGCCGTCGACGATCCCGTCACGATCCCGCAACGGCCCGTACGGGCCGTTAACGGGCCGCCGACGGTCCCGTCACGATCCCGTCACGGCTCGTGCGGGCCGTTAACGGGCCGCCGACAGTCCCGTCACGATCCCGTCACGGCCTGTGCGGGCCGTTAACGGGCCGTTAACGGGCCGTTAACGGCCCGTTAACGGCGTAAAACCAAAAACAGGATTCGAGATTAATGTCTATGAATGTTGTACGCGTTTTCACGTACGTGTTGTCGGTTGTTGATTTTTTCGATTTACGCCGTAACGGCCCGTTAACGGCCCGTTAACGGCCCGTCAACGGCCCGTCAACGGCCCGCAACGGCCCGCACGGGCCGTTAACGGGCCGTCGACGATCCCGTCACGATCCCGCAACGGCCCGCACGGGCCGTTAACGGGCCGCTGACGGTCCCGTCACGATCCCGTCACGGCCTTCGTTCCCGGACTTCGGCTCGCCGACGGCCCGTACGACCTCACGCGGGCCGTTAACGGGCCGTTAACGGCCCGTTAACGGCCCGTTAACGGCGTAAAACCAAAAACAGGATTCGAGATTAATGTCTATGAATGTTGTACGCGTTTTCATGTACGTGTTGTCGGTTGTTGATTTTTTCGATTCACGCCGTAACGGCCCGTTAACGGCCCGTTAACGGCCCGTCAACGGCCCGTCAACGGCCCGCAACGGCCCGCACGGGCCGTTAACGGGCCGTCGACGATCCCGTCACGATCCCGCAACGGCCCGCACGGGCCGTTAACGGGCCGCTGACGGTCCCGTCACGATCCCGCAACGGCCCGCACGGGCCGTTAACGGGCCGTCGACGATCCCGTCACGATCCCGCAACGGCCCGCACGGGCCGTTAACGGGCCGCTGACGGTCCCGTCACGATCCCGCAACGGCCCGCACGGGCCGTTAACGGGCCGTCGACGGTCCCGTCACGATCCCGCAACGGCCCGCACGGGCCGTTAACGGGGCAAAACCGAAAACAGGATTCGAGATTAATGTCTATGAATGTTGTACGCGTTTTCACGTACGTGTTGTCGGTTGTTGATTTTTTCGATTTACGCCGTAACGGCCCGTTAACGGCCCGTTAACGGCCCGTCAACGGCCCGTCAACGGCCCGCAACGGCCCGCACGGGCCGTTAACGGGCCGTCGACGATCCCGTCACGATCCCGCAACGGCCCGCACGGGCCGTTAACGGGCCGCTGACGGTCCCGTCACGATCCCGCAACGGCCCGCACGGGCCGTTAACGGGCCGTCGACGGTCCCGTCACGATCCCGCAACGGCCCGCACGGGCCGTTAACGGCCCGTTAACGGCCCGTTAACGGCCCGTTAACGGGGCAAAACCGAAAACAGGATTCGAGATTAATGTCTATGAATGTTGTACGCGTTTTCATGTACGTGTTGTCGGTTGTTGATTTTTTCGATTCACGCCGTAACGGCCCGTTAACGGCCCGTTAACGGCCCGTCAACGGCCCGTCAACGGCCCGCAACGGCCCGCACGGGCCGTTAACGGGCCGTCGACGATCCCGTCACGATCCCGCAACGGCCCGCACGGGCCGTTAACGGGCCGCTGACGGTCCCGTCACGATCCCGTCACGGCCTTCGTTCCCGGACTTCGGCTCGCCGACGGCCCGTACGACCTCACGCGGGCCGTTAACGGGCCGTTAACGGCCCGTTAACGGCCCGTTAACGGCGTAAAACCAAAAACAGGATTCGAGATTAATGTCTATGAATGTTGTACGCGTTTTCATGTACGTGTTGTCGGTTGTTGATTTTTTCGATTCACGCCGTAACGGCCCGTTAACGGCCCGTTAACGGCCCGTCAACGGCCCGTCAACGGCCCGCAACGGCCCGCACGGGCCGTTAACGGGCCGTCGACGATCCCGTCACGATCCCGCAACGGCCCGCACGGGCCGTTAACGGGCCGCTGACGGTCCCGTCACGATCCCGCAACGGCCCGCACGGGCCGTTAACGGGCCGTCGACGATCCCGTCACGATCCCGCAACGGCCCGCACGGGCCGTTAACGGGCCGCTGACGGTCCCGTCACGATCCCGCAACGGCCCGCACGGGCCGTTAACGGGCCGTCGACGGTCCCGTCACGATCCCGCAACGGCCCGCACGGGCCGTTAACGGCCCGTTAACGGCCCGTTAACGGCCCGTTAACGGGGCAAAACCGAAAACAGGATTCGAGATTAATGTCTATGAATGTTGTACGCGTTTTCATGTACGTGTTGTCGGTTGTTGATTTTTTCGATTCACGCCGTAACGGCCCGTTAACGGCCCGTTAACGGCCCGTCAACGGCCCGTCAACGGCCCGCAACGGCCCGCACGGGCCGTTAACGGGCCGTCGACGATCCCGTCACGATCCCGCAACGGCCCGCACGGGCCGTTAACGGGCCGCTGACGGTCCCGTCACGATCCCGTCACGGCCTTCGTTCCCGGACTTCGGCTCGCCGACGGCCCGTACGACCTCACGCGGGCCGTTAACGGGCCGTTAACGGGCCGTTAACGGCCCGTTAACGGCGTAAAACCAAAAACAGGATTCGAGATTAATGTCTATGAATGTTGTACGCGTTTTCACGTACGTGTTGTCGGTTGTTGATTTTTTCGATTTACGCCGTAACGGCCCGTTAACGGCCCGTTAACGGCCCGTCAACGGCCCGTCAACGGCCCGCATGGAGTCGTACGGGCCGTTAACGGGCCGCCGACGGTCCCGTCACGATCCCGTCACGGCCCGTGCGGGCCGTTAACGGGCCGCCAACGGTCCCGTCACGATCCCGTCACGGCTCGTGCGGGCCGTTAACGGGCCGCCGACAGTCCCGTCACGATCCCGTAACGGGCTGAAAACGGGAAAACTGAAAGAGTCGGGTGCGAGACCACGTGACCCGGAGTGTGGTTTTTGGGGGCGAGGGCCGTCCTCCGACCGCGCCGTGACGCGCCCCGAGTCGGATCAAGAGGCGACCCGGTCGGAAACCGAACCTCGGGGTTCCTCGAGGCGTGGTTTTTTGGGGACGGGGGGAGGGGGGGGGGGGGGGATCGGGTCGCGTGCTCCGACCGCGCCGCAACGCGATGTGGGTCGGTCACCAACTTTTGTCAATTTTTGACAAATTTCCACGGAATTTCAGCAACATTTTACGAGACGTTTCTGCCCGACTAGACACGTTTCCGCAGGTTTTAGCAAAACAACGTTAAATTCTGTGGAAATTTATCAAATGTTGACAAAATTCTGTGCAAGTTTTGTCAGATACTTACTTACTTACGATATAAACTCGAACGTCGTCCATCGACACTCTCAACATTCCACCGGACATTTTCCGGAAGAGTTTGTCCCGATCGGGACCACGCCTCGACGAAGCCCGGGACCCGGTTTCCGACCGGGTCGTTTTTGGCCCAAGTCACGGCGCGTCGCGGCGCTTTCGGAGCACGCGACCCGATCCCCCCCTCCCCCCGTTCTCAAAAACCACGCCTCGACGAAGCCCGGGACCCGGTTTCCGACCGGGTCGTTTTTGGCCCAAGTCACGGCGCGTCGCGGCGCGTTCGGAGCACATGAACCGATCCCCCCTCCCTCCCGTCACAAAAACCACGTTTTAGCGAAACCCTTGACCGGTCACAAAACCCACCGAACACCGAAAAGCAACGAACAAAACGCGCTCGGTCGCACGAACTACTCGGCCAAAACAACATCCGCAAATTCCGCATCACAGTCGCGATCAACGAAACAACGTATAGGCCGCCGTAATGTTAAAAAGCGGGACCCTTTCGCCCCCGACAAAATCCGCACACATACCCCAAGGTTAAAACTTTGCCGGGGGTGGTAGCTAGGTTAAGACAGCGTCTATTCGTGAAATCTGTATTTTATGGGTGCAGGATTCAATTCGGGCGCCGTACAAAATGGCGAACGTTGATACTTCGAATTTAAGACCAAAATATCGCTCTTCACTAGGGAAAATGTCGTCATATGCTAGGCGTACTTACGAAGAGTATATTTCTTCTCCTGAACACGCGCAAACGTTGGGTGAACGCGCAAACAGGTACCAAACCGCAGACAACGTCGTCGAACCGTCGATAATGAAATGAATACGCAATTGAGACGAGTATGAGTTCAAAATGTCTAGGCTGAGGAGGAAGTCACAGTCGTGGCATAAAATGTATTGACGAATTGAGACCGTCGAATACGCCTTTTTTCCAGTAATTCGTACGCAAATAATGGGCAAATAATAAATGTTGTGGTTAGTTAGACTAACATGAGAATTCGGGCTGCATAATGACCGTATGCGTTGAGACGCAACATAATCGCACTTGGAAATCTTCCAGTTTGAGACAGAAGATGTTGACTAGTCGAAGGCGAAAATTATTCTCTCTGTCAAAAATGTCTTGACAGAACAAGTCACCTCTGATCACATGTCAAAGGCCAAGTCAATTTCCAATGGGGACTGGGCAGTCAACAGGCGACCAGGGGTGAAATATGTAAATTTAGAGCGCGATTAGATCAACTTATTGCAGAATTCTCATGAATTGTCTGGATGGGGTGATTAAAACCAGGCCAAATTAAAGATAAATATCAAAAATAAGGAAAATAATACAAAATAAAATAATAAATTTAGATTTGGAAAAAATAAAATAATCCAAAGAAACTAGAGCAATTTTTCAATAAAATTAGGGGAAAAACTAAAGGAAAGGCGCAAAATGCGCTTAAAATTTCGAAAATTATTACTGTCTAAAGTCAGGACCGTGACAATTTATTTATTTATTTTTTTTTTTTATAACATTCTGCAAACTGTAAAAACTGTAAAAACTTTAAATATAGATATTTCAGTGAACAGCGAGTTTGTTTTTATTTTAGACTAGATGGGATACCTGGGTCGAAACGAATTAGGTCGAAACGGGATTTCGACTTTAGTCATTTCGACCTTAGTATGGAATCCCGGGTGCTCATAGTATTCGAAAATTAAGTAAAGTAAAGTTTAGTCATCTTCTTTGGATATTTTTTTACTCCGTTTGGCGTCTTGCGCGCGCGCTTGTTTGCTCCCTTCTCCCTTCTCCGCCTCGAATTTCGTCCCCGGTCGGTCGTTTTCACCCGACACCCAAAAGTCCAATCCCGACGAACGGATCCACGAATTCCGTCGTGAAATCGCGAACACGTCGTCAACGCACAGGCCACGCGCGTATCACGAGGAACAAATAAATAAACAATTAAATGGGTGTTTTTGCACAATTATTTGAAATAAACACGCTTTATAGGTGTGTCTGTCTGTGGGCTTATTTTGGAACAAGTTGTTGGGGCTGCCGACACTCGTCGGTGCCAGGTGCCCCGCATTCACCGTAGGTGAGGCGCTCGTTGCCGCAATGGTCGCCGCAATGGTCGCCGGAATGTTCGTGGTGGAGCAGAACACCCGTGGGTGGGAAATACCGTTTCAAATCGATTCAGGAAATTTCGACCGAAACCCTCGGATCTCCATGATGGCTCGAAGCGAACGAATTCAAAGTGTCTGCAAACCCGTCGAACGCGATTATACAAACTCACATCGTCTACGATGGTGCAACGTGTACTGCGAG
The DNA here is from genome assembly GCA_949358305.1 of Strigamia acuminata. Classification (NCBI taxonomy): domain Eukaryota; kingdom Metazoa; phylum Arthropoda; class Chilopoda; order Geophilomorpha; family Linotaeniidae; genus Strigamia; species Strigamia acuminata. The sequence continues at coordinate 64,357,604 of OX442314.1, read as the reverse complement.
TTGAAATTAAAATGGTAAACCGATCGGGGCGTTCGCGATCTTCGACTCAGACGGCACCCAATTCGATAATCTAATTAATCGTTGGGGCACTCGTCGTGGAATTAGTTCCACTGTCGATAAATCGATTTATATATTTCAAGGACTTTTATTCAACTCCGCTCGAGCGTTTGTGCGCAGGACTTTGTACCTGGTCACGTGGCCTGTAATGTAATTTCCCAGAACCGCCACGCCACCCGACGTAAGCCGTGCCCTTCGATGGACGCCAAAGTGTCCATTCGATGCGGATTTTTGCGTTTCCCGCGTTAAAAGGTGTCCTATAAATTCCGAAACCAAGTTAATCTTGATTTACTTTTCTACGTGGATCTCCCCATATATTTTGTTTTCCAATTTCAATGTGGAAAAGTTTGTCGGTTGCAATTTTTCTCGCGCGCACGGCAATCACGAAAAAATCTCCGACGGTAACGCACTCTGACGGTAATTGTTTTAAATTTAAAAAAAAAAAATTAGATAGATAGATAGATAGATAGATAGATAGATAGATAGATAGATAGATAGATAGATAGATAGGATAAAAATTAAAACAAAATAAAGAAGGGTTGAATTTCTCGGACCTTGCGAGAGGGTACGACCAATAGTTTATACCATCATCATTGTCGCCCAGCAGTCAGTCAGTCTCTTTCTTTCCTTTTTTCTGCACAAAGCAAACGTAAGATTGCGGAAGCGAGACTCGAACCCAGAGTCCACGGCTCCATGCGGCAGGTAGTCCTGCCCACTCGACCACTCTGGGTCGATTATAAATTGTGCTAAAATATAGAAAAGAAGAGAAACAGATAAATAAATAAAATAAATAAAATAAAGACGTATATTTAATCACCCGATGAGATGTTTTTTTTACAATGAGAAACAAAATATACGCAATATGAACAAACAATACGAGACAATGAGATGGTGGATTGTTGTTTTTGTCCCATAAGAGTTGTGTCACATCTTTGACAATTGAAAAAAAAAATAAATAAATGAATAAATAAAATTAAAAACCAAAACAAAAACTAAATCAAACAAACAAACAAACGAGAGTGGGAATAAACCGTCTCCTCTTATTATTCCATCGAAAGATCGGAACCACCAATTGCCTCTTCAGCGCCTTCGTCATCATCGTCGTCAACGACATTCTCTATCCAACCCATCGTTCCCTCCATCGCCTTCCACCATTTTCCCTCTGCTTCTTCAAATGTTTTCTCAAATTCCTCCATCGTCGCCTTCACCATTTTTTTGAGTCTTTGTTCCGTCCTGTCTATCAACTCCTCAATTCTCTCCTCTAGTCCCTCCATCATTTTTTCGACCCTTTCCTCCGTCGCCGCCATTGCCGTCTCCTGGACCTTCGTCTGTCTTCGACCGAGCGACTGGAGAAAGAGAGAAAAGAACGAATAAATATAAAAAAAAAATAAAAAAAAAAGGTCAAATAAAAAAGACAAAAGAGTAAATATCGGAATGGGACACATACCCCCTTGATCTTCGTGGGATCATTAGTTTTTCACTCGCGTGCATCATGCACGGAACTACTGGCGGCGCTCGAGTTTGGCGTGTGGCTCCACGCCTCCATGAAGTCGATGCGTTCCAAAAGGACGACGGGTGACAGGTGCGACTTTGTGGACGGCTTTTCTCCTCTCTTTCCTTTTTCCATATTTTCTTCGATGTGAAAAAAAAGATAAAAATTAAAATCGCAACAAAAAGAACCAAAACGTGGGACGTCGAATAAAACATCCGCGCACATATTGTTCGCGCAAGTCTACGCGCGTACATGTACGTGTTGGACGTGGTACATTTGATGCCTACCGCGGAACAATGCGAGAAAACACGAGAAAATACGAAGTTCTCGTATTTTCTCGGTTTTACTTCCATTTGGTTAATTCTTACCTTTGGTTTCAATACAATTTATCTTATTTCAGAAGTCTGCGAGACACATATAAAAAGAAGATTTTTTTTTTTTTTTTTTTTTTTGTTTATTTCTAATTAAATGAGAAAAATCTTATATATAGGCTTAACCCGCCATGCAATAAGAAACAGACGAAAAAATCTTCTTTTTATTCGTGTCTTGTAGTTTTCTGAAATGAGATAAATTGCGTTGAAACGTAACATAAAAATTAATCAAATGAAAGCAAAACCGAGAAAAAATGAGAATCTTGTATTTTCTCGTTGTACAACAAAGTCGGTTCGCGTTACACGAGTTTTTCAAAGTACCGTGGCCCTGGTACACGATACCGTCTCGGTTTTAAAACGGCACCGCGGTCCCGACGCTCACCTGCCGCAAAAAGCAATGCAGTCCAGGGCCGCGAACCGCCTGTAAAAACGCCAACTGACGAGTGTTTACCGGGAAAATGGTTAATTTACCTCTAATCGTTCCACTTGTTCACGACACGGGGTCCACACTGAAGAGTTGCAATGGCCTGTGCGCTGTCGAAATAACTCGGAAACATCATTTTGGCTGGGCGGATAAATCGGACACGCGTCCGCCATCTTTTATTACAAAAGTAAGTGTGTTACATAAAAACCTGGTTCGAGGCTAATCGCCCTCGATCTCAAACACAATGAAATCATAGAACAAATCATTGTTTCAATACACTGACTTGTTCTTTACAGAAAGACAAAACTAATGGATAAAACAAACAGAACAACATAAACAATAAGTGCTCATTTGAGCAGATGACAGGTTGTGTGTGTTGTCACGTAAACTACGCGGATGCGAGGACAAACAGGAAAACGTCAACCTAACAAATCCCCCTTCGTTTAGCTATTTGTCAATTACAAAGATGTATTCGCATAGCGCGTTCAATCTGGATTTAGCTAACCATTTCGTCAGAATATCCGCGACATTTAATTCGCCAGAAACATGCTCGATTAAAAACGTTCCTTTCTCAAACCAATCTCTAACGAAATGGAGCTTCACGTCTATATGTTTGTTTGCCCTGTTCTCGATCCTATTCTTACAGTATTGGATAGCCGGCTGGCTATCCGCAAAAACACAGGGCGTATTTCGCTCGAGACAAAACATTATCTTCGCGTCGTAAAGGCGCTCGAGCCAAATAACTTCTTTCACCCCATCGACCACGGCGAGAAATTCGCTCTCCATGATCGACAGGGAGGTCATCGATTGTTTGTGGCAATTCCACGAGATGGGAATGCCACCCATATAGACAATATGTCCCCCAAAGCTTCGTCGTCTGTCTTGATCTAGGGCAAACGACGCGTCGGTGTAAACTGTCAAATTCTCGTTTTTACAGTTCGATAAGTTAATCGAATAATTCGACGTGGTGGCCAAATATCGCAGGACCTGCAGTAACATATTGACATGGCGCGTCGAATGCGTCTCGTTATACTGGGAAAGCACTATTACTGAAAACAGTATGTCGGGTCTGGTTCGGCTGGCGATGAACAACAGACTTCCGACCAGAGATCTGTACGGGAATGAGGTGTCGGCTTTTTCCCCGGTTCTTACACCTTGAATCATGGTTCCCGGGGTTACTGGAACCTTTACTCGATGGCACGAGTCAATCCCGTACGCTTTGCAAAGCTTTTCAATATATTTCCGTTGGTGGATTTTAATCATGCCCCCGGACCTATCAAACTCAATTCCTAAAAGTAAAGTTACGGGCCCCAGACTCACTACTTCAAACGATTCCCGTAACCACTTCAAAACGCATTGTTCCACATAGTCATCCTTGGAAAACAACACGATATCGTCCACGTAAAAGATGACTATTGCATCGTTGTCTAGGGCATAGACACAGTTTAAACCCAACAACGGTTGAAAGCCCAATTCAAGTAGTCGTATGTGGAGGACCTGGTACCACATACGACCGGACTGGTGTAATCCATAAAGTGCTTTTAAAAGCATCCAGCATTTATGCTTATTATGGGCGGTACGATATCCCTTGGGGATCTCCATGTACTGTACCGTATCGAGGTCCCCGTAAAGGTACGCGGCCTTGATATCCAGGTGTAAATCCCGCCATCCCTTGAGTATCACCAAAGTGCAAAAGAACACTATCACTAGCACAAAGTTGACGACGGGGGAGAACACCTCCGTAAAGTCAACTCCGGGCTTTTGCTTAAAGCCCTGTGCGACGAGTCGGGCTCGGTAGCGTTGGATAACACCCGTGTGGTCGCGCTTCATTTTGTATATCCATTTCGATCCCAAGAGAGTCGTACCCTCGTCTAAAGTTGTTTTGTCAACTTCCTTGTAAACCGTTCTTTCATCGAACACATCAATTTCCTCTCTCATGGCTTTTATCCAATCAGGACGCTTGACGTGGTACATGGCTTCTTCGTAGGTTTCCGGCTCGACGGCACAGAAACCTGCAAACCCTAACGGTTCACCGTCCCCCTCTAATGTCTTAAAGTCAAATAAGGTCGCATCATATGCGTACCCTTCTTCATCGCACCACCGTGCGATATCAACTCGACTTCTTATCTTATCCTTTAAGGGCGTGATGTAAACAACATCTATTTGTCCCGCCGTCGCTCCGTCTTTGCGGACGGATGCGCGTCGTTCCCATTCCGCCATGTTTAACGGCAGTAGTTCCGGATGTAACATCACGTTCCCTTGCTTTTTCCTTGATCGTGATCCACGCCGTGTTTGAATCCCAGGAGGAATTTCAGGTTCCCCATCATTGTCAGGATAGATGTTGAAGTAATTCCCATCATCCCCCTTCGCCCCACCAATTTCTTCAACAGGCTCATCCCCTGTATCCCCGTCCCCAAGAATGGGGTTCCCCTCAACGGGCATGAGTGGGGGTTGCTGAGCTGCCTGTTTAGCGACTGGCCTCAATTCAGGTCTAAGAGTAGGCTTTGGGGTCGTGGGCAATGCGGGTTTCACTTTCTGCTGCGGAGCAGGTTGTGGAACCTCCTGTATCGCAGGAGGGGGTTCCGGGATTTCCGCCGGAATTGGGTCACCGACAACACTGTCGTCGTCAGAAAATGACCCATTGAACGAGTCCGAACTCGAAGTATCAAAGTCATTCTCCAATTCAGGCGACGTAACCGTCCCTAATTCAAACCAGAAATTGTTTTCAAAAATTTTGACGTGTTTAGACAAAAACACCTGATTTTTATTTGGATCCCAAATTCTGTAGCCGCGTGTAGAAGCGGCATATCCAATTAATGCCCCAGCCCATGCCCTGTCTTGTAATTTCCCACCCCGAGTCTGAGATGGGATATGGACATAAGTCAATGAGCCAATGCACTTGACATGGCGAAGGGACAATTTCTTATTGTAAAACACAGAATAAGGTGTTTTTCCCCCAATTCCCGTATGTGGAAAACGGTTTTTCAGATATACAACTGAAACGGCAAGCTCTGCCCATAGAGTGGCGGGAAATTTATTCTCAAAAAGAAGTGCCCGAGTACCATTAAGAATGGTACGGTTCGCCCGTTCGGCGACCGAATTCATTTCTGGGCTGTATGCATTAGTCCTCATACACTTAAGCCCAATTGTCGCCACATAATCGTCCCATTGTCTAGATATGAACTCCCCTCCATTATCAGTTTTTATAGCCTTTACCTTCTTAGAGGTCGTTCGCTCAACTTCAAGTAGCCACCGCTTGAAATGTCCTAAAACGTCACTTTTCCGTTTCATGATGATTATCCACATAAAGCGGGAAAAATCATCGATGAGAATGAGATAATAGTACGCCCCACCCAATGTTTGAACTGGCGCGGGGCCCCACACGTCTAAGTGCACTATTTCCAAAATACTTTTTGTCGTAATTCCAATTATTGGGGGAAAACTAGCACGTGTACTCTTCGCCCTGGCGCAAAAGTCACACGTCGACAACTCCTTATTCGAGAGTTTCAGCCCAAAAACATCAGTTGACTTTTCTAATCCCGCAATTCCCTTTGCATTTAAATGCCCTAGGCGGGAGTGCCAAATGTCCATCGTTTGAGCCTTATCTTTCTTGTCAAAAGTTTTAACCCCATTAGTAGAATTGTTCCCATTCTCTGCTTTGTCTGCATTGTTCTGCACAATTGAACTTGCCTCCTTAGAGGCATTGGCAGTCTTTGCCTTAATTTTATTCGAAACATTCGCTTGCGCATTAGTCGTAACATTCGCAGGCGCGTTGTTCGCAACACTCGCTTGCCCCTTTATCGCTGGTGCAGGTTTCCCTGACTCACTCGAATTTTGGGTTAATGCGTCCTTAAAACTAGGGTATGTTAGTATCGAATTTACAACTTCATCGCCTTTTATAAGCGGACTAGAAGACACTGTCGCAGCCTGTTGCGCAGGTAATGCGGCAGTGTTCACAGGGGAAATACGACAATTGACCTTATACATCCGATCACTCGTGCGTTCCGCAGTGATGGAAGGGTCATCAATTTTGTCGTTATAAATAACCATTTTGCCATTTTTAATCATGGTCGTTGCCCCAGCTTCATCCGTGCGACCCAACGAAATCAAATTCTTCCTAAAGTTGGGTGCATAAAATACATTATGCAATGTAATTGCACGGGTGCGGGTTCCATAAATCGATGTCAACGTCACATTTCCTATTCCTTCGATTCTCGACTTTCCTTCTCCCTGTTGCACGTGGCCAGTTAATGGCTTGAAGTCGGAGAACCAGTCTTTGTTGAAGGAGAAATGGTCCGTCGCCCCTGTGTCGACGTACCATTGCGAATCATAATTCGCGTGAGACACGTGGGAAGCCGGCACAGGGGGTTGTTGTTGAAGCCAAATCGCCGCGGAGTAATAAGAGACTGGAGAGTCACTGAATATGTCAGCCTGTGTGACAGTGGCCTTTTGCTGGCCTCTTCCACGTCCCTTGCCCCGTGGATTGCCTCTAAATTGTCCAGTTTGGTTTCCTTTTGCTTGGAATTGCTGTTTCGGTGGAGTAGGGCATTCACGGGCGAAGTGGCCCGTCCCACCGCAAGTAAAACAGATGCGTGGGCCGCCGGGTGCATTTCCACCACGTCCGCGTTGTCTTCCGCCTTGGTTAAAGAAGGCACCAGTGTTCTCCAATGGCGCCTTGGAAGGCACGCCAAACTCGTCGGTTGTTACATGTAGGCGGTTGTATTCGCCTACCAGGCGTTCCTTGACCGCTGCTGCCGTGAACTCTGTGTCACCCCAGTGATAAACCGTCTGCTTGACCGGTTCGTATTGGGGTGGCAGTAGGTCAAGATATTGAAAGGCGTGAAACTCATCAGAAATTTGAATCTTGACATCTGCAAGCTGTACTACTTTCCGATCAACACGTGCGGTGAAAACAAACATCTCTTCGTTTTCATGCAACCGCATGTCTAAAAATTCCCTGCGAAGACGGGCTTTACGTGCCCGGGTCGTGGGCTGGTAGGCAGCTTTCAGTGCCTCCCACACTTCTTTAGCAGTGGCCTGGGCAACCGCCACGACCTGTTGGGCCTCGCCGCAAGCCAAACAAATGGTGGAGCGGGCCCTTTCTTCGCCTTTCTCAAAATCCCTTGTCTCTCGAAACGGTGATCCGGCCGGCGGCTCTTTTGTCTTGCCGGTCACGTGGCCCCAAACACCGTACGATTGGAGGAGGAGCTGTACCTGTACGCTCCAGGTCGGATAGTTGGTTCTGTTGGTCCTTGAAACCACTTCGGACGTTTATTTAACGCTTTTTCGATGCGTAATGACGCTACCTGAACTTTTTCACATCATTGGTTGTTATATTTTCTTTCCCCAAATGATTTGGTGTTTATTTCCTACTTAACTGGTTGTTACCAGTTTATTTCCGTATATTTACTTTATGTTGTAAGGGAAATGCATGGTGCCTGCATTAACTGTGTCTTAACACACTGGGCATCATGCATCGCCTATCTGTTTATACCTGTGAGTCGCTCGCTTCTGTCACCAGAGCGCACTCCCTTTTATTCCAAGATGGCGACGCACACTGCTAAGTGTGCTCCTGTGCTTTTCAATCCTGTTTTCGTAAGTTTTAGGTTAATAAATCGTTTATTTTGTTTATAAATAATTCGTTTCTTGTGTCTGCACGTAGATAAGTGCAGACACCACGCAAATTCGACCAGAACCGGCTCGAATTCGCGTACACGACGTGCCGCACGTCTCGTGCGTGCTATATCGTGCGTGTTGGCTTATTTTTAAGCGTTTCCACTGCCTAGTCTGTGCTGTTTTTGCAGCATACCACCACAATTGGTAGCAGAGGCCTGGAAAGACACCAGGGCCTCGTTTTTTCCTTAATTTTCCACAATTTTCGCGATTTTTTCGCGAATTTTGCGGAAATTTTCTATATTTTCAGATTTTTCGCCGATTTACACCGATTTTCGACATGCGACGACGTCTACACGACGTTATCATCGAGAAACGGGTGTAACCCGCTGTTTAGCACCCCGGAGTGCGACAGTATCGACGATTTTCGTTCGTTTTTCGCGATTTTTCGATTAAAATCGCACATATCCGTGTTTTTCACACGAGGATCGCGTGTTGCGACGTGCACCGCGACTGATTCGTCAATTTCGCCTTATTTTGCCTTTCAGAGTCGAATTACCTTTGTTAATTTTAAGTGGGAATTTTGGTGTGGGACAATTAGAATCCTCGGCGCCCTTCGTCCGAATCCGGGCAAGCGCCGTTGTATTTTTCGGTTGTGCTTGTCGTGGTACAAGTGAGGTTTCCCGCGGCTCCAGGAAGTCGAACGGACCCTCTCAGACTGGCAACCGAAAGCTATTTAATTCCTTCAGAAGGAATTGCCCATTCTTGGTTTCCGCTTTGACAGTGCTACGGAAAGTGCTTCGCATCGTAATTTGTGCTTCGTTTGTGCGTCGATTGTGCGTCGATTGTGCGTCAATTTCCCATTTCTACGCATTTTTCTCCGTGCAATCATGAAAAAGGCCACCGACCAGTCGTCAGGCCATGTGCCGATTCTCGTGACCGGCAATTACGAACACTGGCACCGTGCAATTAAAATGCTATTGATGTCCGACGGCGTATGGCACCACGTCACCGAAACGGAGGAACTAGTGAAAGCCAACGTCGATGAAGACGTTTGGCGAAAATGGCAACGTCGGAAAGCCCGAGCGCTGGGGACCATTTATTGCCACGTCTCGCAGGCCAAACAGTCGGCCCTCGACGGTTGCACCACTCCGAAACAGGCGTGGGACATTTTAGCGAAAATTTACGCCCCCAGCTCTCTCGCCCGCCAAGCGGCGATGCGCCGTGAGTTCCTGCAGCTCAAGTTGGAGCCCGGCGAAGAAATGGCCGATTTCCTCAGCCGCGTTGACCTTATGGTCCGCCAACTTAAAGACGTCGGTGAAGACATCCTCCCTCGACATCACGCGTACCAGTATTTAGACTTTCTTCCGGACGAATACGACCAGGCGACTTTTGCCATTTATCATTGGCCGCTGGCAGAGTTTACCCCGGCTAAAGTCTCCGATCAGTTGTTGTCGGAATATCTACGATTAAAGTCGCATTCGAACCGAAACTCCGGTAATTCCTCCGCTTATGCTACTGGGCGACAAGGACGTAACCAGTCGCGACCCCCGCGCCCGCTTGCGCAGGTGCGTTGCTTCAATTGCAACGAGCTTGGACACTACGCCAATAAGTGCCAGCATCCTCGCAAGCAAACAACGGGGCAACAGCCAGTAGCTACGCTTCAGACACGATCTCGCAGCAAGAGTCGACGCCGCAATAAAGGCTCGAATCCGAATGTGAACCCGAATCAACAGCAGCAGGGACAGTTTCGCGAGTCTTCACGCCCGCGCCGAGATGCAGCATATCTCCTGTCCGCACCACCTGCGATCCAGGTTCCTACCGTTCATTTCGTCCAATCTCACGAATGGATTGTTGACTGCGGCGCCACCGACCACGTTTCACACGTTAAATCGTGGTTCTTGGACTTTGTTGAGGTCGTCCCTTTTAATATCGAATTGGGACAAGGAAGCTCCAAAGTTACCGGAAAAGGGAATGTTCCAGTCAAGTCACTCATCGATGGCTGTGAATGCACCGTACTTCTCCGCGATGTTTTGTACGCACCTGATTTCGGCGCTAATTTAATTTCGGTTTCGCGAGTCGATAAATGTGGGCATCACATACACATTTACAATTCGGAGTTGCATACATATGGGACGGATATCAAACAAAGTGTTCTTCGGGCGAAGCAAAAGTCAGGACTTTACTTCGTAGATGGACTAATTTCGCCATTTGCGTCGCCGACTGTTGTTTCGAGTACACCGCCCATCCCAATGTCACCTCCGACTACTGCGCCGATGACTCTCATCACGAAGGAGGAAGATTTTCCCGCGATGCCCTCAAAGAAGTCGAAGAAAATATCAAACGTTGAAATGACCGACTTCCGCTTACCTATCTCTCCCAACACCCTACTCGTGCCTTCTCCTTCCCCGATCATCCCCAATCCTGTTGCCGGATCTAAACCACAACAGATCCGGATGTATTCCAACGTCCTATCATCTCCTCCGTCTCCCGTTGCCACGACTACGGCAGTCCCACCTCCTAAAAAGGTTATAACGCCGGCTGCGAACGTTGCGGATGCCACGGGATTATGGCATGCCAGGTTGGGCCATCTCCACACCAAAGCCATGCGGACTTTGGCGAACAATTCCCAAGTTTATGGACTCGATCCGGCTGCGGTTCGACAAGAACTTTCCTGCAACTCATGTCGCATTGCCAAGTCCACGCGCGCCTCGCATAAACCGATTCCCACACCTTCGACAACCAAACCGTTGGAGTTGCTGCACATGGACGTCTGGGGCCCGTCAAGACTGACTTCGATTGGCGGTGCTGATTATGCCTTCTCCATTGTTGACGACGCGACCCGATATTCGTGGATTTTTCCGATTGCACGCAAATCCGACGTCTTCACAACTTTCAAAGACTTTGTCTCTCGCGTTGAACGTATTACGGATTCCCGCGTCAAATCAATTCGCACGGATCGCGGCGGGGAATTTATTTCTAAGACTTTTGACCGTTACCTCGCTGACAAGGGCATTGTCGCACAACGGACCAATCCCGGAAGCCCGCAAATGAACGGGGTCGCCGAACGCCTAAACCGGACGATGGGCGACTATCTTCGCTCTATTACCTCCGAAACCGGTTTTCCACACACACTTTGGGCTGAACTCGCTGTGACATTTTCGTACGTTAAAAATCGCAGCCCGCATTCGAAACTTAACGACGAAGTTCCATATGTTTTATGGCGCCAGCGTGCCCTCTCTGTCAAACATTTCCGAAAAATTGGTTCTAAATGCTGGGTGCATTTCACCGCACCCGGGCGCAACAAAATGGATCCACGGGCGTGGGAAGGATTCCTCGTAGGTTACGCCTCCAACACTCGCGGTTATCGGGTTTGGAATCCGGCTACGAACACCGTCACGGAATCCGTTCACGTTCAAATCGATGAACGTCAGAATTTCAAACGCTCGCCGTTTTACGTTCCGGATCCCTACGAAAATGCTCCATTCATGGAGGAGCCTTCTCGCGTCACTACACCGTCTCGTGTCACTTTTGACGATGGCGCTTTCCCATCTGTCCCCTGGTCACGTCGACGTCGTGATTCCGACGATGAATCGTCTAATGACGATGATGAATTCCGCCATCGGGCTCCGTCAAGCGCTTCATCAGTCGCTTCATATCGCTCCGTCCTCGAGGAGGTCGAAGAGGACATTGCTGATGAATTGCCTCCTCCTATTCTGTTTGCGGACGATGTACCGGAGGACATCGATTTGGACGTCACGCCTGACCCACCACTTCCGCTTTACCGTCCTCGGAGGAGATTACGTCCCGATGCTTTGGCTCGTCAACCTCACACCCCTGAGGCCAGCGATAGTGAACTCGACGTTGATCACGATATCGAACAATTTTTCGAACGCTATCCCGAACGTGATTTCGAGCACGACCCCGAAGATGATCCACTTGATAATCTCCTCGATGATCTCCTCGATAAGGCAGCCGCCTTACCAGCGGCCGCTGCAACGCCTGCACCGCCCCTCGCTCCGTTACGCGCTCTTCACTGCCCCTATCGTTTTATTGGTGGAGATACGCCCTTCAGCGGATGGAGGAGGGAAGAGCATCTCCGGAAAGAACAAGCGCCTGGCAAAATCAAGGTCGACGTTTATTACTATCCGGAGCACGGTGTCCGCTTAAGGTCGAGAGGGGACATCGAAAGATATTGCGTCGCTCACCAACTTCCGTATGAAGAGGACATTTTCTTTTTCGGCAACCTCGAACATCAATTGCAGGACGAGCAACCTGTTCACCGCGTTCTTATGTGTTTTCGAGAGCCGTCCACGTACGCCGAAGCTGTTAAGCTACCCGAGGCACCGAAGTGGACCGAGGCAATCGATGAGGAGCTCACGACTTTCAAGGAACGCGAAGTTTATAAGGAAGTTCCACGACCCCCGGACAAGACAATCCTCGGGTGTAAATGGATTTTTCGGTTGAAATCGGATGCCACCGGGAAAATTCACCGCTACCGTGCTCGACTTGTCGCACAAGGTTTCCGCCAAACAATGGGCGTTGATTTCGATGAAGTTTTTAGTCCGGTGGTTAACTTCGTGCTCATCCGATTCTTTTTCTGCCTCCTAGTCGTTTTACTAGGATGGAGGGATCTCCACCTCGACGTCAAGTGTGCCTACCTTTACGGCGACCTCGACCACGAAATTTACATGCGGATTCCCGCCGGCGCCACATGCACCTCACCCGACAACGTCTGGTTGTTAACCAAGTCACTTTACGGTCTTCACCAGTCGGGGCGCATGTGGTACCAGAAGCTCAACGAGACGTTAACCGACCTCGGATTCCAGAAATTTCCCGCTTGTAATTGCGTTTACGCATTTGGACATTCGGCTGTTATGTTAGTCTACGTGGACGATATCGTCGTATTTTACGCGTCGGAGAGTATCCGAGACCGTATTTTGGCCCTGATTTCCAGCAAATTCGACATCGTCAACCTCGGCCCAATAACCAAATTACTCGGGGTAGAATTCGTGCGTCGCGATGGGAAAGTTTTCATGTCCCAACGCTCCTACATCGACAAACTTCTTAAAAAGTTCAACGTTTCGTCAGATGCACTCATTAAAGTGCCTGTCACACCGGGGACCACGCTCGTCAAAGGCTCGTTGGATAATCTCCCGGACTTTCCGTACCGATCGCTCATCGGATCGTTATTATTCCTCGCTTCTCGCACTCGTCCCGACATATTATACTCGGTCATCGCTTTATCGCAGTATAATAACTGCTACGACCACCGCCACATCAAGTGTTTGCTCCAAGTTCTCAAATACGTGGCGAACACGAGCGATTTCTCGATCGAACTCTCGGGGTGTAATTCCAGTCAGCTGTGGGGATACACAGATGCGTCGTGGGCGAGTGACATTGCGACATCGAGAAGCTTCGGAGGATACATCATTTATATCGGTTGTGTGCCAATTGGCTGGAGCTGCAAAAAGCAGACCAGCGTCGCCTGTTCCACCATGGAAGCCGAATTTGTAGCACTAGTCGAAATCGTTAAAGAGTTATACTGGTTGGACAGTATCTATCGAGTCTTTCCACCGTTAAACCGATTATCGAAACCGATTATTTTCTCCGATGCCCTCGCCTCGATCCAATTCACGAACAACGACATCGAGAACTCGAAAACCAAACATATTCGAGTGAAGTTCCATTGGCTTCGAGAATGGCATATTGCCGGATGCTTCGAACTCCGCAAAATTCCGGGTGAAATAAATGTTTCGGATATTTTCACGAAATGGCTTAGTTCCGAACGCCTCCGAAATTTGTTGTCCCGGATCTTCATCTCGAAATAATTTCATCGAACTGTTAATATCGACATTGCACATCGAAGGAGGGAATTGTTGGTCCTTGAAACCACTTCGGACGTTTATTTAACGCTTTTTCGATGCGTAATGACGCTACCTGAACTTTTTCACATCATTGGTTGTTATATTTTCTTTCCCCAAATGATTTGGTGTTTATTTCCTACTTAACTGGTTGTTACCAGTTTATTTCCGTATATTTACTTTATGTTGTAAGGGAAATGCATGGTGCCTGCATTAACTGTGTCTTAACACACTGGGCATCATGCATCGCCTATCTGTTTATACCTGTGAGTCGCTCGCTTCTGTCACCAGAGCGCACTCCCTTTTATTCCAAGATGGCGACGCACACTGCTAAGTGTGCTCCTGTGCTTTTCAATCCTGTTTTCGTAAGTTTTAGGTTAATAAATCGTTTATTTTGTTTATAAATAATTCGTTTCTTGTGTCTGCACGTAGATAAGTGCAGACACCACGCAAATTCGACCAGAACCGGCTCGAATTCGCGTACACGACGTGCCGCACGTCTCGTGCGTGCTATATCGTGCGTGTTGGCTTATTTTTAAGCGTTTCCACTGCCTAGTCTGTGCTGTTTTTGCAGCATACCACCACAGGTTCCGTCCAACTTTTTCACGTCCTTGTAATCATCATGGCGGTCGTAGGACGCCATTTCGGGAAATTTGCGACGAAATTTAGTGAAGAACCGAAGCACAAGTCACACAAACCACGTAAATTCGTCGCACGGATGCAGAATTCCCCCAAAAATGAAGGCGAATAATGCACACAACCCGGGGAATCTCAATAAGTGAGATTGAAAAACCTTGACTAGCAATCCCCCAACTCTTCCGTTCGCGCCTCCTGGGGCCCGCGGGATGGTTGGGTGGCCGTGGATAAGCCTAGCCAAGAATACAGTGCTACGTGCCCGACTGGACGTAGGGTAGCACCGATTCTAACAGGGGACCACAACAAAACCTTAAAACTAACAGAGTTTCACGACAAAATTTTAAAGAAAAATACACTTTATGATGTGAAGACGGCCAATTACGGGATCCTTGCGCCGTAATTGGTTCCCACGATGCGTAAAACGTCGGCTTGACGTTATCGGTGCACGGACATGGGCTGACGTGCTTCCACACGCACACTTCCGTGCTTATGTGGGAAAAAAACGATTTAAATCGGCGGTGCGCCCGTCGCGCCTTCGTGAAACGAACTCCGGGGTCCGAAACACGGTAATCAATGCCTGCACACACGCTTATCGTGTGCAGGACTTCTCGTTGGCTACAGACTTCTCTGTATGCTGTGAAAATCGTCGTTCGCGACGATAAATCCAAAAAGAAAATGGCCGCCGTCGCGAAAATCTTCCGTGATGGCGTCCAAACGTGCTTATTTCGCACAAAATCGACAAATAAATGTTCCTACCGTCCTTGGTAATCCAGTAGTGTGTCTAGTTGGACACACAACACTGTAGAAAATTCCTACAAAGCGCCGGGATTCGCACGCACTTGCAGAAATCTCGAAACACGATAAATCCGATCGTCGCTTTTTCCCACGACGTCGGGACGTTGACAACACGTATTTTCCGTGCTGGAAACGTTCACAAAAACACTCGAACCTCGTTGTAAACTCCGCACACGAATCCACGATGATTTCCGCACCAAAAACTCGTTTTTACGACGAGCTGGGCGGGCGCACACTCGGCGACTTCTCGTAGTCGCAAAATGGCCGTTTCTTCTTCAAAAACGTCGTTGCCAGATCGTTTTTACCCTCTGCTACCACTTTGAAGAGTTGCAATGGCCTGTGCGCTGTCGAAATAACTCGGAAACATCATTTTGGCTGGGCGGATAAATCGGACACGCGTCCGCCATCTTTTATTACAAAAGTAAGTGTGTTACATAAAAACCTGGTTCGAGGCTAATCGCCCTCGATCTCAAACACAATGAAATCATAGAACAAATCATTGTTTCAATACACTGACTTGTTCTTTACAGAAAGACAAAACTAATGGATAAAACAAACAGAACAACATAAACAATAAGTGCTCATTTGAGCAGATGACAGGTTGTGTGTGTTGTCACGTAAACTACGCGGATGCGAGGACAAACAGGAAAACGTCAACCTAACACACACTACTGATGGCGAGCGCGCGAGTGATTCGACGCGGCATCTGGCGACAACCATGGAATCCCGCGTGTGATGCGACGTTGTTTGTTTATTTTTGTCTATTTTATTTATTTATTTATTTGTTTATTTATATATTTATGTTTATTTGTTTATTCATCTATTTGTTTCACGATGCTATCAAATTTTTATTTTTTTGTAACTCCGATCACCAAGCGTCGTTATCGAAATCCGCCATACCTGACCGCTGATTCCGCGCCACGTGCTTCGCTGCTGAGCAAGTTGAAAGTATTTACTAGTTTACTATATACCTGTCCATTTATACATGCCGTTTATCTATTTATCAATCTATCTATCTATCTATCTATCTATCTACCAATCAACCAATTGACAACGACAACAATTGTTTCAACAATCCGACCATTCGTCCGCTTGTGTCTAAACGAGTGGAAGCGTGGAGAGGCGCGGAATTCGTCGCCATATTCTCGCTTGCCAGAAATGAAAAGAGAATAATTCGGTTTATCATTGTTTGATTGATCTGTGGTTTTATTCACCTTTTCTTTCCTTTTCATTGATTGTGTTTTGCTGTTCAATTCTCGTTTGTATTTAATTTACGGTAATCTAATTTTTACATTTCAGATGGAGAACGGAAAGAACGTCATCTGGGGTGAAGTGCGCCCGGGCACGAGGTGAGAGTGGTTGGTCGATCGATTGGTTTTATTTATTCGACACATTTTATTTTATTTCATTTCATTTTTATTTTATTTTTAAGGGGCCCATCGCGATTGTCATTTGGGAAAAAGAACGTGAATAATCCCATCGTTTGGGGTGAAATGCGCCCGGGCACAAGGTGAGAGTGATTGGTCGATCGATTGGTTTTATTTATTTGACACTTTTTATTTTATTTTATTTTATTTCTATTTTATTTTTAAGGGGTTCGTCGCGATCGCCACCTTCGACGAGGTCGCCGCAGACCATCTATGTGCGGCCCGGGGAATTTGGTAATAACATATTCTTCGGGCCGAGGCGCTATGTGCCAGAGTGAGTAAAGCAATTTATGGTCGATTTGTCGGTCGCGGTTCAATTAATCATTTTTTTTTTTTTTTCTTTTTTTTTTTTTTTTTTTTTTTATCATAGTAACTTACCATGGTTGCCACCTAAGTGTGCGAATAATTTCCAATGCGACACGCGCCTCGCGCGGGATCGCCCGACACCGCCGACGCATGGGTGGTCGGATATCCCAAGATCCACCAGAAACTATGTGTATCAATTCTGCACAACTTGCTACGAGTTTGGTCGTTGCAACCCATTCGTCACCAGTTACCAGTCACCAGTCACCCACGACCGCCACCAGTTCGTCAAGATATATCTACCTGTCCAGTTAGTTAATTAATTGTTCTTTATATCTTTTTGTTTGTTTGTTTGTTTGTTTGTTTGTTTGTTTGTTTGTTTGTTTGTTTGTTTGTTTGTTTGTTTGTTTGTTTGTTTGTTTGTTTGTTTGATAAATATGTATATATATTTTTTTTTCTTCCTCTTAGTGGGACATCGTTATCGAACGTAGCGCCATCGGCGTAATTTTTCATTTTTTATTGTATTTTGTTCATTTGTAGTTTATAATTTAAATTAAAATTGAATTCGAGATAAGTGGCCACGATTGATTGAGTTTATTTGATCGCAAAAAAAAAAAAATAATTCGAATGAATCTATCGGTGTTAAAAACGATACGACCGGTTTGTTAGCCGATTGGTGAACAATTTGCGAAACACGCGCGACACGTGGGGGCGTATTTTTCGGCACCGCCTATCACCACGACGTCTTCTTCGCCCGACGTCCGCTTCGTGAACGCGGCTTCCCCTCGACACCGGTAGCACGTTGCCTTCAGCTTCACGATGTGCTCTGATTTCGGGAGCAAATCGCAGACTTGACCGAACGGGTTCAACTTGAAATCCCCATCGAGGGCCGCGATTACCACAGTCTTTCCTTTCTCTGCCATTTCTTGACAGAATTGTACCAAGTCCTCGAAAAACTGGCCCTCGTCAATCCCGATAATCCCGAAATTTTCGGATTGTCTTCGGGCTTCCGCGAGGTTTTCGACGGCGCGCGCCGCTCTCGATTTTCCGTCACGAGCGACGATTTCTCCGGGAATGTGGCGGTTGTCGATTTTGGGCTTCAATAACAACGCTTCTTCTCCTTCTAGGCGCCTCAAGAGTTCAGTTGTTTTCCCTGCAAACATCGGGCCCACTATTAACTGGATATTGCCTCGTGGTCGATCCTCGATGGCCGACGTCGACATCTCGTCTTGTTGCGTCTACCATCGAGGAAAAAGAGAAAGAATTTAAACGAATAAATGAAAAACGAAAAACTGACAAAATCGTGAGTCCGACTGCAAAACTAAAATTGGATAGAGATCGAGAACAAAATGGCGGTGATAGTGGTGTAACCACGGGGATTCCCGCCCGTGCTCGCGCATCGACCCGTTCTGGTTCATTTAGTTAGTTGGTCGGTCGGTTTAATTGACGAGTCGGTCAAATTGTTGGAGATTCTTCCCCTTTTTCTATTTTGAAAATTGACTAGGTTTGCTTACCGTGCAAACGAAACTCGATATAGCGAATGAACCAATGCGTACAAGTGCGCGAAGCAAAGCGCGGTATGGTAGGAAAGCTTTAGCCCGTCGCTCGCTGCAAAGACGCGAGAATACGACGCGACACTCGGTGACACAAATTAGAAATTAAGAAAAAAAATAAATAAATAAATAAAGAAATAAAAAAAAAAAAATAAAGAAATAAAAAATAAATAAATAAATAAATAAATAAAGAGAGAGAGAGGGATTCTTTCCCATTCTCTTCTCTGCGTTTTCTCTTTTCCTCTTCGTTTCTTCGCGCGCATCCACGAGAGAAGCACACATCGGTTTGGGATTCGAAAGATTCGAAAGATTCATGGGATTCGGATGGGATTAGGAAGCCATTGCCAGAGATTCGGTCGAACGTCGTCCCCCTCGCATTGTTTTCGCCACTGGCTGTGTAGCTTATTTTTGATTTGTTATTGTGACTGACCAGAAGGCCAGTCTGAGACCGAGAGGGGCGTGCAAGTGTGACACATATAGGCACTGGCGTCAGAAGAACTCGGGCACCGCGCCACTCGGTGGGTACTGTGCCGCTCGACCGAGCGACGACGGCCCCTCGCTCTGCTCTCGGTCTGAAGGCTTTCGCAAAATGCAGCGGACGCGGTGATTAGAACTCGCGTCGACTCCGACGGGACGTCAACTCTGGAAGGTAAAATTAAAATATGAAACGGCGGATATTTTACGAAACTTTTGTTCCAGTCGGTTGCTACGAAGATAATCTCGTTAATCATTGTAATACGAACCGCGGAACCGGTTCCAAGATCCGAAATTTAAACTTTAATCGTCCGCTCGTTGTCGATCGCCAGGCACCTATAAGTGATAAATGTTGGGATATGCCCAACTGTTTGAGATTTATTAGTTGCATATTTATGGCTAAATGCAACGTGCATGTCTTTACTTTGCTGTGACTTAGTTAAACTAGTTGATCCTGATTTTTACCCTGCTTGTTATGTGCCGCAACTAGTTTATTTACTTGTAAAGATGTGCCTTCTCGTCGTCCGCTCAAATGAGCAATATTCGTTTAGTTTTTCCATTGCTTTTGAGTTGTTTATCGCTTATTTGCTCCTCCCTTATTGTTTATCATGTAAAGGACAAATCATTGCTTGCTAACAATGATTTGTTCTATTGTAAGCTTGTATTCATACTTTGAGGGCGGCTAGCCTCAAAGCAGTCGTTTTTACTGTGGTTCGTGACGATTAAAGATGGCGGTCGCGCAATGCGAGTTCCCGCACCCATTAAATCATGTCTCAGCTCTATTTTCCTGATGTCCGGCGCCTACAATCTCATCATTTGGTAGCAGAGGGTGGTTGACGACGCGGCCAACCGTTTGTGATGAATTGGCGGCGATTTTTGTGAAGGAACGGACATCGCGACTTCGTCGGTATCGTCGCAGAGACGTATCGCCGTTTTCGGGATTTTAGCAAAGCGGACGAGCTTTGACAACGTGTGCGGGCAATTCGCCAACGAATTTGGAACAAAACAGTGTGAGAATTGTCGTTTTTTCGTGCGAAATAAGCACATTTGCCGATATAAAGAAGATTTTTCTTCTGCGGCGCCATTTTTTTTTACTTCATCGCGTACGGCCGTGAAGCCAGCAGAGAATCGTGTGTACGGATCGACACACGCTCTCATCACGATTCAACAAAGAATACGTCGAAACGACGTAATTTTTGGACCGTTTTTCGTTGAAAATCAACACGGAAGTCATCGTGCGAATCGATTTTTCGACGGCGTCCGGATTTTTCGTCAAAGCAGACGAAAAACGACGTGTGAGAATAATTTTCAACGTAAGGACCTGTGTGGGCATAAATTTGCACACAGGCATCAGCTATTTGAGCACCTAGAAGACCAGTTAGCGGGTTAAACGTACGCGCTGGCATTTTCCCGAGGTTTTGTGCACGGAGCACATCCTACGAAGGTGCGGACGAGCACGTTGAGTCGACGTGCATCGATTTCACGACGTGGGATCAACGAGGGAATTTTTGCGACGCAAACCAACCCGCAAAACAACGGATTTTCACCTTGCCAACTATTATTTAGTTTTAAGTTGTCGAAATTCATTGTTAATAAGTTTAAGGTTTTGTTTGGGGGTCTTGTAGTATCCTTTCCACCCTTTACGCAGTCGCGTAGTGGAATTGTATTTTTGCGTAGGCTTTCTCTGGCCACCGAGTGTCCCGCGGTCCTAGGAGTCCGGTCGGAACTCGGGAGATACTACGTAAAGTTTTGCATCTCACTTAGTGAGATTTGTCCAAGGGAGACTGTATAATTTTTCGCCTAAACCTTTTGGGGGTTTACGCCATTTATAAAAGCGTAAAGAGTGTGTTTTGTGCTTCATTTGGTGTGTGCGACGATTTATTTAGTGATAAAGTGTAATCTTCGCGACGAATCGACTAGATATGGCGTCGGAGGAGAAATGCGACGATTATAAGTCGATCAAAAAACTAAATGGGACAAATTATGCACAATGGGCGATTGGTGCGAAGTTGTTGTTATCCCAGCAAGGCGTGTGGGACCACGTGACGGGCGACGAGACCGCGCCGGGTCCCAACGCCACAGCCAAAGAGAAACGGGATTTTAGAGTGCGTGAGAAGCGAGCATGGTCCACGATATGCTTGAGTTGCGAAGAAGCGCAACAGCTCGTGGCCGTTGCCAAAGATACTTCTAAAGGAGCGTGGGAAGCAATCCGAGATGCTTACCAGCCCACCACACGCGCCCGGAAAGGCAGATTGAGGCGCGAGTTCCTGCAAATGCATCTAATGGACAATGAGGAGATGATGTGTTTTCTGGCCCGTGTCGACAGAAAAGTCGCGGAACTCGCGAATGTCAAAGTAATACCGACGGATGAGGAAATTGCATTCCAATACATGGATTTCCTCCCTACAACTTATGAGACTATAAAACAAATAATGTATCACTGGGAGGATTTGGACTTCACCCCTGCAAAAGTGAAAGACCGATTATTAGGAGAGTATAATCGTTTATTTGAAGCTTCAGACTCCTATGGTATGCGTACACAGGATTCCACTGATAATGCAGGCGCGTTCTTTGGAAAAGGGCGATTCCAACGCGGAAAAGGCGGAAATCAGCCATTTACACCTCGGACTTGTTTTTCCTGTGGCGGCACTGGTCACTTCGCGAGAGAATGCCCGTCACCGCCCAAACAACAAGCGAATATGCAAAGCCAACGAGGTGGCACCTCTGCACAGCTAGCAAAAGGCACTGCACGAGGACGTGGCCGTGGTGGAAAGACCAAAAAGGCCAATTTGGGACAAGTTGACATTTTTGATGAGCCCTTGACAATGTTTTCAGCGGCAGTTCACCAAACTGAAGAGGAAGTCACCTTGTCACCACCATTGTCTTTGATGTCACATTGCGACTTTGATCCGCACTGGTACATAGATACCGGTGCGACAGATCACTTTTCATTTAATAGAAGTTGGTTCGTGACCTTCAAGCCACTGTCCGGCTATAGTGTCCAGCAGGGGGAAGGGAAGTCTAAAATCGAGGGCATTGGAAACGTGTTGATTACATCTTGTTATGCAGGCAGATGTAGGGAAATCACACTGCAAAATGTGTATTTTGCGCCAAATTTTAAGAAAAATCTCTTATCGCTGGGCCGGACAGATGAAGCTGGTTTCACAACTTTTATCAAAAATGGAAAGTTGACCATGTTTAGAGACCGAATTGGTGAGCCTTTCCTTGTTGCAGATAAAACTAATGATCGGATGTACAAAGTTAACTGCAAAATAGAGGCCAATATTGTGAACACAACTGCACCTTCTGCGCAACAGAGTGCAGCGGTGGGTGGAAATTCGGTCAAAAATGTTGTAAAAAGTGAAAGTGTCATTAATCCTTTACTAAAAACAGTAGATTTTAAGGCAGCATTACTAAACACATTGAGTGGCGCAGTGCAGACTGCAGCGAAGCAGCAAGTGAGCGTAAATGCGCTAGTAAATGCGTCAAATCTTAAGAAAAGCGATTTAAATGATACTAACGGGCAAAATAATTCGAATGGGGGAAAAATCGAAAAGATCAAAGTGAAACCACAGCCAATGGACATTTGGCACTCCAGAATGGGCCATTTTAACGCAAGTGGGATTGCAAAAATGGAAATTTCACCGGATATTTTCGGAGTTAAACTCTCCGACAAAGAACTTTCACCCTGTGACGCGTGTTCGAAGGCAAAGAGCACTAGGGCAACCTTTTCCCCAATCCCGGAAATTTCTACAAAGGGAATTTTGGAAGTAATCCACATGGATCTGTGGGGCCCCCAGCCTTTTAAATCTTTGGGAGGGGCCAGCTATTACCTAATAATTGTAGATGATTATTCGCGTTTCATGTGGGTGGAAATTATCAAGAATAAGGGGGATACATTTGAGCGCTTCAAACGATGGCAAACACAAGTTGAGCGCAGCACCGGGAAAAAGGTCAAATGCATCAAGACAGACAACGGCGGGGAGTTTGTGTCGAAAAAGTGGGATGACTATGCGGCTTCTATTGGGCTTAAGTGCATCCAAACAAACCCCTACTCCCCAGAAATGAATTCCGTGGCCGAAAGAGCAAACAGAACAATTGTTGGGGGAATTAGAGCCATGCTTTTCGAAAACAATTTTCCAAAGGGTTTGTGGGCAGAATTAGCCGTGACAGTTGTCTATCTTAAAAATAGATTCCCACATGCAAGCTTGAGTGGGAAAACCCCTTACAACTTGTTTCATAACAAGAAAATGTCGTTGAGACATCTAAGATGTATCGGTTCTAAAGTTTTCGTGCACATTCCTTCGCAAACAAGGAGAAGCAAGTTGGAAGAAAGGGCATGGCCTGGGGCCCTAGTCGGTTACGCAATTAAGACGCGTGGGTATCGAGTTTGGGACCCCAAGTCCAACCAAGTGATTGCTTCAAAGCATGTAAAGATTAATGAAAATGTTTTTTGGCATGAATCGGTGCAATCAAATTCCATCCCACGTGAGCCAGATTTTGTAGCGGCATCATGGGATGAAGATTCAGATGATGAGATCCTACCTGCTGTACAACAGCAACAGGTGCCCCCTGTCATACAGCAGTTGTTTCAGGCCCCGAAACATGCGATTCCGAATCCCCAATTAGTCCAACAGGCGGTCGAGCCTGAAGCTGTGGAAGAAATCGCTCAAGCTGTTGGTGGGATCGAAGAAGAGGAGGAGCAACAAGTGGAAGTTCGGCTTCCAAATCCGACTCTCACCCCCCCACCAGTTAGGAGGAACCCACCACGGGGTGTTAAGTTAAAGGGGGACACAGTGAAACAGCGTGCAGCTGCTCCCGAGAAGTTAAAAATTTTAGATATGACACAATGGCAGCGGAGAGAAACCGTTAGGCAGAGTGGTGAAACTGCTGGCCAGGTAGATGTAATCTACATAACACCACTTGGCGATAGAATCCGCAGTCGGATTGATGTTGTACGATGGTGCAAAGAGGAAAACTATCAGTACGATGGGGGTTGTTTCGACTTTAAGGCAACAGATGAGACCGTTGGGTTCGCCGGTCATGCATCCGTCGAGCCGGATACTTTCGAAGAAGCTATGTCCAACCCCAATAAATCCGACTGGCAGGATGCCATGGATGATGAGATTAATATCTTTAATGACAGGAAAGTTTACGAGGAAGTTGATAAAACCGAGGGGATGAATTTACTGGGAACAAAATGGATTTACAAAATCAAGCGTGACTACACTGGGGCAATTAAGCGTTGGAGAGCACGTTTAGTTGCGCAAGGTTTTGGGCAGAAGGAGGGAGTTGACTTCACTGAGATATTTTCACCAGTGGTCAACTTTGTTCTCGTGCTTATATTCTTTTGTTCTCTTGTGGTTCTGCAAGGCTGGCGAGATACACATCTCGACATCAAGTCTGCGTACTTGTACGGAGACCTTGATGTGCCACAATACATTAATATCCCCAAGGGCTTCCGGACCAAGGAGAACCAACACAAGTGTTGGCGTCTAGTCAAATCCTTATACGGACTTCACCAGTCCGGAAGGATGTGGTATTTCAAGCTCCACGAACGATTACTGGAAATAGGATTTACTCCAGTCTTAGGACTGAATTGCGTATATAATTACGGCTCAGATGCCGTACTTTTGTTTTACGTGGACGACATTGTTTTGTTTAGTCGTGATGCTTTCGTTGAACAATGTATCATCGAGTGGATTCAAGAGAGCTTTGAAATTGTCAACCTTGGACCGGTGACTCTTTTATTAGGGATTCATTTTGAAAGGAAAAATGGGGACATTTTAGTACATCAAAAGAGTTATATTGCGAAATTAGTCGAGAAATACGACATTGATCCGTGCCATAAAATTAAAATCCCAGTCACAGTCGGTACCATGATACAGAAGGTACAACCGGGTGAACAAATAAACTCGACGTTCCCATACAGGTCCCTAGTAGGGAGTTTACTCTTTATCGCGAATAGAACGCGTCCAGATATTCTCTTCAGCGTTATTGTATTATCTCAATACAATGAGACCCATTCTAACAGGCATGTTAAAATGCTAATACAAGTGTTGAGATATCTGGCGAATACCCCCAACTATGTTATCAACCTGGCAAATTGTAAGAACAATAATTTAACGGTTTACACCGACGCGTCCTTTGCCTTGGATCAAGACAGTAGGAGAAGCTTTGGTGGCCACATAGTTTATTTAGGAGGGGTTCCGATTTCATGGAATTGTCGAAAACAATCCATGACTTCATTGAGTATAATGGAAAGCGAATTTCTCGCAGTTGTCGATGGCGTGAGAGAAGTGATATGGCTTGAACGCCTGTACGAAGCCGATATCATCTTGTGTTTCAACCGAAATGTCCCTTGCGTCTACGCCGATAGCATGCCGGCAATCAATTATGCGAAAAACAAGATCGAGAACCGTGCAAATAAACATATAGATGTTAAATTGCACTTTCTTCGTGATTGGTATGAAAAAGGCGTGTTTAGTATTAAACATGTGCCTGGCGAATTGAACATCGCGGATTTGATGACAAAATGGTTGCCGCGCCCCAGATTATGTCAGCTCTGTGAGCATATTTTTGTTGCAGTCAAATAGTTGCGCAAAGGGGGATTTGTTGGGATATGCCCAACTGTTTGAGATTTATTAGTTGCATATTTATGGCTAAATGCAACGTGCATGTCTTTACTTTGCTGTGACTTAGTTAAACTAGTTGATCCTGATTTTTACCCTGCTTGTTATGTGCCGCAACTAGTTTATTTACTTGTAAAGATGTGCCTTCTCGTCGTCCGCTCAAATGAGCAATATTCGTTTAGTTTTTCCATTGCTTTTGAGTTGTTTATCGCTTATTTGCTCCTCCCTTATTGTTTATCATGTAAAGGACAAATCATTGCTTGCTAACAATGATTTGTTCTATTGTAAGCTTGTATTCATACTTTGAGGGCGGCTAGCCTCAAAGCAGTCGTTTTTACTGTGGTTCGTGACGATTAAAGATGGCGGTCGCGCAATGCGAGTTCCCGCACCCATTAAATCATGTCTCAGCTCTATTTTCCTGATGTCCGGCGCCTACAATCTCATCAATAAACGCGTCCTTTTCATTTTCTTGTCGCGTCTCGGGAGTTTGTGGATCTATAACCTGGCCTAATCTGACCTAATTCGAATCTGAGTTTGGATCTGAATTCTGCGTTTGCTTTATCGTTTCAACATTATGAGAGTTTCCTTTTATTAAACAATTATATTTTTAATTCTACTTGCTATTTAACTGCGTCCCGGTGCGTTGCCATAAGCACCGGACACCTTCGGACATTTATCCACGTTGGTGAACATTATTATCGATGCCGGTGTCAAAAATCCATGTCGAGCTTACATACATCGCACCTCGCATATTATCGCGCGTGGGAACGCGTTCATGCGTGTGCATGGCAAACAAAGACACGCTCATGCGAGCACATTGTCGAGGACTTCGCTCACGATCGCGCACTGACACCAGAACGTGTTGCATCAAAATATTGAAATTTTCTACGACCAGATGCCGAATCTGTCATGTGCAAAGAGAGTGTGTGTAAACGAACGGACAAATAAATAAATAAATAAATAGATAAACCAAGTGTTTTTCATAACTGTTTGTTTGTTTGTACCGGCGGAACGTTGTGATGTCGATGTGAGAGTTTATTTTGGAAGAATTTGTTGGGACTGTCGACGCTCGTCGGTGCCAACTGCCCCGGTTGACCAACGGCTGAACAATAGAGTGGTTGCGCAACCCGAATGCAGACTTTTGTGACCGAAACCCCCCGGATTTCCGCGAGGGCTCGAATCAGTCCCGGTTGGTCTGAAGGTGTTAGTAGATCCATCGGATGCAGTGACCGAAATTCGCGTCATTTACGATGGCGCGCCGTGCATCGCGGAATGGAATTTAAACCGTAGACCAGTTTAAGCGTTCACAATCTCATTTCACGCGACATCTATCGTGATAATCTGATTAATGGTTGGGGTACACGGTGTGACGTAATTACTCAGAATCGTCACGTTAAAAAACAAAACGAAATGGGTGGATGGATGGGAATTTTTATTTCAGTCAGTTTTATTTACTCGCCTAAAAGAGAAAAAAAGAAAAAAAAAGAAAGAAAAAAAAAAAAGAAAAAAAAAAGGAAAAAGGATAACAACGAATACGACGATTGGTCGAGTGGACGGAGATACCCGCCGCGTGGACCCGTGTGCCGAGAGGATGGAGACAGACGGCCGCCATGTTTCCGGATTATGTCACTTGGTGTCGCTCTATGCATCGATAGTGATCACGCGCGGGACAGACGACGTCGTGTTTCCATCTTCCAAAAAGTGAGTAGTTGACTGTTCTACCGTCACATTTATCAGTCAATCGATCGACAAATTGAAAAAAAAACAACCCTCGATTACCTCTACGCCTCTCTCGACAACGTATCAATTAACACGCGCGTGCAAACACGAACGCCTGCATTGGTTCGGTCGGGCACCGCTCGCTCGCTCATTTGACAGACTCGTGACTTGAAATTTTTTATTTTTTCTTAGCCGTTATTTTATTTTCCTTTGCATTCGACTTTAATTTAATTTCTATGTTCCAGACGATGAACAAAAACGAGAAAAACGACCACAACAACGACGGCGATGATGCAAGGTGAGAGATTCGACCGACCGGTTTCGATCGTTCGTTTATCCGTTTCTTCATTTCTTTGTTTCTTTGTTTATTCAGTTGTCAGCCAATTGATCCGCCCCAGTCGCCATCGTGGCAGTGGACCGAACCCGGTCACATTCGACCCATCATGCGGGTTGCGCCATTCCAGCGCGCGACTCCGGAACCGATGTAATCCGGTCAAACGTCTCGTTTGATTTATTTATTCATTTATTTATTTATTTATTTATTTATTTATTTTTTAAGCCATCCTCGCGGACGTTCCGCAATGGTCAAAACGTCGTTACGGGGAATCAGATGGAAATGTTAGCGATAAAGTCGTTCAAAGTCATAAAATCGGTGTCGATTTTTACGAGGCGTTGGGGACGGTTGGAACTCGAGTCAACCAATGGACACGTCGATGCCACTCCGTTGTAAAATGCCACACACAGACACACACGTGCACACGCGAACGGATGAGTGTCGATGTGGGAGCTTATTTTTGGGACGAGTCGTCGGGGTTGCCGCCGCCTTCGCCACCGCTCAACGAGCCCAACTGTCACTATTCGTCGGGATGGATGCGTTTTGTTCCCGACTTATTTATCTATTTATTAATTTTTTTCTTTTTTTTTGACCGGCCCGAAGGCCAGTCTGAGACCGAGAGGCGGGAGACGCGTATCGCCGTTGGAACCAACAGCATCATAGAATGCAAGAACCCGGCTACCGCGACTCGTACAGATTGAGTGCAAAGAGTTAACCGCTGACCTCGAAAGGAAACTAGCAAACAAGCTGTACAATCGATTGGTCTAAAAATGCTCACAAAACCCATCGAGTGCAGTGATATAAACTCGCGTCGACTACGTTGGTGCAGCGTGTATTGCGAGATGAAATTTAAATCGTAAACCAATTGAGACGTTCACGATCTTGTTTCACGCAACATCTACCACGAAAATCTAATTAATGACTGGATCACATGACACAAAATTAATTCTACGACCGGGAAATCGATTTCTATTTTTTAAAGACTTTTATTTAACTCGGCGCGAGATTCTACCTACAAACGATAAACGCATCCTTTTTATTTTCTTGTTGTCGTCTCGAGAGTCTGTGGATCTACAACCTGGCCTAATCTGACCTAATTCAAATCTAAATTTGAATCTGAATTTTGCGTTTTCTTTATTGTTTCAACATTATAGGAGTTTCTTTTTGTTAAACAGTTATATTTTTAATTCTTGTTGGTTGTTAATTGCGTCCTGGTGCGTTGCCATAAACACCAAACACTTCGCGGACATTCATCCACGTTGACGGACATCATTACCGACGCCCGCGCCAAAAGCCCGTGTCGCGCTCACCCCCATCGCATCACGTGCATTATCGCGCATCGTAACGCGCTCAAACGCGTAGATCGCGAGCAAAGACACACTCATGTCCATATGTTGCTGAGGACTTTGCTCACGGTCGCGCGTCGACGTCGAAACGTGTCGAAACGAGCCGAAAAATGCAGGCAACCACGCGCGCGTCATGGGGTTTAAATAAGTGAACGGATGTCGGTGCGGAAACTTATTTTCGGGACGAGTCGTTAGGGCTGCTGTCGTCGCCGCTCAACGGCCCCAACTGCTCCCATTCGCCGGTAGACCGAGCGAGAACGGGTGCGTTCTATTTCCGATTCATTTATTTATTATTTTGACCGACCCGAAGGCCAGTCTGAGACCGAGAGAGGTGTTTGTTTAGAAAGGACCCCCTATCGCCATACGCGAGAACCCGGCTACCACGCCGCTCGGCGGGTACTGCGCCGCTCGACCAAGCGGCGGGCCCGAGTTCCGCATTCGATCTGAAAGCGTTCGTGAAGCCCGTTGAACGTGTTCGGAGAGACTTCCGTCGACTATGACGGCGCCAGACCACCGGGAGATGGAAATAAAATATGAAACGATTGGTTTTCTATAAAACTTTTATGGCAGTGAGTTGCGGCGAAGATAATTTAATTAATGATTGGAGCACGTGGCACAAAATTAATTCTACGATCGGGAAATGCATTTCTATTTTTTAGACTTCTAAACCTTGTGTTTAGAAAGTCTAATAATGAAACGGCTCTGTCTGTCCGTCTTCGACGTCCGGTCACGTGACCCGTATGTAATGTTTCTACTTCCGGTACTTCCGGTTTGTGTAATATCCCAAAAAAATGAATTAAAAAATTAATCGGACGATTGGAAAGTAGACTTTTCTGGTGCAGTTTTTGGTCTATTTTCCAATTATAAATATGAAATTGGCATTAAATATAGTTAAAAAGAAGAAAATGCTAAATTACGGCGAAATGTAATGGAAAACAGCGCCACTCGGCGGATCCCGTAAGCTATAATGGAGGCAGAAATCTTCGTCGCGAACTGAAAAATGTTGTTTTCTATCTCGAAATGAGATTTATAAATTTTGAAATCAGTCTCATTCGACTGGAAATCCAAATCTGCACCTGCCTGTATCTTTTATTTTTCAATTTGGTCAAGAAAAAGTACCGTTACGATCCACCGAAGTCGGTGACCGCGTGGCAAATTTGGTGGGAAATTTGAAAAAGACTGATTTTTAAAACTGAATAATTTTAATGATTAAATGAGGTTTCCTACGTGTAATTTGGCGCTGAAAACGATGGCGTCATTAGTTTTTGGATCAAATATAGTTACAAAGGCGAAAAAAGCAATTTACGGCAAAATTTAAGTAAACCAGAGCGCCATCTGACGGAAGCCGTGACCGAAACGTAATGTAATGTACTTCGTAATGAAAATTGGACAAATGGAAGTGAAATCTGAAAAAAAGGGGTATCACGTTGAGATTCTCACTATTTGTTCATTTTTTCGTTTATTTTTTATTTTTTTATTTGTTTTCTTTCCTTTTCCAGTCTTCCACCGCTTCCATCCCGCGTGCGCCGACGGGCAGGTTGAAGACGGTGGATCTTATAGTCCAAAGAGCGACGAAGGAGGAGGAACGAAAGAAGGAAGGCAACAGAAACGTTCCCATGAGAGTCGAGATGCTTCCAGATGGAGACGTTCTTTTGTCGCATTCAGTGGTGAGCGCGTTAGTCCATGTGGGTGTGGTAAGAGTCACATCAGAAAAAGACGAAGGAGACGGCGACGAGTCTCAGAAAGAGAATCGAGAGGCTGGCAAAGAAGACGCGGGATAATAAAAAATTGACCGTGTATTTGTAATAATGATAACAATAACAATGATTAATGTGGATTTTTTTTGTTTGTTTTCTTTTTTATTAAAAAAAAAAAAAATTAAATAAATAGATAAATAATAAAAAGTAAAAAACAAATAAAAGCAAATGAAGAAGAGTCGGACAGTGCAAATTATGGGGAAAAAAATAAAATTAAATAAAAACTAATGTCCATTGACGCCACCTCCATCGTTTCCGGCGGGCGCTTGGTAATCGTGCGCCTCCGCCCAATGAGTGACGAGATCCCCGGGAGAGGGCGTCGCCGCACAAAACGGACAGCGTCGCCCGTTGAGTCGGTGCACTCGTTTCAACGCCTAAGAAGAAAGGGGAAAAAATAAAAATACGAATTAGTTAACTAGTGTGTGAGTGAAGAGGATAATTGGACACTCACCGATGCCAGACAGACGAGCTCGCGCGAGAAATTTTTCACGTCCATGTGGATGTTGTGTCGCTGTCGCTGATGGCGAAAGACGTCGACGCAGAAGAATCCGTTCGGTCCTGAGGCACATGGGGCGGGGGAGAAGAAGAAGAAGAGAAAAATTAAAATAAAATTAAAAAATATTTATGTATATAAAATAAATAAAAGATATAGAACAAAAGATATAAAATAATAAGTAAATAAATAACCGTTTCTTACTATCGGGGTGTTTATCGTCGCATAGAGCGCAGGAGTATGACCTGCCGTCACCCTCCTCTTGTGGTGCTTCTGTCATTTTCCTTTTGTTTGTTTGGGAGACGAGTGAAGAACTGAAAATAAATTGGGGAGAGAGAGAGAGAGAGAGAGAGAGGTGATTGTGGTCGTGGGCGTGGTCCATTGACCGAGAAATCACACAAAGCATCAAACTTACTTACCAACGAACACGAGGTGGTAGTGAGGATCAGACGGAAGATGAAACGCGCGCGTTTGATATAAGCTGCCGAACCAAAGTGTGTGTATGTCGTGAGCGGCTGATGTGACATCTGGTGGCAGTCCGAGAACGATTTAAGTTTGAACTATGGAGCGTTGGCAAATGAACGGGTCTCTCTCGTTGGCAATCCTCGTTGTTCCGACGAATCCTGCTATCGCCGTCTTTGTGGTCCTCGTCACGGTCGTCGTTTTTATTTAACTCGAAACGAACGTTAATACTAAGTTTCCAATGTGCGTAGACGCGCGTGATTCGCGCGTTTTCCACATGTGGTGCCCCCGTCACGCGTGAATACAAAACGTCGACCCAATAAATTCCGAAACTGGGCTAATCTTGTTTTATTCGCCCATGTGCGCTTACCCATATATTTTGTTTTTCAGTTTGTGGAAAAGTTCATTGCCTGTGGTTTTCGGCGCGTACATGGCAAACGCGGGAAAATTTGCGGTGGTAGCGCGCTTTGGTGGCAATAAAAAAAAAAACACCATAATGTTAAAAATGGGAATCCCGTCGGGTTTTTTTACGAAACATCTTGCAGAAGCTTATTTTTGAACAAATTGTTTGGGGCTGCCGGTGCTTGTCGGCGCCAGCTGCCCCGTATTCTGTACAGAGAGAGACGTTCAAAAGAACATCTATTAACTCATACAGTAGAAAAACCACAGAAGTGAGTAAAACAATCGCGGAAAACCAAAACCCTCCGGATTTCCGCGAGGGCCAGGATTGGTCTGGATTACTGGAATCACTCTCGAAGCCCGTCGAATGCGTTGATGGAGATTCGCACCAACTACGACAGCGCGTGGCAACCGGAAGGTGAAATTAAAATATAAAACGGCGGATATTTTACAAAACTTTTGTATCGGTCGTTTGGTTCAAAGATAATGTGATTAACTATTGGAATACGAACCGCGAAACCGATACCACGATCCGAAATTTAAACTTTAATCGTCCATCCATTGTCGATCGCCAGACATCTATAAGCGATAGGTGCGCCCTTTTCATTTTCGTGTCGCTCCCCCAGAGTTTGTGGGTCTAACCTGACCTAATCTTACCCAATTCGAATCTGAATTTGAATCTAAATTTTGCGTTTTCTTTATCGTTTCAACATTATACGAGTTTCCTTTTGTTAAACAATTATGTTTTGAATTTTCGTAAGTGGTTGGTTAATTGCGTCCCGGTGCGTTGCCATAAACACAAAGCACTCTGCGGACATTTATCCACGTTGACGGACATTATTATCGACGCCCGCGTCGAAAGACCGTGTCGAGCTCATCGGCATCGCATCACACGCAATATCGCGCGCGCGAACGCGCTTGTGCGAGTATGTACGTCGTCGGGGACTCGGCTTCGCGGTCGCGCATCGACGTCGAAACATGCCGTATCGGTGTGCGGATGTTTTCTATGCCCACAACGAACCGAATCTGTCGGACGCGAGTAGAATGCACGTCAAGAGGTTTAGACTAACGGATGAGTGTCGATGTGGGAGCTTATTTTTGGGACGAGTCGTCGGGGTTGCCGCCGCCGTCGCCACCGCTCAACGAGCCCAACTGTCATTTATTTATTTATTTATTAATTTTTTTTTTTTTGACCGGCCCGAAGGCCAGTCTGAGACCGAGACCCGCCGACCGACCATTGGATGGTAGGCGAGTCGACCAACAGAAAATGGCGACGAACATTTCGGGAAGCGGAACCACACCAACGACCGACCGACCATTTGGTACTCAACAGGTACTCCGGTCTCGATCTGAAGAACGTCCGCAAAGTCTATCGAATGCGATGACCGCGACTCGCGTCTACCGCGACGGTACATGGTCCCCGGGAAATGATTTAAAAATGTAAAACGACGGTTGGTTTGTAAAACTTTTATTCGAATCTGTCGCAACGAAGATAAAATGATTAACGGTTGGAAGGCGAGCCGCGAAATCAGTTCTACGACAGGGGAATTAAAATTTTAACCGTCTTTCTTTTTCGGGTGATTTTTTTTACTCCGTACCGATCGCCACGTCAGACACGAGTAGGATGCACGCGACCGCGCGCACGTTTAAACGAACGAACGAACGAACGGATGCCGACGCGGAAACTTATTTTCGGGGCGAGTCGTCGTGGCTGTCGTTGCTGTCGCCACCGCCGCCGCTCAGCGACCCCAGTTGCCCCAATTTTACGGCCAATTTATTTATTTATTTATTTATTTATTTATTTATTTTGACCGGCCCGAAGGCCAGTCTGAGACCGAGACCGCTTAGATCATGTTGGGCGGATTGAGGTCCTACCGCACCATCAGCCGACGATCGGACGGAGAAGCGCGCATACCGCACCATCGACCGATGGTCGGATAGAGGCGCGCATGTACTCGAGTCTCGATCTAAAAGCGTCTTCAAAGTCTATCGGATGCGATGACCAGGACTCGCATCGACTGCGACGGTACACGGTCCCTGGGAAATGATTTAAAAATGTAAAACGACGATTATTTTGTAAAACTTTTATTCGAATCTGCCACAACGAAGATAACCTAATTAACGGTTAAAGCACGGACGCAAAGTCGGTCCCACGACCGAAGAATTAAAATTTTTATTGTTTTTCCTTTTGCGTGTGATATTTTTTTTTTTACTCCGTACCGATCGCCACGTCGGACACGAGTAGAATGCACGCGACCGCACGCGCGCTGCGAGGTTTAGACGGACGAAGAAATGCCGGTGCGGGAGCTTATTTTCGGGGCGAGTCGTCGGGGCTACCGCCGCCGCTGCCGCCGCTCAACGACGCCACCCGCCCCTAGTCTCGCCGGGACGGGAGCGTTCTATTTCCGATTTATTCATTTATTTGTTATTTTGACCGGCCCGAAGGCCAGTCTGAGACCGAAGAAGCACGGCTGCTTTTACAAAGACGGGTATCGAATACCGCGCCGCTCGGCGGGTACTGTGCGCCGCTCGACCGAGTTCGATCTGAAAGTGTTGGCAA
Source organism: Strigamia acuminata (assembly GCA_949358305.1). Classification (NCBI taxonomy): domain Eukaryota; kingdom Metazoa; phylum Arthropoda; class Chilopoda; order Geophilomorpha; family Linotaeniidae; genus Strigamia; species Strigamia acuminata. The sequence goes on along the minus strand of OX442314.1, from coordinate 64,322,893 downwards.
AACCCATCGAACGTGTTCGGGAAGACTCCCGTCCACAACGACGGCGCGAGACCCCCGGAAGATGAAAATAAAATACGAAACGGCTCATTTTCTATAAAATTTTTATTCCAACGAATTACGACGAAGATAACCTAATTATCGGTTAAAGCACGGACCGCAAAGTCGGTCCCACGACCGAAGAATTAAAATTTTAATCGTCTTTCTTTTTTCGTGTGATTTTTTTTTACTCCGCACCGATCGCCACGTCGGACACGGGTAGAATGCACGCAACCGCACGCGCGCTGCGAGGTTTAGACGGACGAAGAAATGCCGGTGCGGGAGCTTATTTTCGGGGCGAGTCGTCGGGGCCACCGCCGCCGCTGCCGCCGCTCAACGACGCCACCCGCCCCTAGTCTCGCCGGGACGGGAGCGTTCTATTTCCGATTTATTCATTTATTTGTTATTTTGACCGGCCCGAAGGCCAGTCTGAGCCCGAGACCGATTGGGGACCTGTCGACCACCCATTTGGAGCACAAGCATAAATACCGCACCACCGACCGATCCTCGGGTGGGAGAGGCGAATGCCATCTTGTCATCCAACGGGGATCGAGCGGCGCACGAGACGGGGGCGACGGCCCTCTCACTTTGGTCTCGATCTGAGGATCCCCTCAAAATCCATAGAACGCGATGATTGAAACTAACGCCTACTACGACGGCACGAGACCCCCGGAAGATGAAAATAAAATACGAAACGATTGATTTTCTGTAAAAATTTTATTATGACGAGTTGCAACGAAGATAACCTAATTAATGACTGGAGCACACGGCGCGAAATTAATCCTATGATCGGGAAATGCATTTATATTTTTTAAAGACTCTGGTTTGACCAGGCACGAACGTTTATGTACGAGATCCAACGTCCGATCACGTGACATGTGATATATTTCGCAAAACCACCACGCCGTTTCTCCAAATTAGGTTTTCACGAAACTCGATTCTATTTTTACCCACGTGGTCACGTGCCCTTCCCGATATCAAAATCGCGTTTTAGCGAAACCCGAAGTTTCGTTTTTAATCGGCTGTTTTTGTTGGACACGAAGAAGCGTTATAGCGCGATCGCGCTAAGCGAGATTTGTAAAGTTGAGGATGCGTTACAACGCGTTTTCAAAAAGCGGTTTGCCAAGAATGATAAAACACGCGCGATCGTGCGGATTGTACGAATAGGTGAAATCCGCAGAATCCGCCACGAGACTGCGAACAGGGGGTCAAGGTATAGGCCGCCGTAATGTTAAATATAGGGTCCCTTTCGCATTCCGCGAAATCCGCATGCGCGCCATAAGGCTAATCTGTTCTTCTACGGCTAAAGCAGTTGCTTCCAGTTCTGCAGGATCCGTAATGGCTTTTGAGTCTTTCAATAACTCCTCAACAGCAATTCCAACCGTCTCAAAACGTGAGGTTAAAACATCTAATTCCTCTTGGCCTTGTACGTTGACCAGCTGTTGCGAGCAACATATGAAAGTGAAAATTAATTTAAATCCTTGTCCAGTGGAAGTTAAATTCAATTAATTGTCTGAAAATACAAAGTAAAGATTTTAATAGAAAGCTTAAGTAAAATGGTAAATGTTAAGCCCACTCATCTGAATATCTCTAGTTGTTGAATAAATTTGGGAATTATTTCTTGTGAATGCATTATTTGTATGCATTAATCCTTGTTGAAAATGTTAGCTTTAAGTAATGCAAAATGTATGTTAAGAAAAAATAATAATTCATTACTTACTGTTGTGTTTGAAAATCCTATTGAATTGTTGATGAATTAATGCTATGATGAAAAGTTTTTAGATTTAAGTTCTTACCTAGTTGATTAGAAAGAAATTTGTTTGATGTTTTATTCTGTAAGACTTATCCTGGAAAACTTATTTTATGTTCTGTTTGTCTGATGCAATGAAGAGTTATTGTTTCAAAAGTGTCTGATGCAATACTCTATTCTTATTTCAAATGTAATGTGATGCAATGGCGCATTGTTGTTTCTTGTAATCTGATGCAATAGCGCATTCTTATTTCATGGATTGTCTGATGTAAGTGAGGTTTGAAGACGACTTGGAATACACAGATTGGCCCAAATTTCCGGATTCAGAGGATGAATGTGATACGGACTATGACTCTGACGATTCGACCCCAGCAGGTGCTCAATTCCGGACACCGCCAGCCACTCCAACTCCAGGATCTCCTATTCGAACCCCTTTGATTACTCCAGTAATAACGCCAGTGCCGAGTCCAGTCATTACTCCCGGCAACACACCAAGTCATACACCACCGGGTTCACCTCCGAGTTTTGTAAATGCTCGTCGAGGCTCACGTGGAAACGCGCCACAAGCTCATCAAGCAGCCCACCATGTAAAGCGATTTCCTGGCCAAAACATCGGTTAGAAAGGAGTTGACGAGTGTCTAAACAGGTGCGCGACACCGACATGCGTGCGCCATGTTTAATATCACATAAAAGTGTACACGCTTCGAGGCTAACCACTGCACTCGGAAAAATAGGATAAATCATTGTTGGATTTCAATGATTTGTCCTTTACATTATAAAATAAAAGCAATGACATTCATAATCGATAACTAAGCAATAATAACAATACAGGACTCGCTCTTTTGAGCAGACGATGTTATCAGCGCATGCTGCTAAATGGAAACGTTCAACCGCGGTACAGAACCAGCATTAATAAAAATCGAGATCGATTGAACGCGACATCGAGACATTAAATAGCAGCACATTCATTACACATATCCGGAAAGTGTGTAATGTAAATATTCACAAACTATACAATATGGCGACAAACAACCAAACACACAATATTTCCACCACAACTCAATATATCCCCCTTTGTTTGGTTATTTGCGCCTTACAAATAAATGCTCACACAAGGTGTTAAGTCTGGGCTTGGGTAACCATTTGGTCATCACATCGGCGACATTCAGGGCCCCTGGAATATGCTTAATAGCAAACGTTCCGCGCTCAAACCAGTCCCTGAGGAAATGAAGCTTTACGTCGATATGTTTATTCGCCCTATTCTCTATTCGGTTTTTGGCGTATTGTATCGCGGGCATACTGTCCGCGTACACGCATGGGGTGTTCCGATTGATGCTGAACATGATGTCGGCATCGTAAAGCCTCTCTAGCCATATAATCTCCTTTACGCCATCGACCACGGCCAGAAATTCACTCTCCATGATCGATAACGCAGTCATTGACTGCTTATGGCAGTTCCACATGATCGGAACGCCACCCAAATAGACTATGTGACCCCCGAAGCTTCTCCTTTTGTCTGCATCGAGGGCAAACGACGCGTCGGTATACACAGTTAGATTATCATTTCGGCAATTGGAAAGATTAATCATATAATCCGACGTATTTGCCAGATATCGCAAAATTTGCAATAACATACTAATGTGACGCGTCGAATGTTTCTCATTGTATTGTGAGAGGACAATGACCGAGAACAGGATGTCTGGCCTTGTCCTGCTCGCCAAGAACAAGAGACTTCCCACTAAGTTGCGATAGGGGAAAGTGGAATCAACCCGCTCCTTTTCCGTCACGCCCTGAATAATCGTTCCTGGCGTCCCAGGTACTCTAATCCGAAGGCATGAGTCGACCCCATACAACTTACAAAGTTTTTCTATGTATGCCCTTTGATGGATCCTAATTTGGCCCCCAGACCTATCAAAGGCTATGCCTAACAAGAGGGTCACGGGACCCAAATCAACCGTGTCAAAGGATTCCCTAATCCATCGAACAACGCATTCCTCGACGTAGTCATCCTTGGAGAAGAGAACTATGTCGTCCACGTAAAAGATAAGAATTGCGTCGTTGTCTAACGCATAAACACAGTTAAGACCCAACAAGGGCACAAATCCCAGTTGGAGTAGACGGTCGTGGAGGGCTTGGTACCACATCCGTCCACTCTGATGTAGTCCATATAATGACTTCAACAGCATCCAACACTTATGTTGGTTTTCGGCTGTTCTGTAGCCCTTGGGAATCTCCATGAATTGGACCTTATCAAGGTCCCCGTACAAGTACGCGGCCTTGATGTCAAGGTGGACATCTCTCCAACCTTTCAGTATCACCAAGGTACAGAAAAACACTATAACGAGGACGAAATTGACTACGGGGGAAAATACCTCCGTAAAGTCAATGCCCGGCCTCTGCTTGAAGCCTTGTGCTACCAAGCGAGCCCGGTAGCGCGCGACTGCACCCGACTGGTCCCTTTTCATTTTATAAATCCATTTTGATCCCAAAAGCAACTCTCCTTCGGGCTTATCAATTTCTTTATAGACAGTTCGATCGTCGAAGATATCTGTCTCTTCTTTCATCGCCTTTTCCCAGTCCCGTTTGTTGGTGTGCCTCATTGCCTCCTCGTAGGTATCAGGCTCTACGGCACAGAAACCGGCAAAAGGGAGTTCGGGTTCTTCACCCTCTAAGGTTTTGAAGTCAAAAAGATCTGGGTCGTAGTGGTAACCCTCTGCGTCGCACCATCGCGCAACGTCAGTCCGACTTCTAAGTTTGTCTTCATTGGGCGAGAAATAAACCACATCAATTTTCCCAGCCGTTGCCCCGGCTTTCCGGACAGACTGGACCCGTCTCCACTTAGTCATATCCAGCGGCAGCGACAAAGGATCTTTGACCTTCTTTCCCTTTTTGCCCGAACCACGACGAGCTTGTATCGTAGGAGGAAGATCAACCTCCTCATCGTCGTCAGGATAAACATTGAAGTAATTCTCGCCATCGCCGTTATCCCCCTTCGCCCCACCAATTTCTTCAACTGGATTATCCCCAGCACCAGCATCCCCAACCAAGTCACCTTCAACAGTTTCTATCGCAGGCTGTTGTATCGCTTGTTTTACAAGCGGCCTCAATTCAGGTCTGAAAACAGGCTTTGGGGTTGTGGGTAAAGGAGGCTTCTCCTTCGGAACCGGGGGTTCAACAGGGGGCGGAATAGGAGGTGGTAGTGCCTCTTGCACTTCCTCAACAATTTCAGGGATAGGGGCAACGGAATCATCATCATCTCCCTCGGTGTCCGAGGAAGAATCCCCAAAATGTTTGAATTGGCCACCCTGCGGTTGCTTGATGGGCTGTTGTAGCCGTTTGCCAATCTCATACCAATATGAGTCTTCGAAAATTCGGACATGTTTGGACGCAAAAACTTGATTCCGTACAGGATCCCAAACCCTGTAGCCCCTAGTTGATATTGCGTATCCAATGAGTGCTCCCGCCCAAGCCCTTCCTTCCAGTTTGCCCTTTCTGACCTGGGACGGGATATGTACAAATGTCTTCGACCCAATACACCTGATGTGTCGCAAAGACAATTTCTTGCCGAAAAACACGGTATAGGGCACTTTTCCTCCAAGCCCTTCATGGGGGAATCGGTTCTTTAAGTAAACTATGGTCGTCGCTAATTCAGCCCAAAGGGGATAGGGGAAATCATTTTCCAACATTAAAGCTCTGACGCCACCGACAATGGTACGGTTTGCACGTTCTGCAACAGAATTCATTTCCGGGCTATATGTATTCGTACGAATACATTTCAAACCAATTTTGGATGCATAATCATCCCAATTCCGCGAAATAAATTCTCCTCCATTATCAGTTTTAATGCATTTCACTTTCCGTGATGTCGTTCTTTCGACTTCCGTCAACCAACGTTTAAAATGGCCCAAAACTTCCCCTTTGGTCTTCATCGTTATGATCCACATATAACGTGAATAATCATCAACCAATATAAAGTAAAAATTAGCCCCACCCAAGGAAGTAGCTTGTGATGCCCCCCAAACATCCATGTGCACTAAATCTAATACTCCCTTAGTGGAAATGGTAATTATCGGGGGAAAACTCGCCCTAGTGCTCTTAGCACGGGCACATGCGTCACAAGTGGATAATTCTTTGTTAGACAAATTGATCCCAAAAACGTCCTCGGATTCGGTTAATTTAATAATGCCTTTAGCATTATGGTGGCCCATTCTGGAATGCCACGTGTCCATACTCTGGGATATTTCTTTCTTTCTCATTTTGATCCCAGTATCCCCGCTTTTGTTAACTTTCGCAGTCGCATTAGCTTCGGGAACAATAGCAGGAGGTGTCTGAACCTCATTCACTGTTTTCTGTAAATTAATCGCCGCAGGCGCATTCGCTTTGGTTGGCTCGCTTACTTGCGTACTCAAATTAGATGCGGATTTTCCCATATCCGGCTTACAGAAACTTTTTAGTAAAGCTGACTTAAAATCTAAAATGGTTAGTAGCGGTTGTACAAATTTTTCATCCTTCACGGATGATTTGATTAAATCGAGGACAGCAGCTGTATCCTGTTGCGCAGTTAATGCAGCTGTGTTTACAGAATTAACCTCGACCCGGCAGTTGACTTTGTACAGCCTGTCGCTAGTCCGAACTGCCGAAATCAATGGTTCCTCGATTTTATCTTTGAAAATACTCATCTTCCCATCTTTAACAATTGTGCACAACCCAGCCTCATCGGTGCGCCCGAGCGAAATAAGGTTTTTCCGAAAATTCGGTGCGAAGAATACATTCGTCAAAGTTATTTTCCTCGTTCTTTGTCCATAGAGCGAAGTGAGGACGATGTTGCCCACACCTTCAATCTTCGATTTTCCTTCTCCTTGTAGAACGCTGAAGTTAGACAACGGTTTGAAGTTTGAAAACCAATTCCGGTTGAAGGAAAAGTGGTCGGTCGCTCCCGTGTCCACGTACCACTGTGAATCGTAGTTTCCGTGCGACACAAGAGATAAGGGCACTGTGGGCTTCTCTTCCGACACCGCAGAATACAAAGTGTAGGGCTCATCTGTATAGGGGTCCAGTTGTGTGAGATTTGCTCTCTGTGGACCCCCTCTGCCTCGTCCTTTGCCACGGGTGCCTCCACGATTCAATTGGGCTGGCGAGCCAGCGCTGGCGGGGAAAGTCCCTTGCTGTTTCGGCGGCGATGGGCACTCCCTGGCGAAGTGTCCCGACCCACCGCAAGTAAAACATGTTCCACGCGAAGTTCCGGGGGAATTTGGGGTTTTTCCACGAGGTTTCCATTTCCCTTTAGTATAGAAAGCGGTAGTATTGTCTGCCAATACAGGTGGGACGCCAAATTCATTGGTCTGTTCATAAAGGCGATTGTACTCGCCAAGTAAACGTTCTTTAACGTTTTTCGCTGTGAATTCCGTATCCGACCAGTGATACGCGGTCTGTTTCACAGCCTCGTATTGTGGGGGCAGAAGATCTAAATATTGGAATGCCTGGAATTCATCGGTGACCTCAATTTTAACGTCCTTCAGTTCGACGATTTTGCGGTCGACCCGCCCGGTGAAAACTAGCATTTCCTCATTATCTCGAAGTTTCATGTTGAGGAATTCACGTCGCAACCGAGCACGACGTGCCCTCGTCGTCGGTTGATAAGCGTCCTTTAGGGCTTCCCAAACTTTCGCAGCGGTGGGGCAGGCAACAGCTATCACTTGCTGCGGCTCAGCGCAACTCATGCAGATAGTGGACATTGCCTTGTCCTCTCGAGCGTTAAACTCTCGCTTCTCTTTTGCAGTGGCTGTTGCAGCCAGTGGTGGCTCAGAGCCACTAACATGTCCCCAAACGCCGTTGTATTTGAGCAATAACTGGACCTGCACGGACCAGGTGGCATAGTTCGTGCCATCGAGCTTTTTAATATCCTTGTAATCGTCGTGCTTTGAAGCCATCACGACGACACCAGGAAAATGCACAATAATAATTGGTTATGCACAGAGAGAACACAATTTCGGAATTTATTCCGCACACACACTTCACAGGAGCACTTAATCACACAATGCACAATTGTCTCTAGTCCCAAAAACCAAAAAGGAAGGCGAAAATACAGTTTCAACCCGGGGAATCTCAATAAGTGAGATTGGAAAACCTTGACTGGCAATCCACCAACTCTTCCGTCCGACCTCCTGGGGTCGCGGGATGGTTGGGGGCCCTGGATAAGCCCAGCCAAGAATACAGTGCTACGTGCCCGACTGGACGTAGGGTAGCACCGAATCTAACAAGGGACCAACAACAAAAACTTAAAACTATACAGAGTTTCACGAAAGTATGCAAATAAATCAAAACAGTCTAGATGTGAAGTTGGCCAATTACGGGATCCTTGCGCCGTAATCGGTTCCCACGGTGTGTTCAACGTCGGCTTCACGTGTCGAATTAACTCACACGCACGCCGGGGTGCTAATGTGAGGAGAAACCCTCTCAACTGGTGCACCCTGCGTGCAAAACCAGGGTTTCCTCTTGAAATCGTCGTTGCGCACGTCCGCGCCTTCGTAATTCCACGTCGGGTGTAAATCACGGCTCTTCGTGCTAAATATGGCTGTGTACGTGGACTTACACGTAAACACAGCTCCAAAACGAATATTCACCGTCGATGGCGATGAAAAACGATCAAAATGGTCGCCACAGAACAAATCTTCGTCCTCGACGATCCTACGACAAATATCGGTCGTTTTGCGTCGAAACTCCGTCGTGTCGACGTGAATGGGCGTCGTCTCGCTGGCAATACTGATTGCCTCGGCAAAATAACGTCGTGTTGGCGTGTATCGGTTCAGATGCACGTCTGGGCTGCGATTCGCTTCACGGCCGAATCCAAAATGGCCGCCGCAGGAGAATTTCACAACGACGTCGGAAAAAGTGCTTATTTCGCACAGAAAAATTTCGAAATAAAGCTGCTTACACACTAAAATGTCCGTAGTAATGTCCGCACACGTTGCCGATCGTTTCCAATCGATTTGGCGAAGAAAATCCGTCTGCGTCGGTCGGTTCGCGTTTGCGGCGAAGTCGGGCGACGTCTTGGCTTCGTCTCGCGTCCAAAAAGGTCGGAAATCCTTTACAAACTGGTCAGGCCGTCGAGAACCACCCTCTGCTACCATATAAAGCGATTTCCTGGCCAAAACATCGGTTAGAAAGGAGTTGACGAGTGTCTAAACAGGTGCGCGACACCGACATGCGTGCGCCATGTTTAATATCACATAAAAGTGTACACGCTTCGAGGCTAACCACTGCACTCGGAAAAATAGGATAAATCATTGTTGGATTTCAATGATTTGTCCTTTACATTATAAAATAAAAGCAATGACATTCATAATCGATAACTAAGCAATAATAACAATACAGGACTCGCTCTTTTGAGCAGACGATGTTATCAGCGCATGCTGCTAAATGGAAACGTTCAACCGCGGTACAGAACCAGCATTAATAAAAATCGAGATCGATTGAACGCGACATCGAGACATTAAATAGCAGCACATTCATTACACATATCCGGAAAGTGTGTAATGTAAATATTCACAAACTATACAATATGGCGACAAACAACCAAACACACAATATTTCCACCACAACTCAATACCATGGTCCACCTCCAACTGGAGCTGCAACTGCTTATAAATGGCGTTACATTGGTGGAAATACTGAGTGTAGACACTGGAAAAGGGAGGAACATTTGCGCAAAGTGCAGGAACCCGGTAAACTCAAAATCGATGTCTATTATTTCCCAGAAGCAGGACTCCGATTACGTTCTAGAGGTGACGTTGAAGAATTCTGTCATATGAACAACATTCCTTATGATCCCGAATTGTTTTATTTTGGCAATATGGAATATGAATTAGAAGACATTCCGCTACCCCTTCCTAGAGTACATTTGTGTCGCCGTGACCCCACTAGTTACGCAGAGGCTGTGAGATTTCCGGATGCGACAAAATGGCAGGAAGCCATTAATGAAGAGTTAGACACTTTTGCAAAGAGAGGCGTCTATGAAGAGGTTCCAAAACCGGAAAACACGACCATATTAGGATGCAAGTGGCTCTTCAAACTGAAGGAAGATGCTCTAGGCAAACCAGCTAGATATCGCGCCAGATTAGTAGCACAGGGTTTTCGTCAAACTTTAGGAGTAGACTACGACGAAGTCTTCAGCCCTGTGGTCAACTTTGTATTGATACGCCTATTCTTCTGCCTATTAGTAGTCCTTAAAGGATGGAAGGACGCGCACTTAGATGTAAAATGTATTGATCATCTAGAAGACCTGTCATTGCCGAAATAAACTGTAAAGCCGAGTTAAAACTGGTGCGGGACATCGCATTTCGCGTCCGCCATTTGTTTATTCTCAAACATGAAGAAGGACTCGAAAAGCACCTGTTTCGAGGCTACAAAGCTTGAAATAGAATGAATCATTGTTAACAGGCAAAGATTCATTCTTTACATAACAAAAATAAAGTAAACTGGCATAAACAATCGATAATGCAAACAAAAGCTATGAGAAACTAAAGGATAAGCGCTCATATTCGAGCAGACGACATATGGGCATGTCATTGCTAATAAGCACATTGGTTGCGGCACTTAGCACAGGAAAGAGAGTTTAAAAGTCAATATCAACCAATGTAACACGGATACAGAATTGCAATGACACACACGTTGCATTTAACCGGAAACATGCAACTGAGAAGATCAAACAGTTGGGCAATTCCTAACAAATCCCCCTTTGCGCAACTATTTGACTACGACAAAAATATGCTCACAGAGCTGACACAATCTAGGGCGCGGCAACCACTTCGTCATCAGGTCGGCGATGTTTAATTCGCCAGGTACATGCTTAATACTAAACACGCCTTTTTCATACCAATCACGAAGAAAGTGCAATTTAACATCTATATGTTTATTTGCACGGTTCTCGATCTTGTTTTTTGCATAGTTGATTGCCGGCATGCTATCGGCGTAGACGCAAGGGACATTTCGGTTGAAACATAAGATGATATCAGCTTCGTACAAACGTTCAAGCCATATCACTTCTCTCACGCCATCGACAACTGCGAGAAACTCGCTTTCCATTATACTCAGTGAAGTCATGGATTGTTTTCGACAATTCCATGAAATCGGAACCCCTCCTAAATAAACTATGTGACCACCAAAGCTTCTCCTACTGTCTTGGTCCAAAGCAAAGGACGCGTCGGTGTAAACCGTTAAATTGTTGTTTTTACAATTAGCTAAGTTGATAACATAATCGGGGGTATTCGCCAGATATCTTAACACTTGTATTAGCATTTTAACATGCCTGTTAGAGTGGGTCTCGTTGTATTGAGACAATACAATAACGCTGAAGAGGATATCTGGACGCGTTCTATTCGCGATAAATAGTAAACTCCCTACTAGGGACCTGTACGGGAACGTCGAGTTCACTTGTTCACCCGGTTGTACCTTCTGTATCATGGTACCAACTGTGACTGGGATTTTAATCTTATGGCACGGATCAATGTCGTATTTCTCGACTAATTTCGCAATATAACTCTTTTGATGTACTAAAATGTCCCCATTTTTCCTCTCAAAATGAATCCCTAATAGTAGAGTTACTGGTCCAAGGTTGACTATTTCAAAGCTCTCTTGAATCCACTCGATGATACATTGTTCAACGAAAGCGTCACGACTGAACAAAACAATATCGTCGACGTAAAACAAAAGGACGGCATCTGAGCCGTAATTATATACGCAATTCAATCCTAAGACTGGAGTAAATCCTATTTCTAATAATCGTTCGTGGAGCTTGAAATACCACATCCTTCCGGACTGGTGAAGTCCGTACAAGGATTTGACCAATCGCCAACATTTGTGTTGGTTCTCCTTGGTCCGGAAGCCTTTCGGGATATTGATGTATTGTGGCACATCAAGGTCTCCGTACAAGTACGCAGACTTGATGTCGAGATGTGTATCTCGCCAGCCTTGCAGAACCACAAGAGAACAAAAGAATATCAGTACGAGAACAAAGTTGACCACTGGTGAAAATATCTCAGTGAAGTCAACTCCTTCTTTCTGCCCAAAACCTTGCGCAACTAAACGTGCTCTCCACCGTTTAATTGCCCCAGTGTAGTCACGCTTGATCTTATAAATCCATTTTGTTCCCAGTAAATTCATCCCTTCGGTTTTGTCAACTTCCTCGTAAACTTTTCTGTCATTAAAGATATTAATCTCGTCATCCATGGCATCCTGCCAGTCGGATTTATTGGGATTGGACATAGCTTCTTCAAAAGTGTCCGGTTCAACGGATGCATGACCGGCGAACCCAATGGTCTCATCTGTTGGCTTAAAGTCGAAACAACCCCCATCGTACTGATAGTTTTCTTCTTTGCACCATCGTACAACATCAATCCGACTGCGGATTCTATCGCCAAGTGGTGTGATGTAGATCACATCCACCTGCCCAGCAGTTTCACCACTTTGCCTAACGGTCTCTCTCCGTTGCCATTGTGTCATGTCCAAAATTTTTAATTCCTCAGGAGCGGTCATACGTTTTCTTATTATATCCCCCTTTAACTTAGCACCGCGTGGCGGATTCCTCCTAACTGGTGGAGGTGTGAGAGTCGGATTTGGAGGGCGAACTTCCACTTGTTGTTCCTCCTCTTCTTCAATCCCACCAACAGCTTGAGCGGTTTCTTCCACAATTTCAGGCTCGACCGCCTGTTGAACTAATTGGGGATTCGGAATCGCATGTTTCGGGGCCTGAAACAATTGTTGTATGATAGGGGGGACCTGTTGCTGAACAGGAGCCACTGGAATTTCTTCCTCATCTGAATCTTCATAATTCAAATTTCCCATATAATTAGGTTCAGATGGAATTTCACTTAGTTGCACCGACTCGTGCCAAAAGACATTCTCATTAATCTTCACATGTTTTGAAGCAATCACTTGGTTGGATGTGGGGTCCCAAACTCGATACCCCCGCGTCTTAATCGCGTAACCGACTAGGGCCCCAGGCCACGCCCTTTCTTCCAACTTGCTTCTCCTTGTTTGCGAAGGAATGTGCACGAAAACTTTGGAGCCGATACATCTTAAATGTCTCAACGACATTTTCTTGTTATAAAACAAGTTATAAGGGGTTTTCCCACTTAAGCTTGCATGTGGGAATCTATTTTTAAGATAGACAACTGTCACGGCTAATTCTGCCCACAAACTCTTTGGAAAATTGTTTTCGAAGAGCATGGCTCTAATTCCCCCAACAATTGTTCTGTTTGCTCTTTCGGCCACAGAATTCATTTCTGGGGAGTAGGGGTTTGTTTGGATGCACTTAAGCCCAATAGAAGCCGCATAGTCATCCCACTTTTTCGACACAAACTCCCCGCCGTTGTCTGTCTTGATGCATTTGACCTTTTTCCCGGTGCTGCGCTCAACTTGTGTTTGCCATCGTTTGAAACGCTCAAATACATCCCCCTTGTTTTTAATAATTTCCACCCACATGAAACGTGAATAGTCGTCCACAATTATTAAGTAATAACTGGCCCCACCCAGAGATTTAAAAGGCTGAGGGCCCCACAGATCCATGTGGATTACTTCCAAAATTCCCTTTGTAGAAATTTCTGGGATTGGGGAAAAGGTTGCCCTAGTGCTCTTTGCCTTCGAACACGCGTCGCAAGGCGAAAGTTCTTTGTCGGAGAGTTTAACTCCGAAAATATCTGGTGAAATTTCCATTTTTGCAATCCCAGTTGCATTAAAATGGCCCATTCTGGAGTGCCAAATGTCCATTGGCTGTGGTTTCACTTTGATCTTTTCGATCTTTCCCCCATTCGAAACATTTTGCCCGTTAGTATCGTTTAAATCGCTTTTCTTAAGATTTGACGCATTTACTAGCGCATTTACGCTCACTTGCTGCTTTGCTGCAGTCTGCACTGCGCCACTCAATGTGTTTAGTAATGCTGCCTTAAAATCTACTGTTTTTAGTAAAGGATTAATGACACTTTCACTTTTTACAACATTTTTGACCGAATTTCCACCCACCGCTGCACTCTGTTGCGCAGAAGGTGCAGTTGTGTTCACAATATTAGCCTCTAGTTTGCAGTTAACTTTGTACATCCGATCATTTGTTCTATCTGCAACAAGAAAAGGCTCACTAACTCGGTCTTTAAACATGGTCAACTTTCCATTTTTGATAAAAGTTGTGAAATCAGCTTCATCTGTCCGGCCCAGCGATAAGAGGTTTTTCTTAAAATTTGGCGCAAAATAAACATTTTGCAGTGTGATTTCTCTACATCTGCCTTCATAACAAGATGTGATCAACACGTTTCCAATGCCCTCAATTTTAGACTTCCCTTCCCCCTGCTGGACACTATAGCCGGACAGTGGCTTGAAGGTCACGAACCAACTTCTATTAAATGAAAAGTGATCTGTCGCACCGGTATCTACGTACCAGTGCGGATCAAAGTCGCAATGCGACATCAAAGACAATGGTGGTGACAAGGTGACTTCCTCTCCAGTTTGATGAACTGCCGCTGAAAACATTGTCAAGGGTTCATCAAAGATGTCAACTTGCCCCAAGTTGGCCTTTTTGGTCTTGCCACCACGGCCACGTCCTCGTGCAGTGCCTTTTGCTAGCTGTGCAGAGGTGCCACCTCGTTGACTTTGCAGATTCGCTTGTTGTTTGGGCGGTGACGGGCACTCTCTCGCAAAGTGACCAGTGCCGCCACAGGAAAAACAAGTTCGAGGTGTAAATGGCTGATTTCCGCCTTTTCCGCGTTGGAATCGCCCTTTTCCAAAGAATGCGCCTGCATTTTCAGTGGAATCCTGTGTACGCATACCATAGGAGTCTGAAGCTTCAAATAAACGATTATACTCTCCTAATAATCGGTCTTTCACTTTTGCAGTGGTGAAGTCCAAATCATCCCAGTGGTACATTATTTGTTTTATAGTCTCATAAGTTGTAGGGAGGAAATCCATGTATTGGAATGCAATTTCCTCATCCGTCGGTATAACTTTGACATTCGCGAGTTCTGCGACTTTTCTGTCGACCCGGGCCAGAAAACACATCATCTCCTCATTGTCCATTAGATGCATTTGCAGGAACTCGCGCCTCAATCTGCCCTTCCGGGCGCGTGTGGTGGGCTGGTAAGCATCTCGGATTGCTTCCCACGCTCCTTTGGAAGTATCCTTGGCAACGGCCACGAGCTGTTGCGCTTCTTCGCAACTCAAGCATATCGTGGACCACGCCCGCTTTTCACGCACTTTGAAATCCCGTTTCTCTTTCGCTGTGGCGGTTGCGGCGGGCGCAGTCTCGTCGCCCGTCACGTGGTCCCACACGCCTTGCTGGGATAACAGTAGTTTCACACCAATCGCCCATTGGGCATAATTCGTCCCATTTAATTTCTTTATCGACTTATAGTCGTCGTACTTTTCTTCCGACGCCATAATAGTCCAATCTGGGTAAATTTTTCCAATAAATGCACTTGTTTTTCACAAAATATTTCGCCGCACAAAATTCGGAGCACAAATAACACTTGAAATGCACTTTTGCAAATTGCAAACCCCCAAAAAAATAGGCGAAATAAATGCACAACTTCCCAATTGGTACAGCTCTATAAGAGAGCACAACTACTCGTATCTGGTCGCTCTACTAGCTTCCGATCGGCACCACTGAGGCCCGCGGGACGGCTAGCTGGCCACGAACAAGCCCAGATCGAAATAAGACTGCACTAGTCGAATGACTAAAGGGTGCAGAATATACTATGGACCCAAAACAAAAACTTAATGAATAATAACAAGCTAATTTCGACCCCGTTATACACTTTCAACGTTGTTAAGATGATTTCCGTGCTGTTTTCCGTGTTGAAATCTGTTGTGATTCACTTGTGCACCTGGCACAAGACTATTCCGGTCCACCGTAGCACAGATACCCGTCCCGGGCTAATCCGTGTTCGCAGAAACTCGGTTCGCACTTTGTGTGCGAAGAATCGCTCCAAAAATTCCCCACACGGTTGTGGGTTCGTTGGCGTTTACCGGGGAACAAACCAACGGCTTTTCCAACGTCGTACGTTCGTATCTCGGCTCGCTAATGACGAGCAACGTCTCCAAAACGTCGTGGAAATCCAATTCCGGTCGTGGTCGCCGAAAAACGCTTCGTTTTTGACGAAAAATGCTGCGAATCGATCCAAAACCGATTCCTAACGATTCCTCGGTCTTTTATGTGGTCCCACGTTGTAATTTGCAGCGCTGGGATCCACGTCTCGGCTCAGAAACAGCTCGAACACCGCCTCAAACTCGTATCGCACAGGGCGCCGCCATCTTGGCTGGTGACGTCATCGCGAAAGTTATCGTGGCTTTTTTCTCGAAAAAAATGGCTTATATTTCCGCCAAAAATCAGTTTATAATAACGACAAGTGTTCTTACAGCCTGTGGAAACTATCCAGCGTTGTTTGAAGTCGTTTTCTTGACGAATTCTCGGCAATTCGAGCCTCGCGTCTGCTGCGGGTCGAATCGTGCACGTCGCGACTTCGTTCGCCGATAATGTCCGCTGTCGTCTTCAAATCAACAAAAACTTGATGGCCGCGCCGCAACCATCCTCTGCTACCATGTATTGATCATCTAGAAGACCTGTCATTGCCGAAATAAACTGTAAAGCCGAGTTAAAACTGGTGCGGGACATCGCATTTCGCGTCCGCCATTTGTTTATTCTCAAACATGAAGAAGGACTCGAAAAGCACCTGTTTCGAGGCTACAAAGCTTGAAATAGAATGAATCATTGTTAACAGGCAAAGATTCATTCTTTACATAACAAAAATAAAGTAAACTGGCATAAACAATCGATAATGCAAACAAAAGCTATGAGAAACTAAAGGATAAGCGCTCATATTCGAGCAGACGACATATGGGCATGTCATTGCTAATAAGCACATTGGTTGCGGCACTTAGCACAGGAAAGAGAGTTTAAAAGTCAATATCAACCAATGTAACACGGATACAGAATTGCAATGACACACACGTTGCATTTAACCGGAAACATGCAACTGAGAAGATCAAACAGTTGGGCAATTCCTAACAAAATGCGCGTACCTATACGGCAATCTTGCGCACAAAGTGTATATGCGCATTCCAGCTGGCGCGACATGTTCTAACCCAAATCATGTTTGGCTCCTGATAAAATCGCTCTATGGACTCCACCAGTCTGGGCGCCAATGGTTTGAGAAATTAGATCAAACATTGCGCAATTTAGGATTTCGCAGATTACCAGGATGCAACTGTGTGTACATATACGGAACTTCCGCCGTGATGCTAATATACGTCGATAATATAGTTCTATTTTACGTGACGGATAGCGTCCTGACGCAATTAATTGCCCTTATTAGCACCAAATTCGATGTCGTGAATTTAGGACCAATTACGAAACTTTTAGGTGTTATAGGTCATAAAATCGTGGTGAGTGTGCATTAAAGAAGCTGGAAACTCGATTTCAAAATGTCACCAAACTAACCCAGTGGTGGCTGACATCTTTAATGCTTGAAATCATAAAGAACAGTGTCACAGCTTGAGATTTGTTCTTCTCAAGTGTGTAATACATAAAACATGAGAACAAATCAATGGATTAGCATCATTGATTTGTCCTTTACATAAATAAAGATAAAACTTTGTATTATCTAGTGATAATACACCAAAACAGACTAAACGATAAGCTCTTTCGAGCTGACACAACAATTGATCACCGCGTTACATGAGCCGCTTGCGATGTAGAAACACGCGAGATAAAAACCAAAATCAAGCGACTCTCGACCTCGAGACTAAATACGGTAAAACACTTGATGTATCGCAGTCGCATTTAACCGGAAATACGCGACTTTAGCTGACTGACACCATATGCCTGCTCCAAATACCAACAGGTGTAGAGTTCATCCGTACTCCCAAAGGAATATTCATCATTCAACGCGCATACATACAGAAGATTCTCAAGAAATTTGAAATTATCGCCGATAAACTCATCAAGGTTCCAGTAACACCAGGGACAACGCTCGTCAAAGGGTCGAAAGAGGACTTGCCAGAATTTCCTTATCGTTCGTTAATTGGCTCTCTTCTCTTCCTCGCATCGAGGACACGACCTGATATATTATTCTCAGTGATAATGTTGTCACAGTTCAACAATTGCTACAACCACACTCACATCAAGGCGCTCATGCAGGTTGTGCGCTACGTAGGCAATACTTTGGATTACGCAATTGAACTGTCAAATTGTTCCAATGGACAACTATGGGGATATACTGACGCGTCCTGGGCCACTGAAGTCAGCACTTCTTTGAGTTTCGGCGGGTATATAGCGTATATTGGAAACGTCCCCATCGGATGGAGTTGTAGAAAACAGACCAGCGTGGCGTGCTCAACGATGGAGGCAGAATTCGTAGCCCTCGTTGATTGCGTCAGGGAGCTGTATTGGCTCGATTACGTCTACAGTTCCGTCCCGATGCTGAATAGATCTTCACCACCTATAGTGTTCTCCGATGCGCTTTCTTCCATCCAATTCACATCAAATGACGTGGAGAACAGTAAAACGAAACATATCCGAGTGAAATTTCATTGGATTCGGGAATGGTACACAGCAGGTGCATTCCAATTGCGCAAAGTCCCCGGATCAATGAACGTGGCAGACATTTTTACCAAATGGTTGGGCTCATCTCAACTGCGTCTCCTGATTTCCCGGATTTTCAATTTCAACCTATCGTGACATTCTTAATTTAGTTTTACCCGAATTTTGAGGATCATCGAGTTCCAGTGGGAATTTTCGGGCTTTCGTAGTGATTAATTTAACAGTACCCGGCTCGATGTTCCGAATTATTATTTTCATTATTATTCTATGTAAAGTTACATTTAAAGTTTTTCCCTTAACTTATTCTTTATTTTTGCGGCTATTTGCCATCGAAGGGGGAAATTGTTGTTTATCGATGCCAAACAGTCCTCCGTACTTGTTTTGCGCATTTCTTAATGTATTACTGCATTATGCAGCCTAGTGTATTTATTAGGATTTATTTCATTATTTAACATTGGGCATAATGCTGCCTCTATACTGTTTGCTTTTGTATTACTTATTATTAACACCAGATGGTGTGCATGTATGTTTTTCACAATCACAATGGCCGCTTGCATGCCAGCAAGCACTCACATGTATTTTCTCCACCTAAATGGACCAAATTAGGTAAGCATTTTCGTTTTTATTAAACATTTAGTTTATTTTTACATTGTGTTTGTCACATATGAGCACTTTAGAGTGCAGTGACTTTATTTTCCACCATTTTCAAGCGCTGGAAGTGCGCGCACGTCATTGCGCTCATATTAGCCGTGTTTCGGCATTTAAACTCGCTTCCACACACAGTATTTCATACTGTGAGCGCACTCTTCTGCTACAACTTTCCTTTCGAGTTTGTCCGACTCCATTGCGTTTTCCGTTGTATAAAATGGCACTTTTCACACAAATTACTTCAAAAACACTTTCTGTACTGAATAATCGCAACTAAGTGCAGTGTTGCGATGTTAGTTCGCTCTTAGAAACTATGTTAGTAATAATCCTAGCACATAACTAAGCTAACAATATCATAATATCGAAAATTTAACAAAAATGTTTGAGAATGATGTCTTCCAGACGTTTCTAGCTGTGTTTCTCGTTGTATTTTGCAGCTGACAATTGTCCTTTCTCGTTGATTCTGGTCTCGTGTTAATTCCGCAAATTGTTCATCAATTGCCCGTCGTTTTTCCAATTCCCTTCTGTTTGTCCGTCTCCGGAATCTCGATTCACACTTCACGTGTGGTTGGCAAGAATTATTCCGCTTGTGTAGACGTCGTCCAGTCGTTTCTCCGCTCCAAAATTTGATGACACGTTGCCAAAACGTATTGCGTCTCGCAATACCGGAATGATATTCCGAAAAACACGAAAAGAAATATAAATAAATGAAAAATCTAATATTGTTCGAACCAATTATTGTCCCTGCGCTCTTTGACATCTAGTTGTCGGCTCCAGAACCGTAAAATCCAGGCACAAACACTGATTGTTGATATGCATCATGGGCGCCGCCATGTTGGATGTGTTGCGTGCAACATAAAGAAGGAAAGAGAGACCCCAACTACTCGTCCAATTGATAGCAGTTTGAATTTATTTGTCTGAAAATGTAAAGAAGTTTCTAATTTCATTCTTATAATTTAGATTATTTATTTAGCAAATATCTAATCTTTTTCTGTTGTAATAGGAATTTTACATGTTCTTTTGTGTGCCAATTTTAGTAAAGACAATGTTTGTTAGGTATTTTTATCTCTTAGAATGACAAGGTCAAGGTTTAAGAATTTTTAGTCTTGTTTTCCAGTGTTTTCTTGTTATGTTTACCTATTTCTAAGTCTTGTCCTGTTCCCAGTTCAGTTGTGAAGGCGGAATGACGAGTTCGAAGCATCTGAACTGCTTCAAAAGTGTACTGGAAAAGAAGGAATTGTTAATTTTGTAAGAGAATGCAATTAATGCATTTTTACAGTGTATTTGACTTGTTTTAGATGCGTTATTTGCAGATTTAGTTAAGTTTGTTCAGTTTTATTTGTTGTAATAATTTTACACTGATTTCTGTTAATTTAATCTGTACCATGAGGCGCAATGCATTATCTATCTAATCTTATGTACGAATTTAGTCACTAGGTGCCTCTTGTATTTTGTTGTTGCTATAGAATTGTTGTTGTTACACCTTGTTATGAAAATTAGATGTAGTTAAGTTGAATTTGCCTCCATGTTAATGTTTTGAAATGATTAAAAGCATTATCTGGATTTTTCTACACAAAGGTTTATTTTATTCAACATCCAACATGTGTGAGTAGGGAGATTTAACCCCAAACTCCCTGGAGCAGCTACAGTCAAGATCCATGGCAGAAACTCAAGTTACTTCACTTCTCCTCTCAGCTAACCAAAGTATAGGCCTATGGGAAATTTGCCAATAATTTCCCATCGCGTTACAACTCGTCGCATCACGGCAGTGGCGAGTTGCAACATTTTTGGTACCGTGACCCAAGGATTTTGTTGTTGCCAACCAGGATTTTCGTCCAGTTTTTCCAGTGGATTACAGTGCATGTCATTGCATTTTTAGCCAGGTGTGTGACATCGATTTCATAGTGAGATGCGTGTGTGTTCCCGACTTCACAGTGAGCAGTGTGTGGCATCTAGTTCGCAGTAAGCAGTGTGTGGTGCTGATTTTCGTGGTGTGAAGTGTGTGACGACACGTTTTTCGATTTATTTCCACTGGATTATTGTCGCCAATTGCGACAGAAGTGTGTTTGTGCTGTGTCATCCTTCGCAGGTGTCAAGGAGTTGATTCGTCAGTGGATTTTATGTCAAGTGTAACGAGTTCGGAGTCTTTCTACTGTGGCGGTCAACATAAGGAGACAAGCAAGCGATTTCCTGGTCAACAATTTGAGAAACACAACGCAATGTCAATCTTCAAGTTCATCTGCTGATGATAAAGAACAAGAATAGTTTTAATTCAATTTCTTGTTAAAATTTAAGAATTATATTTATTTAAATTAATTCTTTATTTGATTTTTCAAGGAAGTTTCTGCCAATTTCGAGCTGTATTTGGGGAGTTTAAAAGGGGTTTTTCGTGTCAATAATTTTAAATATCAAGTTATTATCTCTTAAGTGCGGAGCTATTGTATATGATAGCTAATTATCTCTTTTGTGCGGCGCTATTATAAACTATAGCTATTATCTCTTTTGTGCGGCGCTATTATAAAATATAGCTATTATCTCTTTTTGTGCGGGGTTATTGTAAAATATAACTATTTATCTCTTTTGTGCAGTGTTATTGTAAAAGATAACTATTTTATCTCGGTTGTGCGGTTAGATATTAATTATTAATTTCGAACTAAGTGCATTTTGGGGGAATTATCAAGATATTGTTATGTGGATTCTGGGGTTCTGACTGAATTCCACACAACATGGGGTTTTAAATGTGAGTGATAGAAAATGAAGAGATTGTTTTGCAGTTTCAAATCCAAGTTCTTTATTTAGACCGGACAAACAAAGTTTGTTCGATCCCTGTTAAATTGCATGGTACAATTACTCAAATACACCTTTAATCATTGTTATGAATGAATGAATTATCATTTGACACTTTAAACAATTACAAGTTTTTATTAACGATTCAAATAAACATCTATGTGTCAAACTGTGTAACTGGGCAAAGGTCCTCAGCCAAGCCCTGTAGCGGGTCAGCATCGGACGGGATTGGAGGGTGTTTCTTACCTGAGAAGTAACTTGAAAATTAAGAGCCTTGTCTTAGAATGGGTGGTGTATTTATAGGAAATCTCCTATCGCCCCCGTGGTCAAATTGATCGGTCTTATCACATGGCGGTGACGATTTCCAATCGTCAGCGCCACCTGTGACCGAAATTTAGCAACTATTAATGAATTATGTTCCGAATTACGCGCTACGGATCGCCGACCAATCAGGACGGTCCGTACGCGTGACAATATTTATGCGGATAAGTTCATTTGTGCGGTCAATAATTCCGTCCCAGTGTATTACGTATAGTGTGTTAAGTCAATTTGTCTGTGGTATTTCAGAGTTGAGTTTAGCAATTTATTTCGAAGTCGTTTTTCATTTGCACACCGCATTTGAATTAACGTTAAGCAAGTATAAGTAAGAGTCTGTGAAGTTTGGAGAATATTCGTGAGAATTTAATTCGCAGTTATTGAGTTGTTGAATAGAATTTTTATTCTCATTCTCTCTTTCTCGAGAATAAATGGCAACTACAGCTGGTTTGACCGCGGAAGCAGCGGAGGAGAAAGAAGCACAATGGCAGGCCAAGGCCCAAGGAGCAGAGGATCTGCTTTCTACATCTGCAAACGTTCTCGACGGGGGTGAGCTTGAAGCTCTCCACGCAACAATAGATGCACAGTTGAGTGATCTTATTGACGAGCTCGCTGTCTTTAAAGATAAGATAGAACGTTCAGATTACCTGCTTAATTTGAGACGTCTCGAAGACATTTGGACAAAGGTCAATCTTCTTAAGCAAAGAACGAAATTTTCAAAACAGATGCAGAATAAGTTTGGGGCACATCCCGGCGGAAATACGCTAATGAATTCTGGATTTCTGAACAACTCCTCAATCATATCACAGAAGACTACAAAGCTTCCAAAGCTGACTCTTCAGAAATTCGATGGGAATTCGATGGAGTATAAGAGCTTCATGGATATGTTTTCAACCACAGTTGACGCCGATGCCGAGTTATCGAATGTCGAAAAGCTTCAATATCTTAAATCAAGCTGTTGCGAGCAAGAACGCAACAAAAAAGATCTGGAGATTTCACGTTGTTCATCTTCAAAAAGAAAGAAAAGGCTTTTTAATTTTGTTGTCAAGTTTGAATAGATTTTTAACACATATCTGACGTGTCCAGTTGGTTTGCTGCCTTGTTGTCACGATCCTGGAAGTTCAAGGGGGTTGTCACTTCGCCTGCCACACCTGGAATGTTTGAAAGTTGTGTTTTCAGTCTTTTGTAATTAATTTAAGTGTCTTTTTCACTTTTATGTGTTATTTCTAGTATTTGTAAGTTCTCTCCTGTTTCCAGTTCACTTGCGAAGGAGATAGGCGTGCATCGGCAAGATGGCCGCCATAGCACAAGTGCACTGGGAAGCGGGAAGAACCTGAATTAAGCACAAATGCTGTTTTGGGGTTTAATTTGCTTGTAATTTAATTTATACTAACTTGTATTGGTGTTTAGAGTAATCAACAGGTGTTCCTGGACGCTGGATGGACGATGGGCAGCGTTTGTGAGCAATAGAGAGCGTCAGACGTGAGCGCACGCCTTGTGTCGCCTCTCATGGTCGTGTGGGTCCTGCAAATGCGTTGAAACGATCGTTTTCTAGTGCCCAAGGGCTAAGCAAGTTGTACTGACCGTTCTGTTACGTGGATCCATCGTTGAGAAGACCTAGGAGTCGCTCACGACCGTTGTTTGTCCTCATCCACGTCATTAAGCAGTTGTATGGTCGCCATGTTGGATTTGGTGCTGCACCGATGCCTTGTTGTTATTCCTTTTGGGGTTTTACAGGAACCTGAGCACAGGGAATATTTACTAGTTGTTATTTGTATAATTTACCAATACAAAGAGTTGTTATTCTAAGCTTTTATCCTTGTTATTGCATGGTTGTTAATGGTTGAGGTTTGTGACACGTTGCGCCATCTTTGGTGGTAATGGGGTAATGCTCAGCATTGTGTTTTGAGTGTGGATAATGTTAGTTTTAGCCTTTGAATTATCTGTTAAGTTTAAGTGAAGTGCTGATTACACAGGTCATACTGTTATCAAAGTGTTAGGTTAAGTTTTGCCTTTACTTATGTTAAGTTTGACATCTGTTGTCTATATACGGAAACCTTGTTGGCACTATTGTTATTATGCAAATCTGTATTGTTTGGTCACTGCCATTTATTGTAATCAGGTGACCAGTTGTTAAGAGTAGGTTGCTGAAGAAGCAACTCAGTTGTTATCTGTTGTTAAGTATTAAATCCAGTTGATGTTTTTCCTCCTTCTTTGGATAATTTATTCCTGGGTCTCTTTTACTTCAATAAACAAGATGACTAGTGAGTAGAGAGCTTTGCCTGCTCTCCTCCTCCCTGGGAGCACAGAATTTCTACCCAGCAGCTGAAGAGGTTTTGCCAATCACTTCATCTAAGTGCAGTTAGGCCTAGTTTCATGGAATCAGGCCTAATTCTTCTTCAAGTTAGGCTTATGCTCAGAGAAGTGATTTCAACTTGTTTCATCAACCACTATCCGATCCCGGGCGTGTAACCAGCGGTTACCATTGATTCGACTTGTTTCCTGATTTGCCCAGAGTGCCTGCAACAAAGCTGTATCGGGGAAGCGGAAGTGGCAATCAAGTCGTACCCACTTACCAGCGATTCGTATTTAATGGCACTTAGCAGTTTAGAAGGATTTTTTGGGTCGGAAGTCGCCCAAAAGAACGCTCTGGCGAGGAAAATTCGTGAAGCCGAAGCAGTTAAAGATTTGTACCCAATCCAGCCAGTAAAATCTCTATTGACGTCCCTCACCGGTGCTTTCCGAACATTAGAACAGTTGAAGTTCCCAGTTACGACTACTGGATTATTTTTAATCCCGGAATTATTGCGGAAGTTTCCACCGGAATTGGGAAGACGATTTCATAGGATTTACAAAGGAAACGTGGAAAACGTTAATTTATTTCTCGAATTTGTAGCAAGCGAAGTCAGAGTAGCGGAATTATCAGACGATAGCGTATTTACCAGTCAGAAAGTCACCAAGAAGAGTGAGAAACCAGCAACTAGAGAGCAAAAAGAAGAATTACGAGGGACCATGTCCTCTTGCGCGGTTGCGCAAAATACGTCATTCGGATCCAATACTGTTACGAGGTTGACGAGCACACTGTGAACCAGTTGTCGCCACCTCGCTTCCGTAACTAAACGATTTGAATTAATGCTGTAAACCCTCACTAGAGTTCGCCTTAAGCGAATGATCTCATTAATTTACCCATTAAGTAATAGTAGAATCACCCAAGTTTACTTGGCTGATGAGGAGAACTGAAACGTCAGTTCATTCCGAGCTTTCATACCGAGAGGTTGTCGGGCAGGTACTGCCGCGGCATCTTGAGGTTCTTCACCCACCAAAGTTATTCATGCTTACTAGATTTAAGATAGTTTTATAAGATTTAGTTTTAAGTTAATCTTTGGTTCATTTCAGATTGTATTTATGATTTAATAAACATACAGTTATATTTTATTAATAATACAATGAGTCCTCTTTATTTCCTTCTTATTAGCAACACAGTTAAAAGCTAGTTTAACTTAATGCAATTACAAACCCCCAGTTTAATAATAAAGTATTTACGTGGTCAAACAGTAGTCAGTCTGGCCACGTAACAAAGTGGTGGAGATTGCGGTTCTTTCTATTTGAGACCCATTAATTGGCTAAAAGTAGTGAAAAGTAGTAAAAGTAAAGTGAAATTGGCCAGTTATTTGCTAAAATTAGAAGATCCATTTGAAATCCGTACAAATTTGCATTAAAATTCAGTAAAATTCAAATAAAAGTCATATAAAATTTTGAAAAGTTGCAAACTCATTTGCATGAGTGATAAGATTGAAAGGTGACTCATTGTGAAAATTTTCTTTTAGGGTCAATTGCAGTTGAATATTTGATTATAGTGCACTAATAAGATTTACATATTTGAATTTATTAAAGATATTTACCCAAGTTGAATTTATATAATAAAATGAGGTTGTTTTGGAGGTTAAGAGTGGTGAATATTCAATGTTTGTTTAATGATAAAACTTATATTAATAATGATTCAATTATAGGAAATGTTTTCTTTTTGGTTTATGTAGAAGTTTATGTTGATTTTGATGATTAATTTTGATTATTTTTCAGGAAATAATAATAATTTTTTTGTTATTGAAATTTATTTTGAATTAGTGACTAATTGTGATAATTAATTGTGCATAAGTTTATTTCAGGGTTAGTGAAAGTTGTGAGTTGTTAAGAGCGTTCTGTGAATAAAGTGAAGGTATAATTAAAGGCTTAACAGTGGATCAGCCAGTTAAGTTATCACAGGCGCAAGTGGATAATCTACTGGACTTAAAGAATCAAGAATTAGAAAGAGAATTAGTAAGCACAGTGGATGATTCCAAAGTAGCGGTTAGAAAAAGAAAAACAACTTCACAGTCTGAGCCTGGAATAAAGGAGGTTGAGCAAAATACTTCCACATTGGATGATAAACTTGTTTTTGCAACCCCATTAAAATTTGCGCAATCAAAGTCTTTTCAATCAGTATTTGAATTGTTAACACCAGTAAAATTAAAGGAATCCACATCAAAAGGACTTATATCCAAGATGGCGGATCCAACAACAGTTTTAACTGATCTTCTCAAGGGTATTTTGATACAAAAGCGCGAAGTTGTTTGTTATGATACGGAAAAAGGTAACATCGACCAATGGCTTGTGGCTTATGAAGCTACAATAGCATCAGACGATGAACGAGTGAAACAATTGCCGTTAGCCCTTAAGACTGACGGACTGGCATGGTTTGTGGAACAATATAAAACGAATCCAACCTGGACTTGGACAGAATGGAAGCCACAAATCGAAAAGAAGTTCAGGAAAAGCCAGGAAAATGTATTGAACACTCTTCATTTTATGAGGCATTCAGATGGTAAAGCCGATGCATTTATGAAGAAGGTCTTGGCCGAATGTGCTTATGCGCGACCAGAATTACCTGAGAATTTGAAGCTTAACTATGTTTATCAAGGATTGAAGCCCGAAATGCAAAAGATGTTGATTACTGTATTCCCGAAGACTTTGGCGGATATGGAAGAGAGAATTAAGTTATTCGAAAGTCATAAAGTAAAAGACCCAGCAGATGTTCTACTTGCAGCGTTTAAAAAAATCGTGGATGAGAAGGTGATCCCGGTAACAGCAGGTAAACTGAGTGGAACTGTGGGGACCCAACCTGTTGGTCAAAAATAGCCCAAAGTGTGTCGATGTGATATAGGATCACATTTGATCTTTTGTTTATTAATTATCCAAGTGTATTTGTTGTGATAATTCAATTCTCGACTTTATTTATGATTATTTATATATTTACCTCGTTTTGTGTACTTAAGCATGGAGTACCATGCATTCTCTAGTTTTTTTGTTTATGTAACGCCTAATTCCGACACCAGGTGTCATCCTTGTACTTTTCACCATCCAAGATGGCCGCGCACACGGTTTGGTGCTTGTCTGTTTCTCTCCACCTGGAAAATGGACATTTATGTAAGATTTCAATTCATTTCAGTAAAGTTTTATGTTTTTAGTGCATTGCATTTCATTTAGAGCACCTTCTGTGCTGTTGACAATTAGTTTAGGCGCATATGAGTGGCATTAGGCCGCGCGCACTCGTCTCGGCAATTTGTAGCATCGTCGCTACGTCCGTGTCCGTGACACGGCGCCCGCGCACGTTTCCACGCTTCGGTTTGCACCGAATTTTGCGCTGCTCTCCTCTGCTGCCCTTCAATTGGTAGCAGAGGATGGTTTAGCTATTCTTTTGCCACTAATTTTCGCCGAAAATTCAGCGAATTTTCGCGAATTTCGCGGCGAATTTTTCGTTTTAGGTTTACGTCGATTTCCGGCCCGATTTCGGTGAGAAAAACGTCGCCGCTACGTTACCGACGTTCCAGAGCAGTCTGTGCTGTTTTCCACGCGACCCTGCATTTAATTTCGACCATAATTCCGCGGTCTCGCGAATTTTGAGTCGAATTTTTTATTTATTTTCAGTTTTTGTCGATTTGCGACACGACAACGCTAAAATAGCGTCTTTTCATCGAGAAACGAGACGATTCTCGCTGTGTCATACCCCGGCGTATGCACAGTATCGACGATCTGATTTATTACGACGAATTTTTGGCGTATTTTCGTGAAGAGCCTCATTTAATGAGAAGAATTTGGATTTTCGAATCCAAATTAGCGCTTTTAACGGGTTTTTCGAGAAAACCCGCTCGTGCCTTTATCACGAGCTCGCGTGACGTTACGCGAGAGATTCATCAACTTTTCTCCTTCCCTGTCGTGAAACTTTGTTATTTTAAGATATTATTTAAGGCTTTTGGTTGGTTCCCTATTAGAATCGGTGCAGCCCTTCGGACAAGTCTGTCCAAGCTGCATTTGTATTCTAGAGTGAGGCTGAGCCCTGCGCCACCTAGTATTCCCGCGATCCCAGGCGATCTCAAAGGACACTAGGGGGACACTCACTCTAGGTTATCAGCTGATTGTAGCATCGGCTTCCAATTTGTGGTTTTCCGCCTCGAAAGTGCTTGTGCTTCGGTTAGTGTTTGTGATCGTGACGTCGGATTGTGTAGTGCTACGAGTGTCTTCTACTACGCCCGTACCACTCTCTACGCCTTTGTGTTTTCGCGGTGTGCAAGGTCGAAGGATTTTCACGCCAGGATGCAGAAATCCGGCTACGCGGAACCAACGGCTGGGAAATGTCCGATGCTAGGAATAAACAATTACGAACAATGGCGTCGTTCCATGTGCATGCTCTTAAAGTCAGAAGGCCTTTGGAGACATGTCACCGAAGAAAAGGAGGCCGAATATTTATTGACATTAACCCCGAAAGAGACTGAGAAATATAAACTGAAGAAAGACAAGGCGTTGGGACACATTTATTGTCACGTGAGCGAAGCAAAACGCTCCACACTGGACAACGCCAATACCCCGAAAGAAGCTTGGGACATTTTGTCGAAAATCTTCGCTCCCAGTTCTCTGGCTCGTCAAGCAGCCATGAGATGGCAATTTCTGGGATTACACCTCGAGCCAAACGAGGATATGGTCGATTTCGTGAGTCGCGTTAACCTGCACGTACGCCAACTACGAGACATGGAAGAAGAAGTGTCGGAGAAGCATCATGCTTACCAATACTTACATCGTCTACCTCCGGAATATGCGCAAGCCACGTTTGCGATATACAATTGGCCCGTGGCAAATTTTACACCGGACAAAGTATCCGAACAGCTCATATCCGAATACCTTCGCCTCAAATCCGTAGGACTACATAACGTGTCGGCGTCAGCTCACGCGGCTAATCAAAATCCGCAACAATCCCGCCAAGGTTCTCGTCCGCGTCGTCCATTATCGCAGGTCAAATGCTTTAACTGTGACGAAATGGGTCACTATGCGAATAAGTGCCCATATCCTAAACGCGACAACCGGAATCAACAACCGACAGCTTCTTTCCAACGCTCTCGCAGCAAGAGCAAGAAGCGTGGCAAGAACTCGACGCCAAAAGTGCATACCTGTATGGGGACCTGAAGCACAAGGTATACATGCGCATCCCCGCAGGTGCAACTTGTTCGAACCCCGCAAACGTCTGGCTACTTGTTAAATCCCTCTACGGACTTCACCAATCGGGGAGGGAATGGTACGAAAAGTTGGATGGAACGCTTCGAGCTCTCGGTTTTCGGAAGATGCCCGCGTGCAATTGTGTGTACATTTACGGCAATTGTGCCGTCATGCTAGTTTACGTGGACGACATCGTACTGTTCTACGCTTCCGACACCGTGTTAACCCGAATCATCCGGCTTATCTCGTCCAAGTTCGACATAGTTAATCTTGGTCCCATCACGAGGCTATTGGGCGTCGAGTTCATCCGAGACGCTGGGCGAACCTTCATCACGCAACGCGCCTACATTACCAAGCTCGTTAAGAAGTTCGAGGTCTCTATCAATCGCCTCGTGAAGGTTCCCGTCACACCCGGGACGACGCTCGTGAAGGGGTCTACCGAAAATCTACCGGACTTTCCTTACCGATCTCTCATCGGTTCGCTCCTGTTTCTTGCTTCGAGAACTCGCCCCGACATCTTATTTTCGGTCATTTCGCTGAGTCAGTTCAATACGTGTTACGACGAAACCCACATCCGAGCCCTGCTCCAAGTCCTACAATACGTGGCCAATACCATCGACTATCGTATCGAACTTTCCGGCTGCAATTCTAGCCAATTGTGGGCTTGTACGGATGCTTCATGGGCAAGCGACTTGGCAACGTCCTTAAGTTTCGGCGGATTCGTAACCTTCATCGGAAATGTGCCAATTGGCTGGTCGTGCCGAAAACAATCAACGGTCGCATGTTCAACCATGGAAGCTGAATTCATCGCCCTGGTTGAGTGCGTTAAAGAAACATTCTGGCTCGACAACATTTTCACCGAGTTCCCGATCTTGAACAGAATATCTCGTCCTATCATCTATTCCGACGCCCTCGCAGCCATCCAGTTTACTTCGAATGACGTGGAGAATTCCAAGACTAAGCATATCCGCGTCAAATATCATTGGCTACGAGAGTGGTATACGGCGGGATGTTTCAGTTTACACAAAGTTTCCGGTGAACAGAACATTGCGGACATTTTTACCAAATGGCTCAGTTCTGAGCGTTTGCGATCGTTAATCTCCAAGATCTTCCGACTTTGAACTTTCACCGTGACTTTTTCTCGTGACACTCTTAAGTTATTACCCGACATTGAGGATCATCGAGTTCCAGTGGGAATTTTCGGGCTTTCGTAGCGTTCTTCAATAACAGTACCCGGCTCGATGATTCGACTTTATTATTTTCCTTTTTCGATCTCATGTACACTGTAATTCCAGTATCCGATTGTTATTTTCCCCGATCCTATTTCCATCGAAAGGGGGAATTGTTGGTCAAAAATAGCCCAAAGTGTGTCGATGTGATATAGGATCACATTTGATCTTTTGTTTATTAATTATCCAAGTGTATTTGTTGTGATAATTCAATTCTCGACTTTATTTATGATTATTTATATATTTACCTCGTTTTGTGTACTTAAGCATGGAGTACCATGCATTCTCTAGTTTTTTTGTTTATGTAACGCCTAATTCCGACACCAGGTGTCATCCTTGTACTTTTCACCATCCAAGATGGCCGCGCACACGGTTTGGTGCTTGTCTGTTTCTCTCCACCTGGAAAATGGACATTTATGTAAGATTTCAATTCATTTCAGTAAAGTTTTATGTTTTTAGTGCATTGCATTTCATTTAGAGCACCTTCTGTGCTGTTGACAATTAGTTTAGGCGCATATGAGTGGCATTAGGCCGCGCGCACTCGTCTCGGCAATTTGTAGCATCGTCGCTACGTCCGTGTCCGTGACACGGCGCCCGCGCACGTTTCCACGCTTCGGTTTGCACCGAATTTTGCGCTGCTCTCCTCTGCTGCCCTTCACAACCAACCCACGCTGAGTTAATAGCTGAAGTCGCTGATTTAAAGCAGCGATTATTAGAAGCGGAGTCAGTGGATTTGCTGGATGAAGAGTCGATACTGATACAAAATCAGTGGTATGCGCCAATAAGGAATAGGGGACAGTATAATCAAGGAGGTAGAAGTAGAGGCAGTAGACAAGGCTTTAACCCTAATTACAATAATTATAATACTAACAATAGTAACAATTCTAATAACCGTTCATGCGGATGTTATCATCATTTCAGTTGTGAGTTTTACAATCCACCCAGGCAACAACAACAACAACAACAACAGCAGCAACAGGAAAGAGGTGGAAGTAACAGCTGGAAGTGGAATAAAAAGAGGAGAAGAGGTGAACAGCAAGATGGAAACCCTAATCCTCAGGCACAAACAAAGGCCCAAAATTCGAAAAACTAGTTGAACGGCCACAGAGAAATTGTTGCCACCCAAAGAAAAGGAAAAGACAAAAGAAGAAGAGTAAGATAATTATAGTTGACGTTCAGGTATCAGAATCATTGTTGGAGATCCCAGTAATTGTAAAAGAAATGGAAATAAAAGCGGTAATGGACACTGGAGCCAAACGAAACCTGCTAAGCGAAGAAGTTGCAATAGCTCTTCAATTGGATTATTCACCCAGCCCTAACATTAGGCTACGTGGGATAGGAAAGGATTTGGTAGTTCCAGTGGGTAAAACAAAAATGAACATTGCAATTGGAAAACTGACCTATAAGGTGGAAGTATTAATAGTGTCAGGATTTCATCATCAGCTTTTATTGGGGGATCCATTCATGAGGTCAACGAGAACTGTCGTCGATTATGATTTACAAAAAATCTTTGTGGGCCGGAACAATGATAGTGGAGTAGAAGAAGCAGTTTTTCCAATAAATAGATCATTTTCGGACCAGAGTTATGTTGCCAGAGTAATGAAGAATATCTCAATTCCACCAATGCATGAATGCGTTATACCAGTTTATTTAAATACAAAACTAACCACAGAAATGTTTATGGAACCTCTAGGAAATGTAATAGATAGGTTTGGAATTTTGTGTTGTAAAACATTAACAAATTTTGAGTATGGTAAAGGAGTTCTGCGTGTGGCTAATCCAACAAACAAATCAGTCTTTCTGAAGGAGAAATCTGCAATTGGTAAGGCGTATTACATTATCGAAATTGGGTTGTTGGATGAGAAGCAAGTGTATTGCACTGACTCCTCAACCAAAGCGGTTGAGTTGACAGATGAAAAGCAAGTACATTGCTTTGACTTTGACTCCTCGATTGCTAAAGATAAGATGAACAAAAGCCAACAAGAGCAGATGAAGCAGTTACTTCAAAGGAATCAGGATAGATTTGCAGCCACAGACAAAGACTTAGGTAGAGTAACAACATTTAAACACAAAATTGATACGGGGGACCATGATCCAATACATTTGCAGCCTTATAGACGTTCAATCGCAGAAAAAGAAGTAGAGGCAGAAGAGACCAGAAAGTTGCTTGAGATGGGAGTCATTAGGGAATCAGAAAGTCCATGGAGTGCACCAGTACTTCTCATCAAGAAAAGAGACGGTAAATGGAGATTTTGTGTCGATTGGAGGAGGTTAAACGCGATCACAAAGAAAATGGTATACCCACTGCCCAGGATTGACGATACATTGGACCAACTGGCAGGGGCCCAGTATTTTTCGATGATGGATCTTATTCAAGGATATTATCAAGTCGAAATAGATGAACAGGATCGTGAAAAAACAGCGTTTACCACTTCAAGCGGACATTTTGAGTTTAACGTCCTAGGAATGGGATTATGTAATAGCCCAGCTGCGTTTCAAAAATTGATGAACAAGGTGCTTGGTAATCTTCTTGGCAAGGTCTGTATAGCTTATATTGACGACCTTATAATATTTTCAAAGACATTTGATCAGCATCTTCAGGATCTCGATGCTGTCTTCAGCAAGCTGCGGTTGGCAAACTTAAAGGTTAAACTTAGCAAATGTACGTTTGGTACTAATACCATCAAATATTTAGGCCACATAGTTGATTCTGATGGAGTGTCACCTGATCCACGTAATTTGGAAAGTGTAGCTAAATTTCCAAAACCAACAAATTTGAAGCAGTTGAGAGGGTTTTTGGGTTTATGTTCGTATTATCGAAAGTTTATTCCAGGATTTGCGGACGTATCTAAGCCCTTAGCCAACTTAACTCGCAAAGATGAAGCTTTTGATTGGGGACCACCACAGGAAACAGCGTTTAAGGCCTTACGGACAGCTTTAGTTACGGTACCAGTATTGGCACATCCAAATTTTGCAGAGCCATTCATTGTATCTACGGATGCAAGTGCTTATGGGCTCGGTGCAATTTTGAAGCAGCGTATTAACAAGCAAGAACATGTGATTTGTTACGCCAGTCGATTGTTAAGTACAGCGGAACAGAATTACACAGCTACAGAAAGAGAATGTTTAGCCATAATATTCGGCATTAACAAGTACAGACCATATCTTTACGGTAGGAAATTTACAATTGTGACGGACCATTCTGCGTTACAATGGCTGAATAAGGTGAAAAATCCCAACGGTAGATTGGCCAGGTGGAGTTTACAACTGGTAGATTATGACTACGATGTGATGCACAAGTCAGGCAAGAAGCACACGGATGCAGATGCTCTTAGCCGAATCCAAGAAGAGATTGGTGAGGAAGAAAAAGAAATTATTCCCTTACTACTTCTCGAAAAACTCAACTTACCTGTAGAACAGCGTAAGGACGAGAAAATTTTGGAGATCATCACCGCAATGGAGAACATTGAGCAACTTCCAAGAAACAGGAAACGTCCTTTAAAACAGTTCGTTCTCCTGGATAACACGTTGTTTAGAAAGAAAAGTTACAATTCTCTAAACATGGAAGGAAACCTTTTAGTAGTACCGCAGCATTTACGTAAGCAAGTGTTAGAAGAAATGCATGACGGGCTCGTAGGTGCTCATCTCGGCCTAAATAAGACGTGGAAAAGAATTAGAGTAAGATTCTTTTGGCCGAGGATATACAGGGACGTAAGGAATTACGTTCTCAGTTGTCCACATTGCGCAGGAAGTAAGTCAATGACCACTCCACAAAAAGGTTTATTACAACCTTGGTCGACGATCTCAAGACCGTTTGAGAGGATTGGTATAGACACGTTAGGAAGCTTTCCAGTTTCAAATAGTGGAAATAAGTTTGTATTTGTTATCACTGATTACTTGTCGCGTGCAGTCATCGCCAGAGCGGCTCCAGCATGTACAGCGTTGGAAGCAGCGAAAACTCTTGTATTCGAGGTGATGCTCAAAGAGGGAAGTCCACGCGAGATACTCAGCGATAAGGGGACAGAGTACAGGAACGAAATGATCAATGAAGTATCAGCACTGTTTAAATCCCAGCACAAATCTACTTCCGGGTACCATCCAAGGACCAACGGATTAACGGAAAGATTTAATGCAACGTTTGCCAAAATGTTGACATGTTACACTAATAAAGATCACACAGATTGGGATGAATTTTTACCATTTGTCATTTTCTCCTATAATTCAGCAGTCCATGAAACAACTGGATATACCCCATATTACTTGTTGAAAGGTTATGAAGTTGATTTGAGTGTGGACGTGAACTTGAATCTTCCTCGAAAGGAATTCACTCTTCGCACTTCTAGATTTATGCGGGAGATGCGGAAAATTGCCAACGAAAGACTAGAATGGCAGAGTGAGAAAAGCAAGAGAAGATTTGATTTGGACAGAATTGTGGTTGAATTCGAACCAGGAGAACTAGTTTACTTGAAAACCCCAAATAGGAAAGTAGGGTTAAGCGAAAAACTCCTGCCACCATTTTCTGGACCATATGAGATAGTTAGACGCACAGCGCCAAACGATTATGAAGTGAGGAATTCATCAGGAAAGAAAACTAGTATTGTCAATGTTGAGCGTTTAAAACCATACAAGCCGAGAGAGGAAATTCCAGAAACTATTCTGCAGGATTTACCACCAAAGAAAGTAACATTTTCTGATGAAGTGCAAGGAAGTTCGCAAAAAGACGATCAAAATGCGGAAATTGTGAAGAAGGACGATGATTCGCGAGATAAGCCTAAAATAGGAGCGAAGGAAAGGTTTATTGATGATAACGATCAAATTTCGTTGCGGAATTTCTTTGAATCCGAAGATAAAACGTCGGATTCGCCGGTTCTAACTGAAAGGGAGCGATTGAAGGCAATTTACGGGCCGAAAGAAATTGAGGCACGTCGAGTGAAAAAGGAAGTTGAGTTAGAACAGCGAAATCAGTTGCTAAAATCGTCGCTAGACGAAAGTAAGAAAAATCGGTCGCAGAAACCATCACCAGGTGTCGCAAATGCTGTTGGCGCCGATACGCATGCGCGACGTCCTGCTGAAAGTGATTTCCGGTCACGACGACTTAGATCGCAACCACGCCAAGATTACACTGCATTTTACTAGCTTTTCTTTAAGTGAACGCAAGTTATTTGCAGTGAGCGAAGGGAATTGTTATTCTCCGAGTGTGATTGACGAGGATTTCGCATATTTTCTGTGAAAGTAGGTACTTTTAATTGGCGGAAGTTAATATGAACGCAGACGAGACGTGACACGATTTTGAAGTTGTATTTTCTTGTTTTTTGAGGCGAACGCAAGTTATTTGCAGTGAACCAAGAATAACTCGAATTTACTGGTTGATTTGAACAATTTTTGAGACATTTTTCTCCAGTTTTGGATAACATTAATAAAAGTGCCGAAAGTGAACAAAACGGAACGAATCTATCGCCATTTTTCCAGCGAATAAAGAGAACTTCGCACATTTTTGAAATGTTAACTTGACATTTAATTTTGAAATTTAATAGAAATAGTTATGAATATTTAATTGGTTTAGATGAAATAATTTGAATATTGTATAAAGTTAAAAGTTTAACGAAATTTAGACAAATTGATTGTGAACATGAATTGTATTGGCCATTAATCAATTGTAATTAATGAATTTAATTTATTTTTGCACATATTAGACTTGAATGGACGATATGACGGGAAAATTTAGTCGGATGGACGTAAAAGACAGCTCAGACGAAGACGACAATATTTCCGTGTGCTCGGGAGTTTCGACCCAGATGTTTGACTTATATGACAGGCAGTCGGAGTTGGAACACTTGGATGTCTTGGCTGAGGAGGAGGACATTGCGACTGTTCCCATTAAACCGTTGTCCGAACTGGTAACATTTAAGCGACCATTCTCCGAACGTAAAGAACTCGGTGCGCGGCCGAAAGTATATGACAAGCCCTTGACGCCGAAACAACTTAGCAAGATTGAGCGCCGAAAACGCTGTGAGCAAAGGAGAAGAATGGCGGATACAGCGGAAAAGCGCGCATTCACGAAAAAGGGACTTCAAGTCATCAAGAAGCAGGCTGAGAAGACAGTAACCCGAAATGAGAAGCGTCTTGGAGAACTTAGAGTCGAGCAGCGCTGTATGACCGAGGAAGTGAGAAAAAAAGGTCTGAAAGGCCTTGATGGACGGTTGGTCTTTGAAGCATAGTTTCGTGCGGCAGATAAATTGCTTCAGTATGAGGCCAAGATCAGACGCAATATCCAGCGTGCGAAAGCGCTCGGGCGGCGCGAGTATAAAGAAGACCCTTGTGTAATTTTGCCAAAACAACTGATACTCTATCGCGTTCGTTTACAAGGAGATCAACAGATGGAGGCGTTGGAAGCAACGGTAGCTTTTAGTTATCGACCAAAGCATGAAACAGCGATTACTATGTCAGATGACCCGTCCATAATTATAACCAATAGGGAAATGGCGTCTCTTGGACACCTTGCGCCAGGTGAAAGGGCTTGGGTTCATCCAAGTGTGATTGATCATTATTTGCGAATGCTCGCAAAATTTAATGAACGAGTATGGGCAGTCAGAGTCGACTTTGTCGAAATGATACTAGACGCCGAGCGATTTCCAGAAGCATGGAGATGGATGAAGAAAACCCATGACCATTATGGGAAGTCAATTTGGATTTTTCCTATACCGGAAATCGATCACTGGCAATTGTTTGTGGTCGATTGGACCAAATTTCCAACGCAGGTAACGCTCTACGATCCGAGTGGGGTTCTGACTTTCAGTTGCCCTGCTTGGGAGCGAGTGCATAATTGTATTGTCGGAGCTGGAATGGTGTTTCCACGGGGCTATGAGAAGTGGGACCCGCCCCGCATGCAGCAGCTTGACGGCGACAGCTGCGGGCCCACTATCTTATATTTTGCCCGCCGATATATCGAAGACAGGGACAACATGCGCCATGGCCACCCGATCGATTTGCGCCAGCGTATAGTGTACGAGATCTTACACGAGAAGTTGATCCCCTTCGAAAAGGAGGAAAACCAGCCTTAATCGGACATTAAGTGTTGTGTGAAATTTTTTTTTGTGTATAATTTATTTTGTATTATTTGTCAATGATGTGAGCCCAGGTGTACTGGAGCGAGCAGAGACATGGTTTTTTTTATTATTTGAAGTTGATATTATTTTTTTGATTTTGATATTGTTTTCATTTTCATTCACATTGAATGTAGTGTATATTGTTTTTTTGAATTATTAGTTTGTATAGAAAATAGGAAAACTGTAAACAAAAAAAGTAATATAAGTGTAAAAATATCAAAAAGTGTTAATCTTGAAAGTGTATTTGTGTAATAATTGACATATGATTTTGAATTGTTGTAATTTGAAATTGTTTTTAGTAAATATTGTTTAAAGTATAAATTTTGTGAAAGTAAGCATGAATAACAGGGAATGAACTCATATATAAGCATGAACAACAAGGGAGTTTGTTTAGTTAAATAACTTGTTTTTGGGGTCCAAAAATCTAAAGGAGGGGGCTGTTACGAGGTTGACGAGCACACTGTGAACCAGTTGTCGCCACCTCGCTTCCGTAACTAAACGATTTGAATTAATGCTGTAAACCCTCACTAGAGTTCGCCTTAAGCGAATGATCTCATTAATTTACCCATTAAGTAATAGTAGAATCACCCAAGTTTACTTGGCTGATGAGGAGAACTGAAACGTCAGTTCATTCCGAGCTTTCATACCGAGAGGTTGTCGGGCAGGTACTGCCGCGGCATCTTGAGGTTCTTCACCCACCAAAGTTATTCATGCTTACTAGATTTAAGATAGTTTTATAAGATTTAGTTTTAAGTTAATCTTTGGTTCATTTCAGATTGTATTTATGATTTAATAAACATACAGTTATATTTTATTAATAATACAATGAGTCCTCTTTATTTCCTTCTTATTAGCAACACAGTTAAAAGCTAGTTTAACTTAATGCAATTACAAACCCCCAGTTTAATAATAAAGTATTTACGTGGTCAAACAGTAGTCAGTCTGGCCACGTAACAATACGAAAGAATCATTCAAACCAAAGTCAGGTCCAGTCCGGAAATTGATCCGTGCCTTCTGTGAAGGAGATCATTTCAACAATAATTGCGACGCAAATCTGGAAGTTTCGGAGAAATACGACATCGTTGTTGCAAGACAGCGTGGAAGAATTGTTGTGCTGAGATAGTGTCAATAAATATTACTAATTGCTTTGATTTGTTTAATTTTTCTTTAGTGTTTTATTTTTCATAATTAACTGATATTTTTCACTTCACAGGAATTTTGACTTATTAAAATGTTTTTCACTGATTTTTATTGTCACTTTTCGATTTAATGTAGTGTTTTTACCTTGATATTAATTATTTGTGTCTTATTGAGTGCATTTATGAACCTTTCTATTAATTTTCTATGATATTGGGTTGATTGCGTGCAGTTCTAGTGTTTTCTTCGTTTTCTGGCATACATTTGCGATGCTAGATACGTCATTTTTCGGTTCCTAGCGGACTTTTGCTTCCGTCTTCTAACCTTTCGTTTAGTGCTTTAAAACTCATTTGGAGTTTGTTTTATTATTGTTTCAGACTAATTAGAGTCTTATCTTTCATTCTAGATGCATTAGAACTGCCCAAAATGCTTCGTTTGGTTGTTTCGAACGTTCGTTGCCGGCTGCCATAAAAGCGCAGCCGGGAATGTTTGTTTCGATCGATATTGTTAGGTTGACGTTTTCCTGTTTGTCCTCGCATCCGCGTAGATTATCGGATTGCATATTGTGGATAAATGCAATCAGTGTGTTGCCATGTTGATGTCCCGTATCGCAGTCGGTTGATTCTGATTTTTAATCCCAATGCTGGTTTTGTACCGCAACCGACTCCTATTACGTGACAACACACACAACCTGTCATCTGCTCAAATGAGCAGTTATTGTTTATGTTGTTCTGTTTGTTTTATCCATTAGTTCTGTCTTTTTGTAAAGAACAAGTCACTGTATTGAAACAATGATTTGTTCTATGATTTCATTGTGTTTGAAACCGAGGGCAATTAGCCTCGAACCGGGTTTTTTTATTTCACACTTACTTTTGTAATAAAACATGGCGGACGCGTGTCCGATTTATCCGCCAAGCAGAAAACGATGTTTCGAGTTATTTAGACAGCGCACAGGCCATCACAACTCTTCAAAGTGGTAGCAGAGGGTAAAAACGATCTGGCAACGACGTTTTTGAAGAAGAAACGGCCATTTTGCGACTACGAGAAGTCGCCGAGTGTGCGCCCGCCCAGCTCGTCGTGAAAACGAGTTTTCGGTGCGGATTTCTACGTGGAATCGTCGCGACAACGTGTGCGGAGGATTCCTCGCCATCAGCGGAACATTTGGACACGTTTTCGGTACGAAAATCGGTCATTTTTCGTCGATTCGACGTTGTAGAAATAAACGACGGTCGAAATTTGTGTTTTTGTGATTTCTACGAACGTCTACGGATTCCGACGCTTCGTGGGAGAATTCATCAGTGTTGTGTGCATAAACAAGCACACAACTGGATTACTTTGGACGGTAGGACATTTATTTGTCGATTTTCGTGCGAAATAAGCACGTTTGGACGTCGTCATCGAAGATTTTCGCGACGGC
This sequence comes from Strigamia acuminata, assembly GCA_949358305.1. Lineage (NCBI taxonomy): Eukaryota > Metazoa > Arthropoda > Chilopoda > Geophilomorpha > Linotaeniidae > Strigamia > Strigamia acuminata. Next base: position 64,282,362 of record OX442314.1, on the reverse strand, counting down.
GGCCATTTTCTTTTGGGATTTTTCGTCGCGGACGGCGATTTTCACTACGCGCAGAGAAGTCTGCGACCATCGAGAAGTCCTGCACACGATAAGCGTGTGTGCAGGCATTGATTGCCGTGTTTCGAACCCCGGAGTTCGTTTCACGAAGGCGCGACGAGCGCAACGTCGATTCAAATCGATTTTTCCCCACTTTAGCACGGAAGTGTGCGGGTGGAAGCACGACAGCCCATTTCCGTGCACCGACGACGTTAGGACAACGTTCATCACATCGTGGGAACCAATTACGGCGCAAGGATCCCGTAATTGGCCGTCTTCACATCATAAAGTGTATTTTTCTTTAAAATTTTGTTGTGAAACTCTGTTAAATTTAAGTTTTTGTATTGGGCCTATAGCATATTCCCTGCTCTTCGTCCATTCGGGCACGCAGGGTCTTATTTTCAACTGGGGCTGTCTCGTGGCAAGCCAGCCGTCCCGCGGGCACTAGGTGACTCGGTCGGAAGCTGGTAGAGTACCCAGTTGAAGTTTCTTCTCCTTCTTAAAAGGATTGACCCCCGGGAAGTTTTGCATAATTCGCCTTCACTTTTGGGGGAATTCTGCATCCGTGCGACGAATTTTTACGTGATTTGTGTAATTTGTGCTTCGCTTTTTCACTGGATTTCGTCGAAAATTTTCCCGAAATGGCGTCCTACGACCGCCATGATGATTATAAGGATGTGAAAAAGTTGGACGGAACCAACTACCCGACTTGGAGCGTACAAGTCCAGCTCCTTCTCCAATCGTACGGAGTTTGGGGCCACGTGACCGGCAAGACGAAAGAGCCGCCGGCCGGATCACCGTTTCGAGAGACAAGGGACTTTGAGAAAGGCGAGGAAAGGGCTCGCTCCACCATTTGTCTGGCGTGTGGCGAGGCCCAACAGGTTGTGGCTGTCGCCCACGCTACGGCGAAGGAGGTGTGGGAGGCACTGAAAGCTGCCTATCAGCCCACCACACGGGCACGTAAAGCCCGTCGTTGCCGGGAATTTTTGGACATGCGGTTGCATGAAAACGAAGAGATGTTTGTTTTCACCGCACGAGTTGACCGAAAGGTCGTGCAACTTGCCGACGTTAAGATTAAAATTACGGACGAGTTTCACGCTTTTCAATACCTCGACCTGCTGCCGCCCCAATATGAACCGGTCAAGCAGACGGTTTATCACTGGGGTGACGCAGAGTTCACGGCAGCAGCGGTCAAGGAATGCCTCGTAGGCGAATATAACCGCTTACATGTGACAACCGACGAGTTTGGCGTGCCTTCCAAAACGCCATTGGAGAACACTGGTGCGTTCTTCAACCAAGGCGGAAGACAACGCGGACGTGGTGGAACTGCACTCAGTGGCCCACGCATCTGTTTCACTTGCGGTGGAACAGGCCACTTCGCCCGTGAATGCCCTACTCCACCCAAACAGCAATTCCAACCAAAAGGGAACCAAACTGGACAATTCAGAGGCAATCCACGGGGCAAGGGACGTGGACGAGGCCAGCAAAAGGCCGCTGTCACACAGGCTGACATATTCAGTGACTCTCCAGTTTCATATTACTCAGCAGCGGTTTGGCTTCAGCAGCAACCCCGTGCCGGCTTCCCACGTGTCTCACGCGAATTATGATTCGCAATGGTACGTCGACACAGGAGCGACGGACCATTTCTCAATTGTCGTATTTCTCCTGTGAACACTGCCGCATTACCTGCGCAACAGGCTGCGACAGTGTCTTCTAGTCCGCTCATAAAGGGCGATGAAGTTGTAAATTCGATACTAACATACCCTAGTTTTAAGGACGCATTAACCCAAAATTCGAGTGAGTCAGGGAAACCTGCACCAGCGATTAAGGGGCAAGCGAGTGTTGCGAATAACGCGCCTGCGAACATTACGGACAATGCGCAAGCGAATGTTTCGAATAAAATCAAGGCAAAGACTGCCAATGCCTCTAAGCGGGCAAGTTCAATTGTGCAGAACAAAGCAGAGAATGGGAACAATTCTACTAATGGGGTTAAAACTTTTGACAAGAAAGATAAGGCTCAAACAATGGACATTTGGCACTCCCGCTTAGGGCATTTAAATGCAAAGGGAATTGCGGGTTTAGAAAAGTCAACTGATGTTTTTGGGCTGAAACTCACGAATAAGGAGTTGTCGACGTGTGACTCTTGCGCCAGGGCGAAGAGCACACGTGCTAGTTTTCCCCCAATAATTGGAATTACGACAAAAAGTATTTTGGAAATAGTGCACTTAGACGTGTGGGGCCCCGCTCCAGTTCAAACATTGGGTGGGGCGTACTATTATCTCATTCTCATCGATGATTTTTCCCGCTTTATGTGGATAATTATCATGAAACGGAAAAGTGAGGTTTTGGGACATTTTAAGCGGTGGCTACTTGATGTTGAGCGAACAACCTCTAAGAAGGTAAGGGCCATAAAAACTGATAATGGAGGAGAGTTTATATCCAGACAATGGGACGATTATGTGTCTAAAATTGGGCTTAAATGTATGAGAACAAATGCGTACAGCCCAGAAATGAATTCGGTCGCCGAACGGGCGAACCGTACCATCCTTAATGGTACTCGGGCACTTCTTTTTGAGAATAAATTTCCCGCCACTTTATGGGCAGAACTTGCCGTTTCAGTTGTATACCTGAAAAATCGGTTTCCGCATACGGGAATTGGCGGGAAAACACCATATAATGTGTTTTACAATAAGAAATTGTCCCTTCGCCATGTCAAGTGCATTGGCTCATTAACTTATGTCCATATCCCATCTCAGACTCGGGGTGGGAAATTACAAGACAGGGCATGGGCTGGGGCATTAGTTGGGTACGCCGCTTCTACACGCGGCTATAGAATTTGGGATCCGAATAAAAATCAGGTGTTTTTGTCTAAACACGTCAAAATTTTTGAAAACAATTTCTGGTTTGAATTAGGGACGGTCACGTCGCCTGAATTTGAGAATGACTTTGATACTTCGAGTTCGGACTCGTTCAATGGGTCATTTTCTGACGACGACAGTGTTGCTGGCGACCCGATAATTCAGAAGGCTCCGGAGATCCCGGAGGTCTTAGAAGTTCCGGAGATTCCGGAACCCCCTCCTGCGATACAGGAAGTCCCACAACCTGTTCCGCAGCAAAAAGTGAAACCCGCATTGCCCACGACCCCAAAGCCTACTTTTAGACCTGAATTGAGGCCAGTCGCTAGACAGGCAGCTCAGCAACCCCCACTCATGCCCGTTGAGGGGAACCCTATTCTTGGGGACGGGGATACAGGGGATGAGCCTGTTGAAGAAATTGGTGGGGCGAAGGGGGATGATGGGAATTACTTCAACGTCTTCCCTGATGATGATGGGGAACCTGAAATTCCTCCTGGGATTCAAACACGACGTGGATCACAATCAAAGAAAAAGAAAGGGGACGTGATGTCACGCCCGGAACTACTGCCGTTAAATATGGCGGAATGGGAACGACGCGCATCCGTCCGCAAAGACGGAGCGACGGCGGGACAAATAGACGTTATTTACATCACGCCCTTAAAAGACAAAATAAGAAGTCGAGTTGATATCGCACGTTGGTGCGACGAGGAAGGGTACACATATGATGCATCCCTATTTGACTTTAAGACATTAGAGGGGGACGGTGAACCGTTAGGGTTTGCAGGTTTCTGTGCCGTCGAGCCAGAAACCTACGAAGAAGCCATGTATCACATCAAGCGTCCTGATTGGATACAAGTCATGAGAGAGGAAATTGATGTGTTTGATGAAAGAACGGTTTACAAGGAAGTTGACAAAACAACTTTAGACAAGGGTACGACTCTCTTGGGATCGAAATGGATATATAAAATGAAGCGCGACCACACAGGTGTTATCCAACGCTACCGAGCCCGACTCGTCGCACAGGGCTTTAAGCAAAAGCCCGGAGTTGACTTTACGGAGGTGTTCTCCCCCGTCGTCAACTTCGTGCTAGTAATAGTGTTCTTTTGCACTTTGGTAATACTCAAGGGATGGCGGGATTTACACCTGGATATCAAGGCCGCGTACCTTTACGGGGACCTCGATACGGCACAGTACATGGAGATCCCCAAGGGATATCGTACCGCCCATAATAAGCATAAATGCTGGATGCTTTTAAAATCACTCTATGGATTACACCAGTCCGGTCGTATGTGGTACCAGGTTCTCCACATACGACTACTTGAATTGGGCTTTCAACCATTGTTGGGTTTAAACTGTGTCTATGCCCTAGACAACGACGCGATAGTCATCTTCTACGTGTTAGAAAAATGCCCAACTGTTTGATCTTCTCGGTTGCATGTTTCCGGTTAAATGCAACGTGTGTGTCATTGCAATTCTGTATTTGTGTTACATTGGTTGATATTGACTTTTAAACCCTTATTCCTGTGCTAAGTGCCGCAACCAATGTGCTTATTAGCAATGACATGCCCATATGTCGTCTGCTCGAAGATGAGCGCTTATCCTTTAGTTCCTCATGGCTTTTGTTTACATTATCGATTATTTATGCCGTTGTTTTGCCTTTGTTATGTAAAGAATGAATCTTTGCCTGTTAACAATGATTCATTCTACTTTAAGCTTTGTAGCCTCGAAAGAGGTGCGCTTTTATGTTGTTCTCTCTCATCACGATGAATAAAGATGGCGGTCGCATAATGCGAGTTCCCGCACCGTTTAAATCGAGTCTCAGCTTTCTTTCGTTGATGTCCGGCGCCTACAAACCTATCATATGGTAGCAGAGGATGGTTGACGACGCGGCCAACCGTTTGTGATACGTTTGCGGCAAGTTTCGTGACGAAACGGACATCGCGGATCCTCGCCAGTATCGTCGCAGAGACGTATCGTCGGATTCGAGGTGTTTGTAAAGCTGACAACGTGTGCGGACGTTTGCGGAGGCATTTCTGGATCGAACAGTGTAAGAATTGTCGAAATTCTGTGCGAAATAAGCACATTGCTCGATATAAAGAAGATTTTCTTCTGCGGGCGCCATTTTGTTTTGGTTTCATCGCGACCAGCCGTGAAACCAGTTGAGAATCGTGTGTACGGGTTGACACACGCTCTCATCGTGATTCGACGCGAGAATACGTCGAATCGACGTCGTTTTTGGATCGTTTCGTCGTGGGAAAGCACGGAAGTCATCGTACGAAGCGAATTCTTCGACGGCGGCCATTTTTGTCAAAGTAGGCGAAAAACGACGTGTTTATTTCCATTTGAGGAGAGAAGTCCTGTTAGCGGGTTAAACATACGCGCAGGCATTCGACGAGAAGACCAGTTAGCGGGTTAAACATACGCGCTGGCATTTTTCCCGAGGTTTTGTGCACGGAGCACATCCTACGAAGGTGCGGACGAGCACGTTGAGTCGACGTGCATCCATTTCACGACGTGGGATCAACGCGGGAGATTTGCGACGCAAACCAACCCGCAAAACAACGGATTTTCACCTTGCCAACTATTATTTAGTTTTAAGTTGTCGAAATTCCTTGTTAATAAGCTTAAGGTTTTGTTCGGGGGTCTTGTAGTATCCTTTCCACCCTTTACGCAGTCGCGTAGTGGAATTGTATTTTTGCGTAGGCTTTCTCTGGCCACCGAGTGTCCCGCGGTCCTAGGAGTCCGGTCGGAACTCGGGAGATACTACGTAAAGTTTTTCGTCTCATTTAGTGAGATTTGTTCAAGGGAGACTGTATAATTTTTCGCCTAAACCTTTTGGGGGTTTACGCCACTTGTAAAAGCGTAAAAAGTGTGTTTTGTGCTTCATTTGGTGCGTGCGACGATTTATTTTGTGAAAAAGTGTGATCTTCGCGACGAATCGACTAAATATGGCGTCAGAGGAAAAATACGACGATTATAAGTCGATTAAAAAACTGAATGGGACAAATTATGCGCAATGGGCGATTGGTGTGAAATTACTGTTATCCCAACAAGGCGTGTGGGATCAAGTGACGGGCGACGAGACTGCGCCCGCCGTGACCGCCACGGCCAAAGAAAAACGGGATTTCAAAGTGCGTGAGAAGCGGGCGTGGTCCACGATATGCCTGAGTTGCGAAGAAGCGCAACAGCTCGTGGCCGTTGCCAAGGATACCTCTAAGGGGGCGTGGGAAGCGATCCGAGATGCTTACCAGCCCACCACACGCGCCCGGAAAGGCAGATTGAGGCGCGAGTTCCTGCAAATGCATCTAATGGACAATGAGGAGATGATGTGTTTTCTGGCCCGTGTCGACAGAAAAGTCGCAGAACTCGCGAACGTCAAAGTTATACCGACGGATGAGGAAATCGCATTTCAATTTATGGATTTTCTGCCAACAACTTATGAGACAATCAAACAGATAATGTACCACTGGGATGATCTGGACTTCACCACTGCAAAAGTGAAAGAGCGATTATTAGGAGAGTATAATCGTTTATTCGAAGCTTCAGACTCCTATGGCATACGTACACAGGATTCCATCGATAATGCAGGCGCATTCTTTGGAAAAGGGCGATTCCAACGCGGCAAAAGCGGAAATCAGCCATTCGCGCCCCGAACTTGTTTTTCCTGCGGCGGCACTGGTCACTTCGCGAGAGAGTGCCGTCACCGCCCAAACAACAAGCGAATATGCAAAGCCAACGAGGTGGCACCTCTGCACAGCTAGCAAAAGGCACTGCACGAGGACGTGGCCGTGGTGGAAAGACCAAAAAGGCCAATTTGGGACAAGTTGACATTTTTGATGAGCCATTGACGATGTTTTCAGCGGCAGTTCATCAAACTGAAGAACAACTCACCTTGTCGCCACCATTGTCTTTAATGTCACATTGCGATTTTGATCCGCAATGGTACGTGGATACCGGAGCGACGGACCACTTTTCATTTAATAAAAGTTGGTTTGTGACCTTCAAGCCACTTGAAGAGTTGCAATGGCCTGTGCGCTGTCGAAATAACTCGGAAACATCATTTTGGCTGGGCGGATAAATCGGACACGCGTCCGCCATCTTTTATTACAAAAGTAAGTGTGTTACATAAAAACCCAGTTCGAGGCTAATCGCCCTCGATCTCAAACACAATGAAATCATAGAACAAATCATTGTTTCAATACACTGACTTGTTCTTTACAGAAAGACAAAACTAATAGATAAAACAAACAGAACAACATAAACAATAAGTGCTCATTTGAGCAGATGACAGGTTGTGTGTGTTGTCACGTAATAGGAGTCGGTTGCGGTACAAAACCAGCATTGGGATTAAAAAAACAGAATCAACCGACTGCAATACGGGACATCAACATGGCAACACACTGATTGCATTTATCCACAATATGCAATCCGATAATCTACGCGGATGCGAGGACAAACAGGAAAACGTCAACCTAACAAATCCCCCTTCGTTTAGCTATTTGTCAATTACAAAGATGTATTCGCATAGCGCGTTCAATCTGGATTTAGCTAACCATTTCGTCAGAATATCCGCGACATTTAATTCGCCGGAAACATGCTCGATCAAAAACGTTCCTTTCTCAAACCAATCTCTAACGAAATGGAGCTTCACGTCTATATGTTTATTTGCCCTGTTCTCGATCCTATTCTTACAGTATTGGATAGCCGGCTGGCTATCCGCAAAAACACAGGGCGTATTTCGCTCGAGACAAAACATTATCTTCGCGTCGTAAAGGCGCTCGAGCCAAATAACTTCTTTCACCCCATCGACCACGGCGAGAAATTCGCTCTCCATGATCGACAGGGAGGTCATCGATTGTTTGTGGCAATTCCACGAGATGGGAATGCCACCCATATAGACAATATGTCCCCCAAAGCTTCGTCGTCTGTCTTGATCTAGGGCAAACGACGCGTCGGTGTAAACTGTCAAATTCTCGTTTTTACAGTTCGATAAGTTAATCGAATAATTCGACGTGGTGGCCAAATATCGCAGGACCTGCAGTAACATATTGACATGGCGCGTCGAATGCGTCTCGTTATACTGGGAAAGCACTATTACTGAAAACAGTATGTCGGGTCTGGTTCGGCTGGCGATGAACAACAGACTTCCGACCAGAGATCTGTACGGGAATGAGGTGTCGACTTTTTCTCCGGTTCTTACACTTTGAATCATGGTTCCCGGGGTTACTGGAACCTTTACTCGATGGCACGAGTCAATCCCGTACGCTTTACAAAGCTTTTTAATATATTTCCGTTGGTGGATTTTAATCATGCCCCCGGACCTATCAAACTCGATTCCTAAAAGTAAAGTTACGGGTCCCAGACTCACTACTTCAAACGATTCCCGTAACCACTTTAAAACGCATTGTTCCACATAGTCATCCTTCGAGAACAGCACGATATCGTCCACGTAGAAGATGACTATCGCGTCGTTGTCTAGGGCATAGACACAGTTTAAACCCAACAACGGTTGAAAGCCCAATTCAAGTAGTCGTATGTGGAGGACCTGGTACCACATACGACCGGACTGGTGTAATCCATAAAGTGCTTTTAAAAGCATCCAGCATTTATGCTTATTATGGGCGGTACGATATCCCTTGGGGATCTCCATGTACTGTACCGTATCGAGGTCCTTGTAAAGGTACGCGGCCTTGATATCCAGGTGTAAATCCCGCCATCCCTTGAGTATCACCAAAGTGCAAAAGAACACTATCACTAGCACAAAGTTGACGACGGGGGAGAACACCTCCGTAAAGTCAACTCCGGGCTTTTGCTTAAAGCCCTGTGCGACGAGTCGGGCTCGGTAGCGTTGGATAACACCCGTGTGGTCGCGCTTCATTTTGTATATCCATTTCGATCCCAAGAGAGTCGTACCCTCGTCTAAAGTTGTTTTGTCAACTTCCTTGTAAACCGTTCTTTCATCGAACACATCAATCTCCTCTCACATGGCTTTTATCCAATCAGGACGCTTGATGTGGTACATGGCTTCTTCGTAGGTTTCTGGCTCGACGGCACAGAAACCTGCAAACCCTAACGGTTCACCGTCCCCCTCTAATGTCTTAAAGTCAAATAAGGTCGCATCATATGCGTACCCTTCTTCATCGCACCACCGTGCGATGTCAACTCGACTTCTTATCTTATCCTTTAAGGGCGTGATGTAAACAACATCTATTTGTCCCGCCGTCGCTCCGTCTTTACGGACGGATGCGCGTCGTTCCCATTCCGCCATGTTTAACGGCAGTAGTTCCGGATGTAACATCACGTTCCCTTGCTTTTTCCTTGATCGTGATCCACGCCGTGTATGAATCCCAGGAGGAATTTCAGGTTCCCCATCATTGTCAGGATAGATGTTGAAGTAATTCCCATCATCCCCCTTCGCCCCACCAATTTCTTCAACAGGCTCATCCCCTGTATCCCCGTCCCCAAGAATGGGGTTCCCCTCAACGGGCATGAGTGGGGGTTGCTGAGCTGCCTGTTTAGCGACTGGCCTCAATTCAGGTCTCAGAGTAGGCTTTGGGGTCGTGGGCAATGCGGGTTTCACTTTCTGCTGCGGAGCAGGTTGTGGAACCTCCTGTATCGCAGGAGGGGGTTCCGGGATTTCCGCCGGAATTGGGTCACCGACAACACTGTCGTCGTCAGAAAATGACCCATTGAACGAGTCCGAACTCGAAGTATCAAAGTCATTCTCCAATTCAGGCGACGTAACCGTCCCCAATTCAAACCAGAAATTGTTTTCAAAAATTTTGACGTGTTTAGACAAAAACACCTGATTTTTATTTGGATCCCAAATTCTGTAGCCGCGTGTAGAAGCGGCATATCCAATTAATGCCCCAGCCCATGCCCTGTCTTGTAATTTCCCACCCCGAGTCTGAGATGGGATATGGACATAAGTCAATGAGCCAATGCACTTGACATGGCGAAGGGACAATTTCTTATTGTAAAACACAGAATAAGGTTGTGGTGACCCGACTGGGGTGGGGCACGAAGAGTTTCTCTCGTGGCCTACATACGGGTAAAGAAGGGGAGTCGCACGCGCGCCTCCCTTCCCTCAGAGCATTGACATCCAGTCAATGGACGGGCGTCTGCCCTGGGGGAGTGGGGGAGATTCGTCTTCTCCACTATTGGGTGGCTTTAGTCACCTGTCACCCCCCGCTTTGTGCAAAGGAATTCGCCTTGCACTGAGCGGGCAGAACCAACACAAAAATCAACCAAGATACACGTAAAAGCCAAACGTCCTAAAACGATCAAGCCTAAGTACAAAGACTTCAGGAGTGACCTAGGACAAGGGACTTTCAACGTGAGTACGATTGATTTGTGTTAACCTCCGCAGAGTAACCTGCGAAACAAGATTACCACACTATTTTAGCAAGCCAGCTAGAAATAGTAAACCTACTCCAATTTAGCGAGTTGTGCAGACAAACGGTCGCACAAGCCTAAATTGCAGTAACCACGACGAGCGTTCCCGCCGCTGTGTGTATCGCCGGGAACCACCAAGCGTCCGCCGCTGTGTGATCGCCGGACACCTACAAAAAACCCTAAACCTAGACAACAGACCAGAAGTAAGACCTTTCAGGCATTCACTCGCGCCCGACCAGCGTGAGCCCGAAGGACCGAACGAGAAACGTGAGACGAGGACGCCATTCATTGCCACGCCGGCCCAAGACGACACCACGTTGCCACGCGGACGCCATCTTGGATCCACAGCGACAAAGGACGACCTCGACCAGTTTCCCGCCAACTTCACACCCCTTTCCTTTTACCTTTTATTCCCTTACATATTTTATTCCCTTTTAACTGTATATTCCCGTATAATAAATACATTTATTATATTTACCTTTTACATTGTCTTGCCGTGTTACATTATTTGGGTAACCGCTTGAGTAAAGCGGTATTGCGAGATCAGAGAGTGACTCATACCACGTATCAGCGACAGACCGAGTTGAGCGCGACACGTGGGGGCCTGTCCGGGATCGATTTAAACGACTCGAATAGAACTTGAGATCATTTTCATACCCAAAAATGGCAGACAATATCCGAGTAACGGATTCCGACTCCGACGCGAACAAGAGAGCCGGCAGTCGTAAAGGCGCCGACTATCACTTGCGATCTGGAGGTCCCTTACCCAAAGCCTCAGCGCACGAAGCGAGGCAAAAACGGCGCAAGCCTAAACCCGATCGCAGAAGCGCATCAGAGGCATCGCACCCGTCTCGTTCCGAGACGAGGCAGCGATTGGACGAGACAGAGCGGGGTGAAGAGCAATCTCACTCCAAACTGCCGCGTTCTAACCGTGACGGCGAGACGAGCGGAAACGAGGTTTTATCCCGTAACCCATCGCCTCGTCTAACGCACGACACCGAGGTGGGCAGTCCGAAAGCGGCGTCTCCGATACAAAAGACGGCCTCAAACACGACAGCTAATTCGGCACTAAACACGCCAATTACGCAAAGCCGCCCAGCTTCGGTCAGGTCCGAAGGACACAAGTCCAATGCGTCAAAAACTGAGCGTGTTCCGAGCCAGCCTTACAGCGTCTCGGCCACATTGGTTGACACGATGCAGTTGGCACAGGCAGAAGGTGTACGATACACTCTGCCAACGGGAAAAATAACTGTGTACGAAACATTACAAATCGTACGTGCAGCTTTAAGAGCGCACAGGTTATCCCCGGAAATCACCGTTGTTGAAGGCGCATACGCTCAACAAATGGTAGACTCCGCTCAATTCGAAGCGGATGCCGAGAATGAGGCCCGACAAGCCATCCGCGAGAGAAAGCGGAAGCTGGCGGAAAGAGAAGCGCGAGCTCTCGAGTACGGCAAATCCCAGCGCGTTCCGACTACTCCAGAAGAAGTCGAAATAGTTGATCGAGCCTTACATGCACATCGTTATGCATTCCGTTCTCAACAAGAAGCTGAACAAGCTTTCATGACTAGGCTGCAACGAGACAAACCAAAATCCGTTCGCAAGCCAGAAGTTAGCTCGTCCGAATTGTCCGACGAGAGCGTAGAAGGCGACCCGAAGCGCACGCCGAAGGTCAGCCCCAAACCCGAGCGAAAAAAGGAAGTGCCAGTCACTCCACGCAAACGGGAAGTCTCGACCGAACAACGCGTTCGACCTCGCATGATGGCGTTAGACGATAACACTAACAACGCTATCAACCGATTAATAAATGCGAACAACGCGCGTCGTAACGAAGAACAGACTCACACGAGCCGACAACGCGACGACCCGCGGGGTAACGACTGGCAACAGCCGGTACCCATCCTCAAAGACGACGGACCTTCGAGAAAACCTTCCGAAGACCGCACATCGTCACGAGAGGAACGTCAACGCGAAAGAGGACAGCAACAGTATCACTACGGAAACAGTGATTCGTCGTCGGATGAACTGGAGTCGAATGCACCCAGTCATCACGATTCGGAGAGAGGTTCCGGAGAAAGACGAAGGGAAAGAGAACGCGATGAACGCAGGGAAAGGGAACGTGACGACCGTCGTAGGGGCCGGAAAGAGTCAAACTCTTCACGGCGCAACCCGCCACGCCGCTCACCGTCTCCCGACCCCAGCTCCGACCCCTCGTCCAACGACGACAGACGAAATGATAAGTCAAGTAATCGCCGGAAGAGATCCAACTCTCCGCGCGATAGAGAGAAACGACGTCGATCGGAAAATAGCGACCACCGACGGGAGGAGTTTCAGGACCTTCCCCGACAAAGCGCGTTTACCGATTCGACGGGTCGGCAGTATACGATGGGAGAGCTTGGAAGAGCCCTGCTTGGCTCGTTAAAAGCCGAAGGAATCGATCTGAGCAAACGAAATGATCGTAATCGTAACACTGGTGACCGCGTAAAGAAAAAATACGCTGTCTCCCGACGTGACACCATGAGTGTTACCGGGAATATTAGGTGGCAATTTTATATTCAGAACCGTTTCGACGGGTCATGGAAAGCGGGAGATCGCTTCCTTGACGAAGTAATTCGGATTAAGACTGCCACTAAAGCCACCGTAGGAGACATGCTCACCCACGGTATTGTCGAGCTAATGACAGGCTCGGCACGTGAGTGGTACCAAGGATTGAAAGGCGTCAATTGGGACGACTTTTTAATGAGATTCGACCTGCGCTACGGCGAGACACCCGAAGAGGTGAGCCGAAAGATGCGAGGTCTTCGCCAGATGCCTGGTGAAACCATAATGGATTACGACATTCGCGCCAGATTGTTGTTCGAAAAGGCCCCGATGGAATTTCATGCCACGGGATTCAACCTTTTCTTTCTCGGCGGTTTGTCGGAATACTCGCAACGGGTGCTACTTGAAGAAAGGGCACCGACAGGAGGCAGCTACGAAGAAATGAGCGCCTTCCTGTTCGAGAACACGATAGATATCGAGAAGAGATATTATTCCGCTTTACCAGAAGCGGAGAAAGCAGCAACCGCTAAACGTCTCAAGTTGAGTGCGGAAAGATATGGGGCGACAGACAAAATCATGCGCCCTACTGAATATCTTAGCGGTATAATGGAGCTGGCAGAAGCTAGCGTTGGTTTACAAATAAAAAATAAACTGACATCCACGCTGCCTTCCAACCCATTGGCCGCCCCTAAAAAGGCACCGACAGCGTCAGCCATGCAAGCGACACTGGAGGAGGTCAAGGAGGGGGAGGAAGCCGAACAAAATGTCGGAAAATCAGACGAAAAAGAAGAAAAAGACGATTATTCGACGGACGAAGAAATACGAAGCTATCGCGATACCTTATCAACGGGTTGCGATGAGGAAGGACCGCTAGTACATCTCATCCATCGAGATAGAGCGGTAGAAGAATTTCGCGCCAGGTTAAAACCAAATGCCGGCCGAATTCCGAAGTATTTTCGAAAAAATTACACGCCACCGTCGAAAGTAGACCCTGAAAAAAAGAAATCGATTGAAGCCCCAAGAGACAAATCAAATATTCGTTGTTTTAAGTGTAACCAACCGGGTCACTATTCCAATGAGTGCCCAAGAACAGCGAAAGAAGACGCTAAGTTTGACGCGATAATGAAGCAGATGGCAGAGATTAAACTCGCCATGGCAAAAAACGAGTCAAAAAACGAGTCAGCGCAGGCGGCGAAGAAATAACTTCTCGACCGTCTGCGCCATTCATGAAGAAGAAGGGGTTTAACAAAGGGTTCGATAAACCGCCACCAGTCAAAGAAATGGGTAGTGACATAGCTAACGCCCAGATCCAAGACAGGGCCAACAACGCTTTGCAGGTAATTACCGCAAACGCTGAGGCTGAGGCGGAAGAACCAAACCTACTGCTTGAAGAATTACCTCAAGTAGTCGAAGACACAGAAGAATTTCGTGTTTTCATGTGCAACGTGGCGGTCGAATATACCAGCCGCCTATGTATGCTGCCCATGACAATAGAACGCGAAAAAATTATGGGACTGCTAGACTCGGGAGCAGATCGCTCGTTCGTTTCCGAAGACATAGTAGCATCATTGGGTCTCACCGATAAGATAAAAGGCGTTAATAAAAATGTACGTCTAAAAACCGCCAACGGAATGGCGCGTCCAAAAGGAGTTATATTATTGACCATGGAGTGGCTCGGAGGGGTAGAACAGCACCCTTTCCTGGTCCTGCCCACGTGCGACAGAATTTTTCTGTTGGGCTTAGACCTCATGGCGTCAATGGAAATACAACCAAATCCAATAACGAAATCTTGGAATTATATCAGAAATGATAGAGAAAGACCCGCAATTGTCGTGCCACCAGCTCTTATCAAAGAAGCGGCCGACAAGACACAGTGGGAGAAAGGCCTAAAGAAATTCGTTCAAGACTACAATTTTAAAGCATTCGTAGCAGAATTGCAACGGGACAATGTAGTGGAAACGCTTGTCGCCGACGCCGCTTTAGAATTAAACGAAGCGGCAGCCCTACGAAGGGTCCTACTTAAATATGAGGGGATCCTGTCGAAAAAACCGGGCCGAACGAATAGGGCTATTCACGAGATTAAATTGACGGATAATAAACCTATACGAGTTGCGTATAAGGGAATGAATCCGCAAAAACGTGAAATAGTGCAAAAAATGTGCCAAGAAATGCTAGACAGTGGCATTGTCTCCGAGGCCCAGGGAGAATACGCGACGCGAGTTGTGCTCGTGATGCGCCCGGGCTCGGACCCACGCCTATGCATTGATTACCGCCCATTAAACGCGGTGACAGAGATAGATCCCATACAGATGCCGTCTATCGAATCCATTTTGAGAGAGCTTAGCCCCTTTTCTTGGGTTACGACGATGGATCTGTCGAAGGGATACTGGCAAGTTGAGATGAGGCCAGAGGATAAGCTAAAAACAGCATTTTACTCGCCAATTGGACGGTTGATGTTCAACGTCATGCCGTTTGGTTTAGTGAATGCTCCCAGTACCTTTCAGAGACTAATCGAAAGCGTATTGGGTGATATCCTGCATCAGTTCGTGTGGGCATACCTAGATGACATAGTTATTGCCTCTAAAACATTCGAAGAGCACATTGAGCACATCGACCAAGTGCTCACCCGGCTGGCGAAAGCTGGGTTACACGTTCATCCGGGCAAGAGCAAGTTCTGCCGAAAGGAGCTTGCCTTCCTGGGTTATCGCATTGGAGTCAACGGTTTAGCTATTGGCCCCGAAAAAATCGATGCGATTAATCGTTTCCCACCACCCGAGGACGTTAAAGGTGTCCAACGGTTTATGGGAATGATAAACTTCTTCGGCAGGTTGCTACCGGGTCTAGCTGAAGTGGCAGCCCCAGTTACCGACCTCCTGAAGAATGAAAACGAATTTGTATGGTCAAATGAGTGCAACATCGCATTTAATGCGATAAAGAGGATGCTGACGGAAGTCGGCGTAATGCCTCTACCCGACTTAAACCGGCCGTTCATATTACATACGGACGCCAGCAGAGTTGGGTTAGGAGCGGCGTTGCTCCAAACACACGTGCGCGACGGAGTCGAACAAGACCTGCCGTGCATGTTTATAAGTCGCAAACTCCAAGGCGCTGAAAAAAATTACAACGCCACAGAGTTGGAGTGTTTGGCAGTTGTGTGGGCTATAAGGAAATTCAGAGATTATCTCGAATATACCAAATTTGTAGTCCACACAGATCATCAAGCGTTACAATGGCTGATGAAATTAAAGGAGCCAGCCGGTCGACTAGCCAGATGGCAGTTAGAACTGATGGCATGCGACTTGACCATTCAATACAAGCCCGGCAAATATAACGTCGTGGCTGACGCTCTATCAAGGGCACCAGTGTCAGATCCTATCGACGCTGACGATGATGGCGAGGATGATTCCCGCATCATTTACTGCCCGACGAGTTGTCACCGTTGGGATTTAAGGAAAATAAATGAAATTCCCACCGCGTCTCCAGCAGATGTAAAATTCTGTGGATTCTGGACGCGGTTATACCAACCAGCTGCTGACAATTACCCAAATGCAAAGAAGGAATTTAAGCTAGAGCGGAGAATAAATGACCCGCTTCTAAGCGCCTTCCACACTCATGTCGGCAAGCAAATGCGAAGCAATCCCCCGACAAGGGAGGAAATAATTGTGCAACAAAAATTAGACAAGAAATGTCAGGATAGAGCTAGATTCGTACTGACAGGAAAATATCCGCCCAACTTAACCAGAAGGCAGAAGCGTCGTTATGCACACGAATCCATAGATTACCTATTGGATGACGGCCTTTTGGTGAAACATCACCCAAATCACCAAGATGACTTGAGTGAATCGGACACCGCAGTAAAGGTAGTAATACCTGCTTCCTTAATCGGTCGCGTGCTGTGGTTGTTACACGGGCACCCGCTTGCGAGCCATGCGGGAGTAAGCAGAACACTCTATCGTGCTACACAGCTTTTTCACTGGACAGGGATGAAAAAAGATATTGCTCTTTTTGTCCACCAATGTCAGCGATGTCAAGCGTGCAAGCCGAGGAGTAAATCACCATTCGAAACTATTTTCTTAGGGCCTTACGCGCCTTTTGATTGGTTAAGTGTCGATGTGATGGGCCCAAAACCCGTTACGGGAAATAAAAATGCGTACATTATCGTTATAATGGACGTGGCGACTCGTTGGCCCGAGTTGTACGCCGTCGCTAGACCTTCAGCAGAAAAAATCGTTGAATGTATCTACGACGTAGCGTTACGTTACGGATTTCCACGTAAAATGATATCCGACAACGGACCCCAATTTATCTCGAAAATTTGGGGTAAGTTTTGTGAGAAATTCGGGATTGTGGCGTCACATACTTCGACCTACAATCCCAGAACAAATCCCGTTGAGCGACTCAACAGGGACATTAAATATGCACTAAGTATATTCACTGACATCCACAATAGGTGGGATGAATACTTGAGGGAGATCGCGTTCAGCATACGAACAACAGTCTCGAGGACGAGAGATTTTTCTCCGGCCTACCTCAACTTCGCCCGGGAGCTACGAGTGCCTTGGGACCCACGAGTGGCAGAGTCAGTAAATGTGGTGGACCCCGAGAAACCACATGAGTACGTGTATAAATTGGAGCAAACCATCTCCAACACGTACAAGCACATGATGGCGCACATTTTTAACATGCGCGACCGCATTTTACAAGATAAAAGCGGTGGAAAATTCGTGAATTTCGAGATTAATGATTTAGTGTGGAAGGACACACACATCCTCTCAAATGCAGCGAGAGGAATCACCGCCAGCTTGGCCGACAAAAGAGACGGTCCGTATGTGATCATCGGCAAGCATGGCGGTAACGCGTATAAATTACGTAAGCTCGAGGACAATACCGAGCACAAATCGATCCAGGTACGAGAGTTAACTCCGTACATTCCGGAATTCCCGCAAGAAATGTGGGCCAAGGGCCAAGTCAAGTCAAAAACTGACGGCCAAATCGTCGATATGTTCGCTGGCGAGTCGGAAAAAGCACCGCCAAGTGACAACGAGGAGTATTTCGACGCCCCTTCACCACCGGTAAACGAGATAGTTGAATCCGTTCCGGATCCAATTTTGGTCGGGGGGGAAACAGGAGAAACTCCTGAAACAAACACAAAAAACACGGATAAAAAAGAAAACAATAATGAGGAGGTACAGACACAAAAAACAACAAAAAATATCGTACCTGTCTCGACTCATCACCTGCGGCCCCGTGGAAGTAATCCGTTTATAAAAGACGGAAAGGTCGTAGGAAAGGAGTAGAAAACGTTACGAGTCGATGGCGACGCTGAAAAACAAAAAAATTGACCGATCGACAGCGCTAGCCATCAAAATCCGAGACTCTGAAAATTTCGCTAAGTCCAACAAAGCGGATATCGGTCGAATTCGCGTCACGAGATGGCGTGGAAACGCGGGACCCGTAGCAAAATTATCGGCACGGGTCGGATACCGCGTGCAAAAGACCCCGTAGCAGCGATCGCGCACGGGCGTAGAAACAAAGGAGCCCCGTAACGTAACATGCGCACGGGCTGTTGCGCACAGTCATAAGCACCTGGTTCTGGAGTAAAATTACCCAGAACCCACCACGATTGCCTCGTTTTCACCCGGACTTCCGCTAAAATCAGCTGATCGTCGTCCGCACGTGATACACAGCGAGTGCATTTTTAACCAAGTTTTTGATCCATTTTACGAGAAGTTTTCAAGTTTTTTAATCGTGGTCTGACTGAACGCGCAATCCTCACGATGGATGAGGAAGGAGGGGACGAGGAAATGCTTGAAATACAGCATCATGACGAGAATTGGGACCCGGACATAAACGTAGTTCCACCCGATCAGGTAGTAGTCGGCATCGCCGCACGAGATTTAGCTCCGTGCGGTCGAATTAAAGATACACTTGACTAATACTTGACATGAACGCTCTGCGTTCGAAATAGTGTATAATTATTATACTAATATCCACGATCGCGAGAGCGATTGTATTTTCTCCTATTATTTGTCTTCAAGGACGCGATAGCAGACAAACTGTCGCCTCGCTCCTTGAAGATGACTCACGACAATTGACACGAACGAGACAAAGGAAACGAGCTTTCTTTTTATATTCCAGAAATGGGAATAATTTATTGGATGGATTTTGAAAGAATTTATAGAACGTTGTTTCTATTTTTATTTGCTATTTTATTTGCGAATTTTTTCCCGATGACACTAATTTATTATAGATTCGTTTTTTAACTCGACTTTAACTCCGAATTTTTGGAGTTATTATTAGACAAATTTATTTCTTTACAAGTTAATTCACGACAAGAACATTTGTTTACATGTTCTAAAATTGTTATTGGAGATTTTCACGAACGATTTCGCGAATTTATTGGTTTAAATACAAATTTACAGTTTAATTTTAAATTAAGCAATCCGAAGAAAAATTTCCGGATTAATACGCTCGATTCCGTCTCGTGGTTATCATTGGACGTGAACCAGATGTGCCAAGAAGACTCTTTTCTTCCTGACAAGGACGAATCAATGAACAGGAATAGGACTCGACGAGCGGTCGCACGTTTCAGCGACGTTCCTCGAGCCCACCCCCTATTTATCTCCGTGTTATTGGCGATTTCATTAATTATTTTGTTTCCATCATTGCAGATGGAGCTCCGAGACACATGGGGAGCGCTCAGCCCCGCATGCATAGTGCGAGCGGGCATATATCGAGGCGTACTGCCCGATTTTCTGCGCCGCTGCTTTGGCGAAGATGCGAAGCCATACCGCCTGCGCGTATTATTTTCGCGCGCCCTCGCCAAGCGTTGGGTTAACGATTGTACACTCCTGGACGCGTTCCCGGAGTCGGTGCGAAACGTCGTCGCTGCAGAGCTCGCTCGCATCGATGACCCGAAGTCACCAATCTTCCACCCGGCCCTGTCGAGCCAATACTCCGGCAGGCCGGCGGAGGAGCATGTGTTGTTCGCGTGGCAAGCGGCCGAGACCGAGGAGGCCCGCGAAGAAGTGTATCAACACTACCGCCAGCAGCTAATCGACACTGCGCCGGCGGTTGCAGAGCGGATTTTGCAAGACGACGGAATGAGCACCGCCGATATACATCTGTGGTGCGAGCAGATTCGGCAGGGAGAAGTTACGCCACAGTGGCGACCGAGAATGGGGATTCTCACGTCACAAGCTGAAATGTGGCAACTCCACTATTTGGGAATTCTCGGCCCCAAATATAATTTCCCAAGGAAGCGCAAGCGCTCCAAGGGAACCGGGGGCAGCGAATCGCGCTCCCCGGGACGGTCGAAGAAACAGTGCGTCGAACAGCACTCGACCGTCAACGATGGAGCGGGAACGTCAGCGCAGCCACCGCGCGACCCCGCGAATTACACCAGACCAAGGGTGTTCGTCAACCGTCAGATGAAAGACGGTAAAGAGACTCGAGAAGTCTGGATTTCGGGTGACGAAGAGCGAGTCTCTCGTCCCCGTGTCGGCAGACATCCGCTAACTCATCGTGAGCAGCGGAAACGAGACCGCAAAGAGCGGTATTTCGCTCGCTGCGAGGCGCGAGGAATTCCCCTTCCCGAACACGCTCTCAAAGCAATCGAAGCGAAGGAAGCGAGAGAGGCACGATCGAAGTCGAGTGGCCGATCTTCCGGGGAGCGTCGCGTCCTAGCGCCAGACACGCGGGACCTTCGCGAGATCATCACCCAGATGAAACGCAAGAAATTGTCTCGTTTCGACCCCGCGATGCAGTTCGCTCGCAAGATGGGCGTCGTCGAGCATGGTACCGTGATTCCACACGAAGTGGCACGGTGGTTAAGCGAATATGTCAATTCGCGACCGCGTGTAGAAAACGCGCCTACGGCCGTCGTTCCACCGACGAGTACTGTAAGCCAGCTCCCGGCACTCCAAGTCACGCCGACTGGAGTGCAAGCGACGCTGCCACCGCCAACACAACAGTCTTTGACGTTGCTGTTGCCGACGCAGTCATCAACGTCGCAACCGTTGCCAGCACAGCAGTCCCTGACGCTGCCGCCGCCGACACAGCCGCTGCCGCCGCCGACGCAGCCCCCGCCGCCGCCGCCGCCGATGCCGGGTTCGAGCA
Source organism: Strigamia acuminata (assembly GCA_949358305.1). Taxonomy (NCBI): domain Eukaryota; kingdom Metazoa; phylum Arthropoda; class Chilopoda; order Geophilomorpha; family Linotaeniidae; genus Strigamia; species Strigamia acuminata. The sequence goes on along the minus strand of OX442314.1, from coordinate 64,261,417 downwards.
CTACGCCGAACTTGGCCGTCGACGACTCGGTGATGTTGCCCGTTCACCAGAGCATTGCGCGGGAATGCCATAACGCCCGATTCGGAGAATATTACCCGAGCAAGGCAAGACACGACCGCACCGCGATGTGGTATGAACAGCGTGACGAAAACGCACGGCTGGCTCGAGAAGCAGCCAATCCATCGATCGAAGAGCTCTTGGCCTTCGCATTTGTGATGGAGGACCCGAGGGCCGCCGCCGCTGCTCTGCAGGGCGCCGACGTCACTCAGCGCCATTTCATCGAGTGGGGGATTTCGATGATGCGGCACCACTCGCGCGCGTTCGCTGCAGATCCTGATCGCAGCAACCCTGTAAATCGGCGCAGTCTACAGCTGGCTTTGACGAAAATCATGGTCCAGTTATTGACCCCCTCGCTCTTTGGGGTCGGACGACAGGCGATGGCCTGTTGGTCCGTAGTAGACAGAGAGGGTGTGCAGATACCTCGCGCACTCGTTGGAGAATGGAGCGCCATTCTCCCCAACCCGGCGATGACTCGCTTCGAGCTGACCCGGGACGTGGTGAACCCCGAATGGGAGGGGTATAAGTTGCGGAGCATGGCCTTCCGCCACGCCGTTACCACGTGGGAGCCAACACCGTCAGCGCAGTCACACGCAATGATGGTCACGAGTGAAGAGCTGATGGAGAGCGACGCCGCCTCTTCGACTGCTTCACGTGGAGCCCCAACTCCACCTCCGCCGCCGCCACCGATGCCACCAGCGGCGACGCCACAGACACCCGTCCTATCAAATGCGGCGGGTAAGCCTAGACGCCTGCTATGCCGGACGCCGCCAACGATGTCCGCCGCTCGCCAGAGCCTGACGCCTCCCGCAGCCCAAGAAGCGCAGGAAGAGACTGTCCAGCAGGCAGTGGTTTCGAAGAGCGCCAAGCCAGCGAAAGCGGCGAAGCCTCCGACAAACTACTATGAGAAGTTGTGTGACGAGTTCTCTCAGCTGTCGATGACGACGGCGACGCGCAAATTCATCCTCGCGCAGAGAGACAAGGGGAAATCGGTATTCGTTTGGCTACACAACCAGGTGCGCCAGACCACCGATTTGATCCTCCATCAGCGTTTGCTGAGGGCCCACCGTGCGCCTCGAACGGCCGCGGAGGCGAACGCGATCCGGCACACCAATTCCGGGTTTTCGGCGTTCATTCCGCGGGTTTGGCTGCATGAGAGGAGACGTGCCCCGTACGAGCCAGCCGGCGGCCACGCATTGTGCTTCATTTCCGAGCACGAGGACCCCCGCGACCAGTCTTCAGCCTTGGTTGGAGATCTGGTTTTGCCGCCCGGCGTTGTGCCGCCCGGCGCTGAGCCGCCCGTCCCTGGAGTGAGTTTCGCCCAGGCGATGGATCCAGCGTCGGGTCCCAGCAAGAAGGATTGATCGCTCCGAACACCGGCGGTCAGAGCTGGGAGGGGGACGTGTGGTGACCCGACTGGGGTGGGGCACGAAGAGTTTCTCTCGTGGCCTACATACGGGTAAAGAAGGGGAGTCGCACGCGCGCCTCCCTTCCCTCAGAGCATTGACATCCAGTCAATGGACGGGCGTCTGCCCTGGGGGAGTGGGGGAGATTCGTCTTCTCCACTATTGGGTGGCTTTAGTCACCTGTCACCCCCCGCTTTGTGCAAAGGAATTCGCCTTGCACTGAGCGGGCAGAACCAACACAAAAATCAACCAAGATACACGTAAAAGCCAAACGTCCTAAAACGATCAAGCCTAAGTACAAAGACTTCAGGAGTGACCTAGGACAAGGGACTTTCAACGTGAGTACGATTGATTTGTGTTAACCTCCGCAGAGTAACCTGCGAAACAAGATTACCACACTATTTTAGCAAGCCAGCTAGAAATAGTAAACCTACTCCAATTTAGCGAGTTGTGCAGACAAACGGTCGCACAAGCCTAAATTGCAGTAACCACGACGAGCGTTCCCGCCGCTGTGTGTATCGCCGGGAACCACCAAGCGTCCGCCGCTGTGTGATCGCCGGACACCTACAAAAAACCCTAAACCTAGACAACAGACCAGAAGTAAGACCTTTCAGGCATTCACTCGCGCCCGACCAGCGTGAGCCCGAAGGACCGAACGAGAAACGTGAGACGAGGACGCCATTCATTGCCACGCCGGCCCAAGACGACACCACGTTGCCACGCGGACGCCATCTTGGATCCACAGCGACAAAGGACGACCTCGACCAGTTTCCCGCCAACTTCACACCCCTTTCCTTTTACCTTTTATTCCCTTACATATTTTATTCCCTTTTAACTGTATATTCCCGTATAATAAATACATTTATTATATTTACCTTTTACATTGTCTTGCCGTGTTACATTATTTGGGTAACCGCTTGAGTAAAGCGGTATTGCGAGATCAGAGAGTGACTCATACCACGTATCAGCGACAGACCGAGTTGAGCGCGACAAGGTGTTTTTCCCCCAATTCCCGTATGTGGAAAACGGTTTTTCAGATATACAACTGAAACGGCAAGCTCTGCCCATAGAGTGGCGGGAAATTTATTCTCAAAAAGAAGTGCCCGAGTACCATTAAGAATGGTACGGTTCGCCCGTTCGGCGACCGAATTCATTTCTGGGCTGTATGCATTAGTCCTCATACACTTAAGCCCAATTGTCGCCACATAATCGTCCCATTGTCTAGATATGAACTCCCCTCCATTATCAGTTTTTATAGCCTTTACCTTCCTAGAGGTCGTTCGCTCAACTTCAAGTAGCCACCGCTTGAAATGTCCTAAAACGTCACTTTTCCGTTTCATGACGATTATCCACATAAAGCGGGAAAAATCATCGATGAGAATGAGATAATAGTACGCCCCACCCAATGTTTGAACTGGCGCGGGGCCCCACACGTCTAAGTGCACTATTTCCAAAATGCTTTTTGTCGTAATTCCAATTATTGGGGGAAAACTAGCACGTGTACTCTTCGCCCTGGCGCAAAAGTCACACGTCGACAACTCCTTATTCGAGAGTTTCAGCCCAAAAACATCAGTTGACTTTTCTAATCCCGCAATTCCCTTTGCATTTAAATGCCCTAGGCGGGAGTGCCAAATGTCCATCGTTTGAGCCTTATCTTTCTTGTCAAAAGTTTTAACCCCATTAGTAGAATTGTTCCCATTCTCTGCTTTGTCTGCATTGTTCTGCACAATTGAACTTGCCTCCTTAGAGGCATTGGCAGTCTTTGCCTTAATTTTATTCGAAACATTCGCTTGCGCATTAGTCGTAACATTCGCAGGCGCGTTGTTCGCAACACTCGCTTGCCCCTTTATCGCTGGTGCAGGTTTCCCTGACTCACTCGAATTTTGGGTTAATGCGTCCTTAAAACTAGGGTATGTTAGTATCGAATTTACAACTTCATCGCCTTTTATAAGCGGACTAGAAGACACTGTCGCAGCCTGTTGCGCAGGTAATGCGGCAGTGTTCACAGGGGAAATACGACAATTGACCTTATACATCCGATCACTCGTGCGTTCCGCAGTGATGGAAGGGTCATCAATTTTGTCGTTATAAATAACCATTTTGCCATTTTTAATCATGGTCGTTGCCCCAGCTTCATCCGTGCGACCCAACGAAATCAAATTCTTCCTAAAGTTGGGTGCATAAAATACATTATGCAATGTAATTGCACGGGTGCGGGTTCCATAAATCGATGTCAACGTCACATTTCCTATTCCTTCGATTCTCGACTTTCCTTCTCCCTGTTGCACGTGGCCAGTTAATGGCTTGAAGTCGGAGAACCAGTCTTTGTTGAAGGAGAAATGGTCCGTCGCCCCTGTGTCGACGTACCATTGCGAATCATAATTCGCGTGAGACACGTGGGAAGCCGGCACAGGGGGTTGTTGTTGAAGCCAAATCGCCGCGGAGTAATAAGAGACTGGAGAGTCACTGAATATGTCAGCCTGTGTGACAGTGGCCTTTTGCTGGCCTCTTCCACGTCCCTTGCCCCGTGGATTGCCTCTAAATTGTCCAGTTTGGTTTCCTTTTGCTTGGAATTGCTGTTTCGGTGGAGTAGGGCATTCACGGGCGAAGTGGCCCGTCCCACCGCAAGTAAAACAGATGCGTGGGCCGCCGGGTGCATTTCCACCACGTCCGCGTTGTCTTCCGCCTTGGTTAAAGAAGGCACCAGTGTTCTCCAATGGCACCTTGGAAGGCACGCCAAACTCGTCGGTTGTTACATGTAGGCGGTTGTATTCGCCTACCAGGCGTTCCTTGACCGCTGCTGCCGTGAACTCTGTGTCACCCCAGTGATAAACCGTCTGCTTGACCGGTTCGTATTGGGGTGGCAGCAGGTCAAGATATTGAAAGGCGTGAAACTCATCAGAAATTTGAATCTTGACATCTGCAAGCTGTACTACTTTCCGATCAACACGTGCGGTGAAAACAAACATCTCTTCGTTTTCATGCAACCGCATGTCTAAAAATTCCCTGCGAAGACGGGCTTTGCGTGCCCGGGTCGTGGGCTGGTAGGCAGCTTTCAGTGCCTCCCACACTTCTTTAGCAGTGGCCTGGGCAACCGCCACGACCTGTTGGGCCTCGCCGCAAGCCAAACAAATGGTGGAGCGGGCCCTTTCTTCGCCTTTCTCAAAATCCCTTGTCTCTCGAAACGGTGATCCGGCCGGCGGCTCTTTTGTCTTGCCGGTCACGTGGCCCCAAACACCGTACGATTGGAGGAGGAGCTGTACCTGTACGCTCCAGGTCGGATAGTTGGTTCCGTCCAACTTTTTCACGTCCTTGTAATCATCATGGCGGTCGTAGGACGCCATTTCGGGAAATTTGCGACGAAATTTAGTGAAGAACCGAAGCACAAGTCACACAAACCACGTAAATTCGTCGCACGGATGCAGAATTCCCCCAAAAATGAAGGCGAATAATGCACACAACCCGGGGAATCTCAATAAGTGAGATTGAAAAACCTTGACTAGCAATCCCCCAACTCTTCCGTTCGCGCCTCCTGGGGCCCGCGGGATGGTTGGGTGGCCGTGGATAAGCCTAGCCAAGAATACAGTGCTACGTGCCCGACTGGACGTCGGGTAGCACCGATTCTAACAGGGGACCACAACAAAACCTTAAAACTAACAGAGTTTCACGACAGTAAATTATATTACACTTTTTGATGTGAAGCTGGTAAAGTTGCGGCGAATTGCGGGTGCAAAGCGTCGCAATAACGTCCTTCGAGGACGAAACGTTGCTCCCACGTCGTCGTACGCACGGAAAATGGGCTGTCGTGCCGTCCGCGTGCACACTTCCGTGCGATCGCGGGAAAATCAACGTCGCGCTCGTCCGCGCCTTCGTGAGACGGACTCCGGGGTTCGAAACACGGAAAATAACGCCTGCACACACGCTTAACGTGTGCAGGACTTCTCGGTGACCGCAGACTTCTCTGCGTGTTGCAAAAATCGTCGGTCGCGACGATTTATCCAAAAAGAAAATGGCCGCCGTCGCGAAAATCTTCGATGACGACGTCCAAACGTGCTTATTTCGCACGGAAATCGACAATAAATGTTCCTACCGTCGAAAAAGATCCTGTTGTGGGTGTAATTGACCACACAACACTGCTGAAAAATCCCACGAAGCGCTGGCACTTGCAGCCACTCGTAGAATAAACAAAACACAAATTTCGACCGTCGTTTATTTCCACGACGTCGAAACGACGAAAAATACCGATTTTCGTGACGAAAACGTATCCAAATGTTCCGCTGATGGCGAGGAATCCTCCGCACACGTTGTGGCGACGATTCCACGTAGAAATCCGCACCGAAAACTCGTTTTTACGACGAGCTGGGCGGGCGCACACTCGGCGACTTCTCGTAGTCGCAAAATGGCCGTTTCTTCTTCAAAAACGTCGTTGCCAGATCGTTTTTACCCTCTGCTACCACTTTGAAGAGTTGCAATGGCCTGTGCGCTGTCGAAATAACTCGGAAACATCATTTTGGCTGGGCGGATAAATCGGACACGCGTCCGCCATCTTTTATTACAAAAGTAAGTGTGTTACATAAAAACCCAGTTCGAGGCTAATCGCCCTCGATCTCAAACACAATGAAATCATAGAACAAATCATTGTTTCAATACACTGACTTGTTCTTTACAGAAAGACAAAACTAATGGATAAAACAAACAGAACAACATAAACAATAAGTGCTCATTTGAGCAGATGACAGGTTGTGTGTGTTGTCACGTAATAGGAGTCGGTTGCGGTACAAAACCAGCATTGGGATTAAAAAAACAGAATCAACCGACTGCAATACGGGACATCAACATGGCAACACACTGATTGCATTTATCCACAATATGCAATCCGATAATCTACGCGGATGCGAGGACAAACAGGAAAACGTCAACCTAACACCACTGTCCGGCTATAGTGTCCAGCAGGGGGAAGGAAAGTCTAAAATCGAGGGCATTGGCAACGTGTTGATCACATCTTGTTATGCAGGCAGATGTAGGGAAATCACACTGCAAAATGTTTATTTTGCGCCAAATTTTAAGAAAAACCTCTTATCGCTGGGCCGGACAGATGAAGCTGGTTTCACAACTTTTATCAAAAATGGAAAGTTGACCATGTTTAAAGACCGAATTAGTGAGCCTTTTATTGTTGCAGAAAGAACGAATGATCGGATGTACAAAGTTAACTGCAAAATAGAGGCCAATATTGTGAACACAACTGCACCTTCTGCGCAACAGAGTGCAGCGGTGGGTGGAAATTCGGTCAAAAATGTTGTAAAAAGTGAAAGTGTCATTAATCCTTTACTAAAAACAGTAGATTTTAAGGCAGCATTACTAAACACATTGAGTGGGGCAGTGCAGACTGCAGCGAAGCAGCAAGTGAGCGTAAATGCGCTAGTAAATGCGTCAAATCTTCAGAAAAGCAATTTAAATGATACTAACGGGCAAAATGTTTCGAATGGGGGAAAAATCGAAAAGATCAAAGTGAAACCACAGCCAATGGACATTTGGCACTCCAGAATGGGCCATTTTAATGCAAGTGGGATTGCAAAAATGGAAGTTTCGCCTGACATTTTCGGAGTTAAACTCTCCGACAAAGAACTTTCGCCTTGCGACGCGTGTTCGAAGGCAAAGAGCACTAGGGCAACCTTTTCCCCAATCCCAGAAATTTCTACAAAGGGAATTTTGGAAGTAATCCACATGGATCTGTGGGGCCCTCAACCTTTCAAATCTCTTGGTGGGGCCAGCTATTACTTGATAATCGTGGACGATTACTCACGTTTTATGTGGGTGGAAATTATTAAAAACAAGGGGGATGCGTTTGAGCGTTTCAAACGATGGCAAACTGAAGTTGAGCGCAGCACTGGGAAAAAGGTCAAATGCATCAAGACAGACAACGGCGGGGAGTTTGTGTCGAAAAAGTGGGATGACTATGCGGCTTCTATTGGGCTTAAGTGCATCCAAACAAACCCCTACTCCCCAGAAATGAATTCCGTGGCCAAAAGAGCAAACAGAACAATTGTTGGGGGAATTAGAGCCATGCTCTTCGAAAACAATTTTCCAAAAGGTTTGTGGGCAGAATTGGCCGTGACAGTTGTCTATCTTAAAAATAGATTCTCACATGCAAGCTTAAGTGGGAAAACCCCTTATAACTTGTTTTATAACAAGAAAATGTCGTTGAGACATTTAAGATGTATCGGTTCTAAAGTTTTCGTGCACATTCCTTCACAAACAAGGAGAAGCAAGTTGGAAGAAAGGGCATGACCTGGGGCCCTAGTCGGTTATGCGATTAAGACGCGGGGGTATCGAGTTTGGGACCCCAAATCCAACCAAGTGATTGCTTCAAAACATGTGAAGATTAATGAAAATGTTTTTTGGCACGAATCGATGCAATTAGCTTCCATTCCTTCTGAACCAGATTTTGTAGCGGCATCATGGGATGAAGATTCGGATGATGAGATTATTCCTGCTGTGCAACAGCAATTACCCCAAATGCTCCCTGCACAAAAAGCTGTGATTCCAGCTCCTGCACCTCAAGCGAAAGACCCTGATCCTCAATTAGTTGAGCCTGGAATTGTGGAAGAAATTGCTCAAGCTGTTGGTGGGATTGAACAAGAGGAAGAAGAACAAGTGGAGGTTTGGCTTCCGGATCCGACTCTCACACCTCCACCAGTTAGGAGGAATCCACCACGCGGTGCTAAGTTAAAGGGAGATATAGTGAGAAAACGTATGACCGCTCCCCAGAATTTAAAAATTTTGGACATGACACCATGGCAACGGAGGGAAACCGTTAGACAAAGTGGTGAAACTGCTGGGCAGGTAGATGTGATCTACATAAGACAACTAGGCGATAGAATCCGCAGTCGGATTGATGTTGTACGATGGTGCAAAGAAGAAGACTATCAGTACGATGGGGGTTGTTTCGATTTCAAAGCAACAGATGAGACCGTTGGGTTCGCCGGTCATGCATCCGTTGAACCGGATACTTTTGAAGAAGCTATGTCCAATCCCAATAAATCCGACTGGCAGGATGCCATGGATGACGAAATTAATATCTTTAATGACAGAAAAGTTTACGAGGAAGTTGATAAAACCGAAGGGACGAATTTACTGGGAACAAAATGGATTTATAAGATCAAACGTGACCACACTGGGGCAATTAAGCGTTGGAGAGCACGCTTAGTTGCGCAAGGTTTTGGGCAGAAAGAAGGAGTTGACTTCACTGAGATATTTTCACCAGTGGTCAACTTTGTTCTCGTACTGATATTCTTTTGTTCTCTTGTGGTTCTGCAAGGCTGGCGAGATACACATCTCGACATCAAGTCTGCGTACTTGTACGGAGACCTTGATGTGCCACAATACATCAATATCCCGAAGGGCTTTCGGACCAAAGAGAATCAACACAAATGTTGGCGACTGGTCAAATCCTTGTACGGACTTCACGAGTCCGGAAGGATGTGGTATTTCAAGCTCCACGAACGATTACTAGAAATAGGATTTACTCCAGTCTTAGGACTGAATTGCGTATGCAGGGTGGAACAAAAGTCTGTTCCCCTCAAATATTTCCTGAGCAATTGCATCTAGGCCAACTTTAATGAAGTGATCATATAGGAAGTTGGGTGAGAGCAATCCAATGATGTCATCAAATTTGACCTTGAAGGCCATTTTCAAGGTTATTCACTTGCTAACTTCTAAACCAATCACGTTAGAGCAAAATTTCAAATTAAAAAGTTGTAGAGCACCATCAAATTAGTACTATACAATTTATCTTAGTCATCTTCAGTTAAATGATTTATTTTTAAAAAGGAAACAAATTAGAAAAAAAATCAGCAAAGTGAAATTTTTTATTCTTGTAAAAAAAAAATTATTGAGGCATTAAAAAAAGATAGTGATTTTTCTTGTGTACTTGTACAATAATGCACATTTGAATACATTTATTTAACACTAGAACGGCCAGAGTGATCATTTTGACCGGAACAGCTGTTTTAGACAGCTGTAGCAATTAACCCAATGGGTTTACAATGCTGGTATTTTTTCACTTTTACTAACTTATGATACTTTACATCATAAATCAGCAAACGTAGCTTTTTTCTGTAAAAAAAATTTAAAAAATTGAATTGACCTAGAAAGGCCGAAAGCGGTCAAAATGACCGCTTGAAACAACGCGCACAAGACGTGCACGAAATGTGGACAAAACGCGCACAAATCGTGCAAAATACATAAACAATACGCGTATCTTGCGTTTTGCCATCAAATTGACCAGTAACACGCGAAATATGTGAGAAAATAGCAAAATAAAAATTGATGGTTTTTATTTTTTTTTATAAAACCTGATAAAATTAAATTTCCGTTTTTAATTTTATCAGATTTTATAAAAAAAAAATTCCGGCCTTTCTAGTGTTAAGTAATTCAGTATTTTTGTAGTAGAAATTTAATTTTTGCCTCAATAGGTGACTTTATTTCAGCTGATTTGTTTTCATTTTAAAACGAAAACATTTAACTTAAGATGACTAAGATAAGTTGGATGGTACTAATTTAATGGTGCTCTACAACTTTGTAATTGGAAATTTTGCTCTAACGTGATTGGTTTAGAAGTTAGCAAGTGAATAACCTTGAAAATGGCCTTCAAGATCAAATTTGATGCCTTCATTGGATTGCTCTTACCCAACTTCCTATATGATCGCTTCATCAAAGCTGGCCTAGATGCAATTGCTCAGGAAATATTTGAGGGGAACAGACTTTTGTTCCACCCTGTATAATTACGGCTCAGATGCCGTCCTTTTGTTTTACGTCGACGACATTGTTTTGTTTAGTCGTGATGCTTTCGTTGAACAATGTATCATCGAGTGGATTCAAGAGAGCTTTGAAATTGTCAACCTTGGACCGGTGACTCTACTATTAGGGATTCATTTTGAAAGGAAAAATGGGGACATTTTAGTACATCAAAAGAGTTATATTGCGAAATTGGTCGAGAAATATGACATTGATCCGTGCCATAAAATTAAAATTCCAGTCACGGTCGGTACCATGATACAGAAGGTACAACCGGGTGAACAATAAACTCGACGTTCCCATATAGGTCCCTAGTAGGGAGTTTACTATTTATCGCGAACAGAATGCGCCCAGATATCCTTTTCAGTGTCATTGTGTTATCTCAATACAATGAGACCCATTCTAACAGGCATGTTAAAATGCTAATACAAGTGTTGAGATATCTGGCGAATACCCCCGATTATGTTATCAACTTAGCTAATTGTAAAAACAACAATTTAACGGTTTACACCGATGCATCCTTTGCTTTGGACCAAGACAGTAGGAGAAGCTTTGGTGGTCACATAGTTTATTTAGGAGGGGTTCCGATTTCGTGGAATTGTCAAAAACAATCCATGACTTCACTGAGTATCATGGAAAGCGAGTTTCTCGCAGTTGTCGATGGCGTGAGGGAGGTGATATGGCTAGAACGTTTATACGATGCCGACATCATCTTGTGTTTTGGAAGAAGCGTCCCTTGTGTTTACGCCGATAGCATGCCGGCAATCAACTATGCAAAAAACAAGATCGAAAACCGTGCAAATAAACATATAGATGTTAAATTGCACTTTCTCCGCGATTGGTTTGAAAGAGGGGTATTTAACATCAAACATGTGCCTGGTGAGTTAAACATCGCGGATTTGATGACGAAGTGGTTGCCGCGCCCCAGATTGTGTCAGCTCTGTGAGCATATTTTTGTTGTAGTCAAATAGTTGCGCAAAGGGGGATTTGTTAGAAAAATGCCCAACTGTTTGATCTTCTCGGTTGCATGTTTCCGGTTAAATGCAACGTGTGTGTCATTGCAATTCTGTATTTGTGTTACATTGGTTGATATTGACTTTTAAACCCTTATTCCTGTGCTAAGTGCCGCAACCAATGTGCTTATTAGCAATGACATGCCCATATGTCGTCTGCTCGAAGATGAGCGCTTATCCTTTAGTTCCTCATGGCTTTTGTTTACATTATCGATTATTTATGCCTTTGTTTTGCCTTTGTTATGTAAAGAATGAATCTTTGCCTGTTAACAATGATTCATTCTACTTTAAGCTTTGTAGCCTCGAAAGAGGTGCGCTTTTATGTTGTTCTCTCTCATCACGATGAATAAAGATGGCGGTCGCATAATGCGAGTTCCCGCACCGTTTAAATCGAGTCTCAGCTTTCTTTCGTTGATGTCCGGCGCCTACAAACCTATCACTACGTAGACGATATCGTGCTATTCTCGAAGGATGACTATGTGGAACAATGCGTTTTGAAGTGGTTACGGGAATCGTTTGAAGTAGTGAGTCTGGGACCCGTAACTTTACTTTTAGGAATCAAGTTTGATAGGTCCGGGGGCATGATTAAAATCCACCAACGGAAATATATTGAAAAGCTTTGTAAAGCGTACGGGATTGACTCGTGCCATCGAGTGAAAGTTCCAGTAACCCCGGGAACCATGATTCAAAGTGTGAGAACCGGAGAAAAAGTCGATACTTCATTCCCGTACAGATCTTTGGTCGGAAGTCTATTGTTCATCGCCAGCCGAACCAGACCCGACATACTGTTTTCAGTAATTGTGCTTTCTCAGTATAACGAGACACATTCGGCGCGCCATGTCAATATGTTACTGCAGGTCCTGCGATATTTGGCCACCACGTCGAATTATTTGATTAACTTATCGAACTGTAAAAACGAGAACTTGACAGTTTACACCGACGCGTCGTTTGCCCTAGATCAAGACAGACGACGAAGCTTTGGGGGACATATTGTCTATATGGGTGGCATTCCCATCTCGTGGAATTGCCACAAACAATCGATGACCTCCCTGTCGATCATGGAGAGCGAATTTCTCGCCGTGGTCGATGGGGTGAAAGAAGTTATTTGGCTCGAGCGCCTTTACGACGCGAAAATAATGTTTTGTCTTGAGCGATACACGCCCTGTGTTTTTGCGGATAGCCAGCCGGCTATCCAATACTGTAAGAATAGGATCGAGAACAGGGCAAATAAACATATAGACGTGAAGTTCCATTTCGTTAGAGATTGGTTTGAGAAAGGAACGTTTTTGATCGAGCATGTTTCCGGCGAATTAAATGTCGCGGATATTCTGACGAAATGGTTAGCTAAATCCAGATTGAACGTGCTATGCGAATACATCTTTGTAATTGACAAATAGCTAAACGAAGGGGGATTTGTTAGGTTGACGTTTTCCTGTTTGTCCTCGCATCCGCGTAGATTATCGGATTGCATATTGTGGATAAATGCAATCAGTGTGTTGCCATGTTGATGTCCCGTATTGTTACGTGGCCAACTGGCCAATAATGACCACGTAACTTATAACTTGTTTATTACTCATCATTTAATAACTAAGAGTGAAATGAACAGGAGTCAGAGTTTAGGTTGAAATATAAACTATGTTCTTTTATTCTTTAATTACAAAACATAAACTTAAAACATAAATCAAATAAACTTAAGACTAAACCTAAAAGCAAAGTAAACATTAGACTAAAGACATGAATAACACCTTCTCTCTTATTTGTAAACTAATCATGCCATATACTGGCTGAAACATTAATCATTAGAAGTCCTGGGAAGACTGAGCTCTAAGAGCCAAAGTCGCTCTTTTATACTCAAGTCACCCCCCTGAGTTAGTTCCAATTGACTCGCCCGTGATGTCACCATCACGTACGCAGTCTAGTGATAAATTTTGACAACTCTAATAACATTTGTGCTGGTTTGAGACGGTCGGCAGACGACGCGACTCAACCGCATGACAACTCCCTCTTTTAGTTTTTTGGTCTCCAAAAACCAAAGCAATCAAAATTTTAAGCTACCCTCGTGTTATTCATTCTAATAATCCTTATTTTAAACATTAAATTATGAGTCATTCCCATGTGTTATTCATATCTTCATGTCATTTAGTCAGAATAAAATTTACAAAAGAAAATTTCAATGTCAATCAATATATTTCAATGCTACACCAATTATTCATAATAACACTTTTTGGATTTTCTCATCTACATTATATTACTTTTTTTCTTCGTTTTTTCGCTATTTTCTATACAAAATTATTAATTCACATTTTAACTAAAAATACACAAAAATAAACAAAACAAATAAAATTTACACTGGAAAAGGTTTAAATTTTCCAGTCTCCTCTTTGAACGGCTCCAGTTGTTTTTGGGCCAATTCGTACATATAGGATGCGATGTCTGAGATGAATTGGGTGCGCGTGACGCATCCAATCCCGGTCGATTATGTATCTCAAGTTGATTCCAGTTGAATTCCATTTAATGTCCAATCTATCTATTGCGATTATTATTCAAATGTAATAGCTATGAATTTATTATGTCTAAACTTATTAAATATTCAATGTGAAAAATTCCTAAGTCAATAACTTCAGTGCAATTTCAAATAATCACGTTGACTTCGTCTCAAATTCTCCGCATTATCAGATTTTAATTTAATTATTCCACAACAATACCTACTTTCACACAAAAACTCGTTGAAATGAAGTTTGTTAAGACTTAAATCAGGCTTTGTCTCGGGTCGCTACAATTTACTTGTGCTTTCTTTGACACAACCTAATAAAATGTGGTGTAATCGCGTCGATCCTGCTTTCGTAGGCGGCGTGACCGGAAACTGCCAATTTCAGGCAGTCGCGCGTGCGCGTCGTTGTCAACCGCACTTGCGACACCTGGTGACGGTTTCGGTAGTTGATTTTTCTCACTTTTCACCGGAAGTTCATTCTCGAATAGGCCTCGTAATGATATTTGGTCATCATCGTCAATGAAACGTTCCGTTGCCGCAGAAACAGGTTTGTTTGACGAATTTACGTTGTTTTCCGTGACAATTTCGTTTTGGCTGTCTGTTTCTTTCAAATCTTCGGCAAATGTAACTTTTTTAGATGTTAAAGGTTTCATAATGTCATCTGAGATTTCTTCTCTTGCCTTGTATGGTTTTAATCGCTCTATATTTACAATATCCATTTTTTTACCTGACGAACTTCGAATTTCGTAATCATTTGGTGCAGTTCTTCGCACTATCTCATATGGACCAGAGAATTGTGGCAGGAGTTTCTCGCTCAAACCAACCTTTCTATTTGGTGTTTTCAAATATACTAGCTCTCCTGGATCGAACTCCACATGTACTCTGTCCAAATCAAAGCGTTTCTTGCTTTTTTCACCTTGTTCTTGTATCCGTTCATTAGAAATTCTCCTTGCTTCCCTGATAAATCTGGAAGTATGCAAAGTGAATTCTTTTCGAGGAAGATTTAAGTTGACATCCACGTTGAGATCAGCTTCATAGCCTCGCATTAAATAATAAGGGGAATAACCGGTTGTTTCATGGACTCCAGTATTATAAGAGAAAAGAAGAAATGGCAAAAATTCATCCCAATCCGTGTGATCTTTATTTACATAATTCTGCAACATTTTTGCTAATGTTGCATTAAATCTTTCCGTGAGCCCATTTGTTCTTGGATGGTATCCGGAAGTGCTCTTGTGGACGGATTTGAATAATGCAGATATCTCCTTAATCATCTCATTTCTGTATTCTGTTCCCTTATCACTCAAAATCTCTCGTGGGCTTCCTTCTTTCACCATGACTTCATAAACAAGTGCTTTCGCCGCTTCAAGAGCTGTGCAAGCTGGTGCTGCTCTAGCTATTGCAGTGCGTGACAAATAATCCGTAATAATGAAAACATACTTGTTTCCTGTATCAGATGTTGGAAAACTTCCTAATGTGTCTATGGCGACTCTTTCAAACGGTCTCGACACTGTTGACCACGGTTGCATCAATCCTTTTGGTGGCGTTGTCATAGTTTTTGCACTTGCACACGATGAACATGAGAGTACGTGATTCCTCACGTCCCTATAGATCTTAGGCCAGAAGAATCTTGTTCTTATTCTCTTCCACGTTTTGTTAAGGCCTAAATGAGCTCCTGTATGACCGTCATGCATTTCAACTAATACGCACCTGCGTAAATGCTGCGGAACATACAACAATTCTTCCGTGTTTAAGGAATCAAATTTCTTCTTCTTAAACAATGTATCGCCTTGAAGTACGAATTGCTTTAGCGTTCGTCTTCTGTTGCGCGGAAGTTGCTCATTTTTCTGCAAGGTTGTGATGATTTCCAAAATCTTCTGATCTTTGCGCTGCTCAGCAGGCAAATTGAGATTCTCGAGAGCCAGTGAAGGAATTTCTATGATTTCTTCTCCACCAACCTCTTCTGGAATTCTACTTAATGCATCGGCATCTGTGTGTTTCTTGCCCGACTTATGCAATACATCATAATCGTAATCAACCAATTGCAGACTCCATCGTGCTAACCTACCATTTGGATTCTTGACGCTTTTCAGCCATTGAAGGGCTGAATGATCCGTGATGATGGTAAACTTCTTCCCGTACAAGTAAGGTCGATACTTCTCTATGCCAAACAATATGGCGAGACATTCTCTTTCCGTCGCGTTATAGTTTTGTTCGGCTTGGCTCAATAACCTACTTGCATAACAAATAACGTGCTCCTGATTGTTGATCTTCTGCTTCAGGATAGCTCCAAGACCGTAAGCACTAGCGTCCGTCGATATTATAAATGGCTGTGCGAAATTGGGGTGAGCCAGCACAGGTACCGTTACCAAAGCTGTTCTTAGTCGCTTAAATGCTTCTTCATGAGGCGGTCCCCAGTCGAATTTCTCGTCTTTCTTCGTAAGGTTGACCAAGGGTTTGGAAATATCAGCAAATCCTAAAATGAATTTTCTATAATATGAACACAAACCCAAAAATCCCCTTAATTGTTTGACATTTAGTGGCACCGGAAATTTTGCCACAGACTCGAGATTTCGTGGATCTGGTGAAACGCCCTCTGAATCAATTACATGTCCGAGATACCGGATGGTATTGGTCCCGAAAGTACATTTACTCAGCTTCACCTTCAAATTCGCAATTCGCAGTTTTTCGAAAACTGAGTCCAAGTCTTGTAAATGTTGTTCAAATGTTTTAGAAAAAATTATAAGGTCGTCAAGATAGGCTATACAGACCTTTCCCAGGAGGTTGCCCAATACTTTATTCATCAATTTTTGAAACGCAGCTGGGCTATTACATAACCCCATTCCGAGGACGTTAAATTCATAGTGTCCGGTTGAAGTGGTGAACGCTGTCTTCTCTCGGTCTTGTTCATTTATTTCAACTTGATGGTATCCTTGGATTAAATCCATCATCGAGAAAAACTGGGCCCCTGCTAGTTGATCTAAAGTGTCATCTATTCTAGGTAGTGGGTACACCATTTTCTTTGTAATTGCGTTCAACCTCCTCCAATCAACACAAAACCTCCATTTGCCGTCTCTTTTCTTGATGAGCAAGACTGGCGCGCTCCAAGGACTTTCCGATTCCCTAATGACTCCTTGTTCTAACAATTTCCTTGTTTCCTCAGCTTCTACTTCTTTTTCTGCGATTGATCGTCTATACGGCTGCAAGTGAATAGGATCATGGTCACCTGTATCTATCTTGTGGCTAAAGTTGGTTACTCTTCCTAAATCTGTATCTGAAATGGCAAACCTGTCCTTATTCTTTTGGAGTAGCTGCTTTATCTGCTCTTGTTGACTCTTATTCATCTTATCTTTGGCTATTGAAGAGTCAAAGTCAAAGCAATGTGCTTGCTTTTCATCCAACCCTCCAATGCCTTTGGCAGTTGGGGAGTTAGAGTCAAAGCAATTTACTTGTTTTTCATCAAACAACCCAATTTCAATAATATAATGTGCCTTACCAATCGCAGACTTCTCCTGTAGAAATATGGACTTTGATGTTGGATTTGCCACTCGAATTACGCCTTTGCCGTTCTCAAATTTCGTCAATGTCTTGCAACAGAGAATTCCGAACCTATCGATTACATTACCTAAAGGTTCCAAAAACATTTCTGTTGTCAAAGCTGTACTTAAATTAACTGGAACTACACATTCGTGCATTGGTGGAATTGCTATATTTTTTGTCACTCTTGCTACATAATTCTGATCCACATACGTCTTATTCATCGGGAAAACTGCTTCTACTCCGCTATTTCGGCCCACAAAGATTTTTTGTAAGTCATAATCGACAACACATCTCGCAAATGTCATGAATGGATCACCCAATAAAAGCTGGTAATTGAAATTTCTAACTATCAAAACTTCAACTGCATACTGCAATTGTCCTATGTGAATATTCAAATTTATCTTGCCCACTGGAGTTATTAAATCATTACCTATTCCTCGCAATCTAATGTTTGGCGTAGGCGTGTAATTCAACTGCAACATTTCTGCTATTTCTTCACTCAAAAGGTTACTTTTTGCTCCAGTGTCCATGACTGCTTTTATTTCCAAATTCTTTACAATTACTGGGATTTCCAACAATGACTCCGAAATTTTTGCGTCAATTATTATGATCTTATCCTTTTTCCATCTTATCGTCTTCTTCTTACTTCTATTTGGATGGTAACAATTTCTTTGTGGCCGATCCTCTAGTTTTCCGTCTGCTGTTGGGTGTTGACTGTAGGATTAGGACCTTCTCTTCTACGTCTTCTTGGTCTTCCTGCATTACCACCTCTATCCTGTTGGTACCTTGGTGGATTATAGAACTCGCAACTAAAATGATGATAGCATCCGCACGAACGAGTATTATTATCATTACTATTGTTGTTATTATTAGTATTGTAATTTTGACCACCACCTCTATTAATACTTCCTTGAAAATTCTTGTATTGAAAATTCTGACCTCTTTGCTTCATTGGTGCATACCACCGGCTTCCTATTAAGATGGGTACTTCAGACTCCGGATCCTCTGTCTCAAAAGCTAATAACTGTTGCCTCAACCTTGCATTTTCAGCTAAAAGCTCATCGTGGGTTAATGGGGTTACTACAGTTCCACTCAGTTTACCTGCTGTTACTGGAGTCACCTTTTCGTCCACTACCTTTTTGAAAAGTGACAGCAGCACATCCGTTGGATCCTTGACTTTCATAGTCTCATACAACTTAAGTCTTTGTTCCATCTCTGCCAGTTTAGTCGGGAATACTGTCACCATCATTTGCTGCATTGCCGGCTTCAAACCTTGGTAAACATAATTAATTTTTTGTCCTTCAGTAAGTGCCGGCAACACAAAAGCACATTCGGCCAAGACTTTCTTCATATAGGCATCTGCTGTTCCTTCTGTGTGTCTCATGAAGTGAAGAGTATTTAAAACATTTTCCTGGCCCCTACGAAACTTTTTTTCAAGTTGTGGTTTCCACTCGGTCCAAGTCCATGTTGGATTCTTTTGTAATAACTCCACAAACCATGCCAGTCCATCAGTTTTTAACGCTAACGGTAAATGTTTAACTCTCTCATCATCAGTGCCTATTGTGGCTTCATACGCTACTAGCCATTGGTCAATATTTCCCTTTGTGGTGTCATAACAAATAACATCCCGCTTTTGTATCATTACACTCTTAAAAAGGTCAGTTAGAACTGCTATTGGGTCCGCCATCTTGGATTTCGTTCCTTTTGATGTGGATCCCTGAGTATTAGTATTTACTAAAGGTGTTTGTATCTTTATTGGTGTTAATAATTCAAAAACTGATTGTAACAATTTTGGCTTTATTAATTTCAAAGGTGAAGAAGAATCAAGTTCCTGTTGGGATAAGGAATCCTGGAAATGTTCTTCCTTGGTTTATCTCAACAACTGGTTCCTCTTGTTTTATTTCAACAACTTGTTCTTCCTCTATAACTTCAGGTTTAGTGTGTTTTATTTTTCCACTCCCTCTTTTAGTTGTGATATTACGGTTATCCACTGTCCTTTGTAGTTCTTGGTTTTGTAAATCTAGCAGACAATCCGTTTGTGTTTGTGTAAGCTTTACTGGTTTCTCCACTGTTAAGCTTTGAAATGCACTATAATTTTTATTTCCACTACTCTATAATGCACCTCACCCATTCACTAATAACCACAATTCACAACACACAATCCTGAAACAAATTTTATTTATTATTAATAAACACCAATTTAAATTCAAGATATTATTAATGTCACTATTTTCCTGAAAATAGACAAATTATCATCACTAATCATCAACAAAATCAACACAATTTATCAACTTCCTGAAAAAAAACAAATTATTAAAACTTTATTAAATATATTATTATCAAAATTATTTCCCTCTAAATATTTAATATTCAACAATTTTAAACAACTTTAACAATTAAATCCAAAGTATTATCTAATTCAATGCAATCTCATTAATTATTCACTAAGAAACTGCTTCCAAACTCTGAGTCACTCTATGATTCACTCTTATTTTCTCTAATATGCAAATTAATCTGCACTCTTTCTAAATTTTATAAGAATTTCTACTATTTTCACTAAGTTTTTACGGGGGTTTTTTAGCTCTAACTTCTCAATTTTAGCACAAAACTGGCTGATTTTACTGTAAATTTTTACTTATTCACTACTTTTATCAACCAATTAGTGGGTCTCAAAAGAAAACCGCAATCTCCACCACTTTGTTACGTGGCCAACTGGCCAATAATGACCACGTAACTTATAACTATTTTGATGAACATCATTTAATAACTAAGAGTGAAATGAACAGGAGTCAGAGTTTAGGTTGAAATATAAACTATGTTCTTTTATTCTTTAATTACAAAACATAAACTTAAAACATAAATCAAATAAACTTAAGACTAAACCTAAAAGCAAAGTAAACATTAGACTAAAGACATGAATAACACCTTCTCTCTTATTTGTAAACTAATCATGCCATATACTGGCTGAAACATTAATCATTAGAAGTCCTGGGAAGACTGAGCTCTAAGAGCCAAAGTCGCTCTTTTATACTCAAGTCACCCCCCTGAGTTAGTTCCAATTGACTCGCCCGTGATGTCACCATCACGTACGCAGTCTAGTGATAAATTTTGACAACTCTAATAACATTTGTGCTGGTTTGAGACGGTCGGCAGACGACGCGACTCAACCGCATGACAGTATCGCAGTCGGTTGATTCTGATTTTTAATCCCAATGCTGGTTTTGTACCGCAACCGACTCCTATTACGTGACAACACACACAACCTGTTATCTGCTCAAATGAGCAGTTATTGTTTATGTTGTTCTGTTTGTTTTATCCATTAGTTCTGTCTTTTTGTAAAGAACAAGTCACTGTATTGAAACAATGATTTGTTCTATGATTTCATTGTGTTTGAAACCGAGGGCAATTAGCCTCGAACCGGGTTTTTTTATTTCACACTTACTTTTGTAATAAAACATGGCGGACGCGTGTCTGATTTATCCGCCAAGCAGAAAACGATGTTTCGAGTTATTTAGACAGCGCACAGGCCATCACAACTCTTCAGATATTCTCTTATTTCATAAACTTTGTGTGATTTTCTTTTGTTTAGTGTTTAGAAATAATATTTTCTTTATTATTATACCGATTCTTTATTGTTTTCAAGAATTACAAGTGTTCTTCATTTCAAATTAGTGCATTTTGCCGCCGATGTGGCTTCCGCCAGGCGCCATGTTGGTTTATTTCGTTAATTCATTACGTAATCGCTCACTTTTGTATTTTGTATCGTATAATAAGTTTATACTATTTCATTTCAATGTAATTCAGCGTGTATTCTTTGCTATTTAAGCGCTTTTGTGTCATTTTAATTCAAATCGGTTGATTACCGAACTTTGCTGTGCCGTGATTGGCTAGTCCAATCCTTTCGTTCCCGAAATCAGTTTATTACCTTTTTCTCATTGTTAGACTGTTTTTTCAAAATTGTTTCGATTAACTTTGTTGATCACAAGATTGTTGTGATTCTTTTAGTGTTTAATATTCTGAATTTCATGCTGTTTTAACGATTTCTCAACATTGCTGTAATTTTCGTTTTCTCCGTTGCCATGACAACGGAGCATCTTTTGATTTTGTATTTCGCCGCTATCGGCTTGGCGCGTGCCGTAATGGCTACTGCGCATGTGCGGTTCCCTAGGAACCAATGCAATTGATGTATTTTCATCACTCTTCTGTTTAACATAGATTAAAGAAGTTGTTATTATTTTTACTCCCGTTTCATGTTATTTATGCAATGTGGCGCGAGTAGTTAAGCCTTTCCCTGGATTAGCAATTGATTCAGCACTCCATTGGATATCAATCAACGGTGTTCCCATCAATGCTCCATGCATTCAACAATAATTTTCAGTGCGGATTATGTGTTCTCAGCGCGGTTTTCATACGAATTTAACAATACGATCACTTGAGTTTTTAGAGGCGGGAATTTCAAATAGCCCCAACCCCATTCATCTCTATTCGGTGTTGACAGACCGCAACATCGTTAAGTGGAAACGTCTATGTTTTAATTGCCTGAGACCAAGCCATACAGTGGGTAACTGCCCTGTAAAATTTTGTTGTCGGTCATGCGGTGGTCGGCACCATTCTTCAATTTGTAACAGAGGTCATGCGGAAAAGCCAACTGATACCAAAGAAGAGAACGTCTCCGCCAACGTCTCGTTGTCGGTCTCAAGTGACGTCCAGCTAATGGTTTTCACAGCATTGTTCGTCCAAAAGAGTGGCGAAACAATCCCAGTTCGTGGATTACTCGATCCGGGTAGTCATCGTTCATATATTACGAAGCGGTTAGCAAAGAAATTACACCTAAACAAGATTGAGACGTATCACACCATGACCCAATGTCTGTTGAACAAAGAACCAGTTCCTACAACTCATGACGTGTTTCGATTCGAGTTGCAGTCTCGTCACGACAAGCAGAAAGTATCTGTATTTGCTCTTGATACCGACACACTTCCTGTAGCAATCCACCTTGCAGACCGTTTGGGAAATGCTACAGGAGGGAAGATTCACTTGTGAACCAACCGCAGCTTCTATAGAAGAGATCTTTCTTGAAATGCAGCTTGAATAAATCCAAAATGGCTGAGTTTCTGCCTCTCATTTCCTCCTTAGCTGCTCCAAGGAGTGAGGAGTAAATTCTCTACTCACTCATTTCAGGATTAGTAGAAATGAAGACTCTTGTTGCAAAATAAAACATCCTTTGTTTATTCTTGGAGAATTGACTTATTTCTCTTTTAGAATAACAAGTTTAACATGAGAAAAACCAAACTTAACAACAAAAGAGAGGAATAACAAGTTCTGACTTTTGGTAACAAAAATTCCTTAGCAACTACAAAATACACGAGGCACCTAATGGGTAAATTTGTAAATACATCGGATACAGAGTGCATCGTGCCTCATGATACATATTAAAGCAATAAAAATAACAGAAATTCGCAGATAAACATAACAGCAAGCAAAGAGTGAATAAACTTAACTGAATTTACAAATAATGCATTGAAAACAATTTAAATTAACATTGAAAATGCATTAAATCAATTCCCTTGTAAATTCGACAATCTCGTCCCTTCCAGTTCACTTCTGAAGCAACTCTGATGCTTCGAACTCGTCATTCAGCCTACACAACTGTACTGGAAATCGACCAACACTCAGAAATAAGTAGAATTAACACAAAATATTGGAAAACAACAGTAAAAATTACTACAACTTGAATCTATTATTCTAGGAGATAAAAATACATAACAATCATTGTCCTTTTTTAAATTGACACACAAAACAACTTGAAAAATGCACATTACAACAGAAAAAAGCTTAGATATTTGCCAAATAAATAACATAAATACAAGAATGAAATTAGAAAACTCTTCCTTGCAATTTCAGACAAATAAATTCAAACTGCTACCAATTGGACGAGCAGTTGAGTCTCTCTTCCCTCTTTATGTTGCACGCAACATAGATTGCCAACACAAAGAAAAAGAAGAAGAACCTCTAGGAACCAACTAGCAATCTGAAATTCCCTCATCATCCAATTATCTTCTCCCAAGTAACTCCTTAAGGTGGGCGGAATCTCTTGCAAATTAGATTGGACACCCAGACAGGTATTCTTTGATTTAAAATCTTGAAACTTGATTGCAGAGTGGCATTGATCAGTCTTCTTTTTAATTCCAGAGAATGAACAGATCTGGAAAAGCATGTCCGACACGTCGGCTTGTACTTTTCTGCTCCTCCCACAACCTGAACTTGTTTTTCGTCCGAGATTCGTTTGGTGAAAGAGGCTTGATTTCCACAAAAGTGGCATTTGGCTTGAAGCTTAACAATTGTTTCCGCTAGTGGAATGAGGTTTGAAATTGACTTAAATTCTCTTCTCTTGTAGTCACCATTTAAAGCTGTAATTACGACCTTTTTTCCTCCATTCGCCATCTTGTCGGAAAACGAATCGATGTCTCTGAAAAATTGCCCTTCATCTATTCCTATTGTTTTGACCGACGCCGCCATTTTCTTGACTTCCTGCAGCGAAGCAACTCGAACCGCTGGACGTCGTTGTCCGTTGTGTGCGACTACTTCGTTTTCCCGGTGTCTTGTGTCGGTCAAGTGCTTGATTAGCAAACACGAATTTTCCTCCTCCCTTTTGACCATATTGAGCAATGCAGAAGTTTTTCCCGAAAACATTGGTCCAATAATCAGGTGTATTTTTCCTGCAGACCAGAGATCGACCTTCGGTCTTCTTTGTGAATTGGTGAGACGCTTGCCACTCCATTGCAATATTTTCTTCCATTTACTCAACCCCTTCTCTTTATTTTTTTTGAAAATTTTCGATAATTCACTCTTCTTTTCAGTGGACTCCGGTGCGTTTGGACTCAGCAAAGCCGCCATCTTGCCCGAGCTTAGTGCTTTAAACGTCAGTTTTCCATCCATTTCCATTTTTTCGATGGGGACGTCTGCACACTGTACCTCTTGCTCGATAGAGCTGCTCGCGGCGAAAAGAGAATGGGTGTCGCCTATCTTTTGAAAACCATCATTTTCGCCTTTTTTGTCAGGTATTAAAGCGGAATTTTCGAGTTCAAACTCTCCTTTGTCCTTTTTGGAAGTTTTGGAAATAGTCTTTCTCTCAGAATCTATCGCCATGCATGATATGTCTCCTGGTGAGACGTCATCCTTGTAGACATTTTTTGACTTAATTTGACCGTTTAAAATCCACCCAAACACTGTATTCATCATCCCCAAGTCTGTGCTAATTCTTTTCGTTCCAGATTGGAGGACTTTCCACCAAGCGCCGCTTCCTAATAAGATATCAACTTCATCCGTCACAGAGGGATGTGGTTCGGCCATCTTCAGACCAAAAGACTTGATTTGTTGAAGCGTTTGATCATCCACCACTCCCTTCACACTTGGAAGTGTGTCGGTATCAAGAGCAAGTATGGAGATTTTCTGCTTGTCATGACGGGATTGCAATTCGAAGCGAAATATGCCATGGGTTGTCGGAACTGGTTGTTTGTTTAACAAACACTGTGTCATAGTTTGGTAGGTTTCGATCTTATTCAGTTGAAGTTTCTTGACCAATCGTTTTGTAACGTATGAACGATGGCTTCCTGGATCCAGCAAACCTCGAACGGAAACTGTTTCTCCACTCTTCCGGACGAAAAGCGCAGTAAACACCATTAGCTGGACGTCACTCGAGATCGACAATGAGACGTTCGCTGATACGTTCTCTTCTTTTGGGTCAATCGTCTTCTCTGTCTGTCCTCTGTTGCAAATCGATGTATGGTGACGACCACCACATGCCCGACAACAAAACTTAACTGGACAGTTGGCCACTGTATGCGTAGGTCTTAGGCAATTGAAACATAAACGCTTTCTTTTTACTATATCATATTTCTCCGAAATTCCCAGCTTTGCGTCACAATTGTTGTTGAAATGATCTCCTTCACAGAAGGCGCTGATCAATTTCCTGACTGGATTCGACTTCTGTTTGACGGATTCTCTCGTGTTGGACCCGAATGAAGTATCTTGCGTCGCCGCGCAAGAGGACATGGTTCCTCGGAGCTCGTCTTTGGATTCTTTTGTAGAACTCTTCTCGCCCTTTTTGGCGCTCTTTGTGCTCGTAAACACACTATCGTCGGAAAGTTCTGCAACTCGGACTTCACTAGCTACGAATTCTAGAAATAAATTAACGTTTTCCACGTTTCCTATGTAAATCCTGTGGAATCGTCTTCCCAATTCCGGTGGAAACTTCCGCAATAATTCCGGGATTAAAAATAATCCAGTAGTCGTAACTGGGAACTTCAACTGTTCTAATGTTCTGTTGCTAGCACTGGCAACAGAACAGGACGGGGAAACAGTCAGCGACGATGGCGGAAGAATTCCCAGGAGAAAAGCAAAAGTATAGTGGATGTGTGGACGTGCGCATGCGCCACCAGACATGGTCGGGCCCAACCACGGCAAATTAGGGTTAACGATCTCGTGCATAAACGTTCGAATCAACTCACAAAGTGGCGGTCAGTAGGAGGAGAAAGCGCGTCCAGTTCTCTACTCACTACACATCATGTATGCAGAAGAAAAAGACTGGTTTGGGAAATAAAACAACAGTTTTATTCCAAAGTGAGAGAGAGGAGAAAAAAACTCAACCGTCAGGGTTAAGTTTCAACAAGACAAGACTCGCGCACTCATTGTTAGGCGCGCGACAATAGACATAACCAAAATGAGCGAAATGCATCAGTTACATTGAAATAAGGAAAAAACATGGAAAATAAATGCTTATAAATAACAGATGCACTCAGGCAAAGAATACTCTGGCCTGAAAGGCCCAAAACTAAACCTCAGACACAGCTCAAAGCATTGACAGGCATGAGCAGTGTCACTTAAATCAAATAACACTTTTACAATTGTCAACAAAGCATATTAACAACAATCACTAATTACAAAGCAGATCAAGAGATGGCGCTCAAACCAGGGAGGCCCAAAACTTATACAAACATAAGAGAAAATGCTCCAAGTTCTGCTAAAACTTAAATCTACAGCAGCGACGAGTTGGCATGGCAACGCAGCTCGTCCAGGACAGTCAAGACCAAGAAATCAGTGCAGGTAAGTGCTCCAAATTCTGGCGATCAGGCTAAAAGCTACTAAATGAGGACAAAAAGATTATTAAAAACTAAAGACACGTTCTGTCTAAAAACCAAAGCTGAACCGCTAACGATTCCATCGCGGTTGCTAGCAACAGCGTCTTGCCGGCGGGAAGAAGACAACGCCGGAAGAACTGCGACTTCTCTAACGTCAATCTAACTCAAGCACACGGATGTGCTTGACCGAACGGAGAAATTGTTTTCCTTCAGCAGACGTGACTCGCACGACACGGATTATCCCGTCGTCGCCGGGATACACAACGTCAACTCGAGCTAAGGGCCAAAAGTATGGGTTTGACCCCACCTTTTCAAGTAAAACAATTTGTCCTACTTCGGGGTTGCGGGGATGTCGATCTTCTTTGACTTCATGAAAATTTCTTAATTGCTTAAGATAACTTTCCTTCCACAAACGCCAGAACTCCCATAAGGCGAGTCTGCGCTTGTGGTCAAGTCGTCTCAAATCTTTCTGACGAATCGCGTGAACGGGGCGATTGATGACGTATTTAGTCGTATCGCCGGTGAGAAAGTTCTCCGGGCTCAGGATACGACCACCGTCCACCTCCTCGTGAACATAAGATAGCGGACGCGAGTTAAGAACTGAGCTTATCTCGGCCATTAGAGTCTGCAAAGACTCCAAGTCGATGGTCTGGCGCAATAAAGTCTTGCGTAGCTTGTCCTTTACGAACCGTACTAAGCGCTCCCAAGCTCCTCCCGCCCAGGGGGACAAGGGGGGAATAAACGTCCATAAGACTCGCTTCTCAGACAAGAGTGTACGCATCCCTTCTTTGGCGACCAACTTCCCCCAAGATTGAATCTCTTGGGCACCGCAAGAAAAGGTCTTCGAGTTATCGGAGAAAACTTTAGCCGGATAACCAAAGCGGGCTGCGAAGCGTCTAAAAGCAAGCAAGAATTTTTCCACCGAGAGATTCTCGGACACCTCAAGGCGAACACTACGCGTAACTAGGCAGGTAAACAACAGTATGTAGGCTTTGGAAGCCTTGCGCCCACTCCCCAGCACCACCGGACCCAAATGGTCAATCCCGGTGTGTTGGAACGGAGCCGCAGGTGTAACACGCTCGGACGGCGGATCACCGGTAGGCGGGTCTTCACGGATCAGCTTTCCTCTCTTGCAAACAAGACAGCTGCGTAAGACCGACTGCACAGTTCGGCGACCGCGTATTATCCAAAAACGGTTTCGGATATGGTAGAGAGTTTCACTTAAGTCGCCGTGTAAGAGCAAAGCGTGCTCACGACGGATAAGTAACCGGGTCACCCAACTACTCGGGTGTAACAAAATCGGATAAACCTCATCAAACGGGAGAAACGATTTGGCGAGGCGACTTCTGAGCCGTAGCAAACCGGTTTCGTCCAGAAATAGGTCGAAATTTCTTAGGGGGGATGACTTCTCAATCTCCTCTTTGCGTTCAACGGCTATACATTCTTCTGAAAAATGCATGCGCTGTGACCAGTAGATCAGCTTCCGTTCCGCCTCCTCCAACTCATACACATTCAATTCCTTCCCGGGCGCGGGAAAGCGCCACCGGCGAATGAAAGCGAGAACGCGAGTCAGGCGATTGAATGAGCGGAATCTCTTAAAAAACTGATCGAGAAAGTCATCGTATAACGTCACTGCAGAAGAGACCAGCTTCTCTTCTTCTTTGGGAAGGACCACCGGAGGGGTGTCGACCTGGTCAAACTCCTTCGGGTCAGGACCATTCCACCAAAGGTGACTGGCAATCAAAGTCGGTACGTCGCAAGGACGTGTCAAAATGTCGGCAGGATTACTTGCGGTTGGGACGTAGGACCATTGGTCAACCCTTGACTTGTCGAGGACCTCAGCTACTCGATTCAAAACATAGGGTTTCCAACGATTCTTTTCTGATCGGATCCACCCCAACGCGACCATAGAGTCTGTAAAAAATCTTACACTCGTGATGGGAAAATCAGGTAAAAAATCGGTCTGAATGTATTCGAGCATGCGAACACCAATCACTGTGGCGGTCAGCTCAAGTCGCGGGAGCGTAAGCTTATCCAGCGGAGCGATCCTACTCTTTCCGACAAGAAGCTTGCTTACACCGGAAGAATTCCGAATGTAAACTGCGCAGCCATATGCTCGGGGACTCGCATCGCAATACACTTTTAAACTTAGACCTTCACCCGAATACGTACCCATCCATCTTTGCACCTTGACCCCCTTCAGAAGTTGAAGGTCGGCATACCAACGAGCAACCTGAACTTGGTCGTCGTCCGGTAACGCCTGGTCCCAGGCGAAAGCTCGGCCCCAGAAGCTCTGCATCAGCAGCTTCATCGGTAAAACGATCGCGGCCAGGAAACCTAACGGGTCAAAGAGAGATGCAACGAGCGAGAGGACTCCCCGCCTGGTGCTAGGGACCTCATCAAACTCGGGAACTCGAAAAAGAATTGCGTCTTGCTGGACGTCCCAAAGAATGCCCAGCATTTTGATAACACCGAGATTCTCGAACGAATCAGCTCGCATATGGAACCCTTCCTCTTTTAGGGAACCAAAGACTTCACCATTCGACGCAGCCCACTTAATGAGCGGTAACTTTGCGGCGTCGAGAATATTGCGTAAATTCAAGCAATGGGCAACAGCTGCTGGCGGACGATCAGCGCCGGACGTGAGGTCGTCCATGAAGATACCCTTATCGAGAGCATCAGCCTCTTTCGGGTGTGAGGCAGCATGAAGTTGACCTTGCGCTCGAATTGTTGCGCAAAGTAAAAATGGGGAGGAATTTACCCCGAATGGGACCACGATCATCCGTAAAACAACGAGGTTATCCCATAGATTCCGCCATGAATACACGTCGGCAAAATACCCATCCGCCACCCAAAGAAAACGCAAGAAATTGCGGTGCTTCGGATCGATCGATACTTGCAAAAATGCCTGTTTGATGTCCACAATGATAGCAATGCACATCAAACGATACCTGATCAAAACCCGGATGATATCGGGATTGAGAGACGGCCCCGGGTATAAACAGTCGTTGAGCAACCGCGCGCCTTTCTTTGAAGAAGAGGCGTTAAAAACGACCCTGAACTTCGTGGTCTCACGGTCCTCCTTAATTACCGGGTGATGTGGGATATTGTAAACTCCTTCTGTCCAGAAACGTTCGGCCGGAGGAACCACTTCGGCGTGATCCTCACAAACGTATGCCCACATGGCATCATGATAGCGTTTCTTGTGGTCGGTACTCGCATCTATGCGCTTCAGCGTATTGGAAAGCTGCGTGACTGCCAGCTCCCAATTGGACTCGAGCCCGGTAACATGCTCATTAAAAGGTAAGCGTACCTGGTAACGACCGTCTTCGAGGCGAACAGTGGACTGTTCGAATCGATCTCGAACGAAATCAGAATCGCGCTCCCCTGCACGAATACTCACAGCTTCAAGTGACCATAGGCGTTCCAACTCCTTGTCCGGAGAGACGTCGCACGTCGCACAGCAAGCTACTGAGGACGTGTCATCGAGAAGCAAATCCGCAGGACCAGCAGCACCCGACAAGATCCATCCGAATATGGTGTTAATCAACCCGGACGACTGGTCAAGTCGCTTGCGACCGTTTAAACAAACCTGCCACCAAACATCAACTCTCAGCAGGATGTCAATGTTCCGGGCGGTCGACGGTAAGTCCTCGGCCAGTTCTAGACCTAGGGCTTTGACCTTCTCAATGGTCTCGGCGTGAACGATTCCCGACACATGCGGAAGATGTTCCACACTCAGAGCAGACACTGTGATGTCCTTCGCGCTATGGCGAGACTTCAGACGTATTGAAAAAACGTCGTAATCGGTCGGCAATGGATCACGCTCATTAAAGCGCTGAGTAGAAGCGTGCACGACACCACATCGTCGCAACTTAATGCGGTCGGCCAAGCTCTTCAGAATGTATGAGCGATGACTTCCTGGGTCCAGCATGCCTCGAATGCGATGCGACCCACCTGACTTAGTGGTCAGTTCTGCTGAAAAGATCATCAGCTGTAAAGATGAAGCAACGGACAATGTAACGTTCGTAACGACCTGCAATTCATTTGGCTTGTCTTGAGAAGCAGGAGGTTTGTCCTTCGCACCCCGACAGATAGCGGTATGGTGACGACCACCGCACGATCGGCAGGCAAAACGACTCGGACACTGCTTGAAAGAGTGACCAACTCGAAGACAATTGAAACAGAGCCTGTCTCGGCGAACTATTTCAGTCCTCGCTTCTACCTCTACAACCTTTATGCAATCTTGAGCCAAATGATCAGCCTTACAGAACGGACAAGCGGGCTTGGTTGGCCCCTGTCTTGGACTTAACGGCCCTTTCGGACTCTGAGCAGCGACCAAAGACGCCATGGCACCTTTACGCTCTTTCTCAGACCGGTCAGCCTTTTCAGAAACCTGCTTCGTGGACGGCAGGTGTGTAAACCCGATAACCTTTTCAATGCGCTCAAGGATCTTAAGTTCTTCCGCAAAGAAGTTCAACATGTTCACCAAATTCTGAGACTTGGTTCCCTGCACCTCGTAGTATCGAAGAACCATTCGGTACGGGAATTTCCTGAGAACGTCGTCAGCTAGCACATACCCAGCAGTCTGAACCGGAACTTGCAGTTGTTCCAGCATGCGAACTGCCGTGGAGACGCGGGCAAGCTGCGACTTGAGCACCTTGGTAGGATGCACGTCAAGAATCGGCTTCATATCTTTTATACTCTTCATGAGAGCCGTTCTTTGAGCCTCATCACCGCCGTAACTACAGATGAGCTCTTCTCTAGCCAACATGTATGACCCATCAACCAGCTGATAGGACGAGATGAGCGTTGCAGCATCACCTTCACACATAGACTGTAAGTATTGCAACTTTTCTGTCTCGGACAACTCCGAGTTTGTGTGCACTGATGTGTCAAAACTACTCAAGAAAGAGCGGAATTTGACCACATTTCCAGTGAACTTCACTGTCTGCAGTGTAGGCAATTTCGTATTTGGAGGCCGGCGGGTATTAATCGTCGCTCCAGCCCCTGAAATGCCAGACGACACACTCGTGTTAATTGTTTGGTTCAACTGAGACGTTGACCAATGCGTTACCATCCTCTGCGACACCTGATGTCTGTTACGCAGATGGTCCACCTGAGAGGACAATTCTTCTATCTGAGCTACTCCTTGCAAATAGGTTGCACGGGTCCAATAAGCCTGCAACGTATTCACATCGTTCAACAGACGACGCTCTTGCTGCTCCGCAGACAAGAGAGCTGCTTTGACTTCCCCGGGATCCGTCAAGCTACGCGACCTCATCAGGAATTGATCCAATGCTTGGACCAGCGAATTGTAGCGAGCCTCTACCAAGTCCATTTGCTCTGGCGTCGGAGCTCGCGGAGGAATTGGCGTTCCACCCGGAGTGGTGGGTCTTGAACCCGTTCCTGTCTGTGTTGCCATGCCAACTGTCCTCTGCAAGTAGGAAAGCAAAGACAATTAGATAGCACGGTAACTTATAACACACGGCAAGACACCAAGGCGACACAACTGCCACTGGCGTAGGCAAGAAAACAACACCACGGATTGATAGCAACCAATGGCGTGTCAGTTTCACTAAGAAACACACGACTAACAAGACGGTCGGACGTCTAAAAACTTTCTTTAGCTAACTAACGAGACGGCACAACGTCTAGAAACTACTCTATCTAAGGCTACTTAAACTCCCCTGCTTTCTTCTAGCAGTTATACGGAGCTAACACGATAAGATACTCTTAACACGAAAAGGCACACTCTTTCCCCGAATCTGACACACACACTAAGCTAATTGACTCGAAAAAACCCCCAAAAAGCCAAGAAAAGACACTAAAAATGTCATCTTCCCGAATGGAGAGCACAAATGCACGCTGCGTTGTGTTCACACGACGAAATTCGGACGCCAACTGGACAATCCACTCGACACGACGGCGCAAACTGGGTACGGCTTCTCTGCAACTCGATTGCCCTTGAGGAACCACACGCTGGACACACACGACAGCGACGACTGGACTAAACACTGGCGCAACCACAGGCAGGAAACAGACGGTCGAAGCTCGCAGTCGCACGCGATGATCAGGCGCACACAACTGGCGAAAACGGTCATCTATCCTGGTCAAGCAAAACGGCACCACGAAGTGAATTCTGTTGCTAGCACTGGCAACAGAACAGGACGGGGAAACGGTCAGCGACGATGGCGGAAGAATTCCCAGGAGAAAAGCAAAAGTATAGTGGATGTGTGGACGTGCGCATGCGCCACCAGACATGGTCGGGCCCAACCACGGCAAATTAGGGTTAACGATCTCGTGCATAAACGTTCGAATCAACTCACAAAGTGGCGGTCAGTAGGAGGAGAAAGCGCGCCCGGTTCTCTACTCACTACACATCATGTATGCAGAAGAAAAAGACTGGTTTGGGAAATAAAACAACAGTTTTATTCCAAAGTGAGAGAGAGGAGAAAAAAAAACTCAACCGTCAGGGTTAAGTTTCAACAAGACAAGACTCGTGCACTCATTGTTAGGCGCGCGACAATAGACATAACCAAAATGAGCGAAATGCATCAGTTACATTGAAATAAGGCAAAAACATGGAAAATAAATGCTTATAAATAACAGATGCACTCAGGCAAAGAATACTCTGGCCTGAAAGGCCCAAAACTAAACCTCAGACACAGCTCAAAGCTTTGACAGGCATGAGCAGTGTCACTTAAATCAAATAACACTTTTACAATTGTCAACAACGCATATTAACAACAATCACTAATTACAAAGCAGATCAAGAGATGGCGCTCAAACCAGGGAGGCCGAAAACTTATACAAACATAAGAGAAAATGCTCCAAGTTCTGCTAAAACTTAAATCTACAGCAGCGACGAGTTGGCATGGCAACGCAGCTCGTCCAGGACAGTCAAGACCAAGAAATCAGTGCAGGTAAGTGCTCCAAATTCCTGGCGATCAGGCTAAAAGCTACTAAATGAGGACAAAAAGATTATTAAAAACTAAAGACACTTTCTGTCTAAAATGCGAAAGCTGAACCGCTAACGATTCCATCGCGGTTGCTAGCAACAGTTCGGAAAGCACCGGTGAGGGACGTCAATAGAGATTTTACTGGCTGGATTAGGTACAAATCTTTAACTGCTTCGGCTTCACGAATTTTCCTCGCCAGAGCGTTCTTTTGGGCGACTTCCGACCCAAAAAGTCCTTCTAAACTGCTAAGTGCCATTAAATACGAATCGTTAGTAAGTGGGTACGACTTAATCGCCACTTCCGCTTCCCCGATACAACTTGATTTCAGGTATTGAAGTTTTTCGACGTTCGATAACTCGGCATCGGCGTCAACTGTGGTTGAAAACATATCCATGAAGCTCTTATACTCCATCGGATTACCGTCGAATTTCTGAAGAGTCAGCTTTGGGAGCTTTGTAGTCTTCCTTGAGATTATCGATGAGTTGTTCAGAAATCCAGAATTCATTAGCGTATTTCCGCCGGGATGTGCCCCAAACTTATCCTGCATCTGTTTTGAAAATTTCGTCCTTTGCTTAAGAAGATTGACCTTCGTCCTAATGTCTTCGAGACGTCTCAAACTAATCAAGTAGTCTGAACGTTTTATCTTATCTTTAAAGACAGCGAGCTCATCAATAAGGTCACTCAACTGCGCATCTATTGTTGCGTGGAGAGCTTCAAGCTCACCCCCGTCGAGAACGTTTGCAAATGTCGAAAGCAGATCCTCTGCTCCTTGGGCCTTGGCTTGCCATTGTGTTTCTTTCTCTTCCGCTGCTTCCGCGGTCAAACCAGCTGCAGTTGCCATTTATTCTCCAGAAAGAGAGAATGAGAATAAAAATTCTATTCAACAACTCAATAACTGCGAATTCAATTCCCACGAATATTCTCCGAACTTCACAGACTTTAACTTATAATTGCTTAGCGTTAATTCAAATGCAATGCGCAAATGAAGAACGACCTCGAAATAAAATGCTAAACTTAACTCTGAAATACCACAGACAAATTGACTTAACACACTATACGTAATACACTGGGACGGAATTATTGACCGCATAAATTGACTTATCCGCATAAATATCTTGATAATTCCCCCAAAATGCGCTTAATTCGAAATTAATAATCAATGTCTAACCGCACAACCGAGATAAATAGTTATCTTTTACAATAACACTACACAAAAAGGATAATAGCTATAATTTATAATAGCCCCGCACAAAAGAGATAATTAGCTATCATATACAATAGCTCAGCACAAAAGAGATAAATAGCTATATTTTACAATAGCACCGCACAAAAGAGATAAATAGCTATATTTTATAATAGCTCCGCACTTGAGAGATAATAACTTGCTATTTAAAATTATTGACACGAAAAAACCCCTTTTTAAACTCCCTGAATACAGCATGGAATTGGCAGAAACTCCCTTGGAAAATTAGACAAAGAATTAATTTCAGTAAATATAATTCTTAAATTCTAACAAGAAATTGCATTAAAACTATTCTTGTTCTTTATCATCAGCAGGTGAACTTGAAGATCGACATTGCGTTGTGTTTCTCAAATTGTTGACCAGGAAATTGCTTGCTTGTCTCCTTATGTTGACCGCCACAGTAGAAGGACTCCGAACTCGTTACACTTGACATAAAATTCACTGACGAATCAACTCCCTGACGCCTGCGAAAGAATACACAGCACAAACACACTTCTGTCGCAATTGGCGACAATAATCCAGTGGAAATAAATCGAAAAACGTGTTGTCACACACTTCACACCACGGAAATCAGCACCACACACTGCTTACTGCGAACTAGATGCCACACACTGCCTCACTGTGAAGCTGGGAACACATGCAAATCACCGTGAAATTGATGTCACACACCTGGCTAAAAATGCAATGACGTGCACTGAAATCCACTGGAAGAACTGGACGAAAATCCTGGTTGGCAACAACAAAATCCTTGGGTCACGGTACCAAAAATGTAGCAATCCACCTTGCAGACCGTTTGGGAAATGCTACAGGAGGGAAGATTCACTTGTGAACCAACCGCAGCTTCTATAGAAGAGATCTTTCTTGAAATGCAGCTTGAATAAATCCAAAATGGCTGTGTTTCTTTCCACGTCGCAGGCATCGAGCTTTGGAAAGAAGGGGGAGCATCTCTGAAGACTGCTGGAACACTTTGGAGAATGAGTTGAGTTGAGTACTAGAAGATCCCCTGTTTGCTTTGCTGCATGTCGGCGTATTGGCTTTGAATCCGGGAAGTCCCAGAAGGCAGGATTAGGCTTCACTACTCACTACTCATTATCTAGTAACTTAGACAAGAGTAGTACAAAATAACTGAACTGATTTATTCAGTGGTATGGAATCAGGTACAATAGTCTGCTCTGTTCAGAGTCAGATTCAAGAGAATAGTGATAATAACAGATACAACTGGTTAATAAGAAAACTCTTGACAATAGCATTGCATGAGAGAATAACAATGGTATCTAATGCTAGAGTCAACAAACAATGAGGAAAGAATTACATGTTATTGCATAAGCCAACACTTTTAAACAATAGTGTCACATTGCATCAGAAACACTTTGAAATAGGAATACACTATTGCATCAGAACTTATGAAACAACAATGGGCGATTACATCAGATAGATTATGAAATAAGAACATGGGATTGCATCAGATCGATTATGAAACAAGAATAGGTGATTACATCAGATATATAGGTAACAATGGTTTCTAGGATTAGTATTACATAACAAGGCACAGGAAATAAGAGTTTTTCAACATAAACAAGGTAAAACAACAGACTTTTGATGCATCTTAGAAAGAACTTATTTCTACACACATTGGATTAGAGTTTTGGAATAAAAGGTAAGTTTCACACACAACATTGAGATTATAACTTGACATACACTTTGAATTACTTAGGTTTAAACATGCAAGAGTGATTGTTAATACAGATATTGGATTCTTAGAAGACAACAGATTGAACAACTTAAACAACTAGGAATATTCAGATGAGTGGACATGAGATTTGAACTTTGCATAAGGTTTTCATTAAAAACTTAACTTTGTATTTTCAGGTATTGAATTGAGTTTCACCACAACTGGATTAGGATTTGAATTGACTTTACTTCCATATGTTGCTTGCAACAGCTGAGTTTCTGCCTCTCATTTCCTCCTTAGCTGCTCCAGGGAGTGAGGAGTAAATTCTCTACTCACTCATTTCAGGATTAGTAGAAATGAAGACTCTTGTTGCAAAATAAAACATCCTTTGTTTATTCTTGGAGAATTGACTTATTTCTCTTTTAGAATAACAAGTTTAACATGAGAAAAACCAAACTTAACAACAAAAGAGAGGAATAACAAGTTCTGACTTTTTGTAACAAAAATTCCTTAGCAACTACAAAATACACGAGGCACCTAGTGGGTAAATTTGTAAATACATCGGATACAGAGTGCATCGTGCCTCATGATACATATTAAAGCAATAAAAATAACAGAAATCCGCAGATAAACATAACAGCAAGCAAAGAGTGAATAAACTTAACTAAATTTACAAATAATGCATTGAAAACAATTTAAATTAACATTGAAAATGCATTAAATCAATTCCCTTGTAAATTCGACAATCTCGTCCCTTCCAGTTCACTTCTGAAGCAACTCTGATGCTTCGAACTCGTCATTCAGCCTACACAACTGTACTGGAAATCGACCAACACTCAGAAATAAGTAGAATTAACACAAAATATTGGAAAACAACAGTAAAAATTACTACAACTTGAATCTATTATTCTAGGAGATAAAAATACATAACAATCATTGTCCTT
The DNA here is from genome assembly GCA_949358305.1 of Strigamia acuminata. Classification (NCBI taxonomy): domain Eukaryota; kingdom Metazoa; phylum Arthropoda; class Chilopoda; order Geophilomorpha; family Linotaeniidae; genus Strigamia; species Strigamia acuminata. The sequence continues at coordinate 64,224,156 of OX442314.1, read as the reverse complement.
ACTTAAATTGACACACAAAACAACTTGAAAAATGCACATTACAACAGAAAAAAGCTTAGATATTTGCCAAATAAATAACATAAATACAAGAATGAAATTAGAAAACTCTTCCTTGCAATTTTCAGACAAATAAATTCAAACTGCTACCAATTGGACGAGCAGTTGAGTCTCTCTTCCCTCTTTATGTTGCACGCAACACTTCCCAATATAAAGGGAGTGGTAGATAAACAGACGCTGCAGCAAATCAAGTCGTTTAATTTTGAGATGGCAGAACCACATCCCTCCGTGTCGGATGAGGTTGACATCTTGATCGGAAGCGGAGCATGGTGGAAAATAATTCAATCAGGAACGAAGAGAATTAGTCCAGAATTAGGGATGATGAAAACAGTTTTTGGGTGGATTTTAAATGGACAAATTAAGTCAAAAGAACCTTCCATCTACAAAGATGACATCTCTCTAGAGAATGTATCGTGTATGGCGATCGACTCGAGAAGGAAAATACTTTTCAACACATTCAAAGAGGACAAAGGCGGACTTGGACAAGAGAATCTTACCTTAATACCCGACAAGAAAGACGAAAATGATGGGTTTCGAGCAATAGGCGTCACCCATTCTCGTTTCGCCGCGAGCCGCTCTAGCGAGCTGGAGGTACGGCATTCGGACGTCCCCATCAAAAAAATGAAAATGGATGGAAAGCTGACGTTTAAAGGAATGACGTTCAAAGGAATTAGCTCGGGCAAGATGGCGGTTTTGCAGAGTCCAAGCAAACTGGAGTCCACAGAAAAGAAAAGAGAAATGTCCGAAAATTTTAAAAAGAATGGTGATTACAAGAGAAGGGAATTTAAGGCAGTATCCAACCTCATTCCACTAGCAGAAAATATCGTCAAACTTCATGCTAAATGCCACTTTTGTGGAAACAAAGCCTCGTTCACCAAACGAATCTCGGAAGAAGCGCAAGTTCAGTCTGTAGGAGGAGAAGAGAAATACAAGTCGACATGTCGTACCTGTTTTCCGAGATTAATCGAATCCACAGAAGTCAAGAGAAAGTTGATTAATGGGGCGATACACTTAAGTTTCGCAATTTTAAATCGAAGATTACCTCCATGGGTGACCAATTTGATCTGCAAAAAATTGCGTCCACCTTAAAGAGTCATTTGGGAGATAATAATTCGGAGATGAGAGAATTTCAGATTGCTAATTAGTTCTTAGAGGTTCTTCTTCTTTTTCTTTGTGTTGCCAATCTATGTTGCGTTAGGTATTTTTATCTCTTAGAATGACAAGGTCAAGGTTTAGGAATTTTTTCCAGTGTTTTCTTGTTATGTTTACCTATTTCTAAGTCTTGTCCTGTTCCCAGTTCAGTTGTGAAGGCGGAATGACGAGTTCGAAGCATCTGAACTGCTTCAAAAGTGTACTGGAAAAGAAGGAATTGTTAATTTTGTAAGAGAATGCAATTAATGCATTTTTACAGTGTATTTGACTTGTTTTAGATGCGTTATTTGCAGATTTAGTTAAGTTTGTTCAGTTTTATTTGTTGTAATAATTTTACACTGATTTCTGTTAATTTAATCTGTACCATGAGGCGCAATGCATTATCTATCTAATCTTATGTACAAATTTAGTCACTAGGTGCCTCTTGTATTTTGTTGTTGCTATAGAATTGTTGTTGTTACACCTTGTTATGAAAATTAGATGTAGTTAAGTTGAATTTGCCTCCATGTTAATGTTTTGAAATGATTAAAAGCATTATCTGGATTTTTCTACACAAAGGTTTATTTTATTCAACATCCAACATGTGTGAGTAGGGAGATTTAACCCCAAACTCCCTGGAGCAGCTACAGTCAAGATCCATGGCAGAAACTCAAGTTACTTCACTTCTCCTCTCAGCTAAGCAAAGTATAGGCCTATGGGAAATTTGCCAATAATTTCCCATCGCGTTACAACTCGTCGCATCACGGCAGTGGCGAGTTGCAACAGATGAAAATGAGGAAATTTTAACTGCTGACCTCCAATGACTCAAACTGCTTCAAAATCACTCTGGACACTTTTCCTGCTTTATATTGGCCCATAACCTTGTTAGAATTGTTTATAAACTTGTGTGGATAGCATTGATCTGCAATGGTGTGGAAAATGTCCAAAGGTAAGAAACAGCCAGGTGTTCACAGGTGTGAAATCAAACATAGAGTGAGTGCTTTATTCTCAAGTCATGTGACTCCTTAAGTATACAGTGCCACCTATAGGCATATTATAACAGTTAAATATGTGAGGCATTGCAAACACTCGTAATGTGAAATGGCAAAAGCAAACAAATACACATGTAACAATTGAGAACATTATCGCTTGATAATACGACAGTAATACATAGTAATCAAAGAGTACGACAAGTTAACATATGACAAGTTAACAACGTGTACCGCAGTCCCGATGTGCGGTACACGTACACGGCACTCCCACATAAAGTACCACGGTCCTGGTACAGTACTGGGACCGGGATTTGCGGTACGTCTCGCGGACCATGAGAAAACGCGAGAACACTCCAAAATCTCGTGTTTTCTCGCTTTCTCCTCTTCCCATTTAAAAAAACCATAAAAAACCATTAAAAAAAAACGATTAAAAGTGAAAAATAATATTAAAAACCATAATAAAAACAATTAAAACTGAAAAAAAACGTTTAAAAAAACTGATTAAGATTAAAAATACTTTAATCGCTGGATTTAAGGTTGTTTTCCAACACAAATATATGCACAACTCTCTGAAAATCTACTTTCTTGCTTGCAAATTGATAAAATAAAAATAACCTACAAAATAAACAAATAAATGGATAAATAAATGGAAAATAAATTACAGGAGAAATGAATTTTACCTATTTAGATCGTAGCACAGTTTTCTAGTTTAGGAAAACTGTTCACCATCAATTTCACGTTCGTTTCATCACTTTTCCATAACAACATCTAGATTAGAGACGAAAAATTGATAAAAGAATGGATTCATTTTTAAGTTTGGAGTTAAATTTGTGTTTTTAAAGGATTACCTAATTCATTTGATGATTTGAGGATTTTTTGGGCTGTTAATCCGCCGCTCGCGTAATTCAGTATCTTGTTCAACGTGTATTGGTAGCTGGGAATACATTAACGGGCGGAAGGATCGTTTTTAATCTTTTCTCAAATTCAGACTTCAAATCGGGATTTCTCTCCGACATTTCCATCTGCGAACCGATCGTTCCTAAACTCCTCAAAAGCTGCATGCAGTTCTGTCGACAAGCGTCAAAATTAGAAATCCACAACTCAGCAGGCAGGCAGCCATGTTTGCTGATCGGTTGCTGTTGTCTAGTTAGGAAATTCTCATTGTGATGTCAGAAACAATCGACGATTTTTTGCGCCATCTGGTGATTAGAGTTGAAACTGCTCATTCTGAAGTCCAGCTCAAGCAGGTAAGGGACGTTTTTTATGTCCAAGGCTGTACATATTTGGATTTTTATTATTTATTTATTTATTTTATATTGAATTATTGGATTTTTACAGAAAATGTACACAAACTGGAAATAAAACAGTTCGATAGTAATGGAAAAGCGACTTGTAATAATACCGTAAGACTGGTAGGATTTTGGTTTTGTTGAGATTTTGTGTTATTAATTTGAAAAAATTCTTTTATAGGGGTGTTTTGACGAGTTCAGTGTGCTGAAGGATTTGAAGAGGCATTTTGTTTTCTGCAAGTTTTCTGCTTTATTACTCTGCTACATATCCAACATATGTAAAAAAACATATGTAAAAATAAATGCAGAAGGTTTCGATCCAAATGGCAAGCCCATGTGGACAAAATGCTATTTTTAGCATTTAAAGTTATCTGTACAATTTGATAGTAATATAATTTTTTAAATATATTTAGCATTTCTTTGGCGGTATTGGCGAATCAGATCCTAAAAATCAATCTGATCACGATTTTTAATCATTATCACAAGCTGCAGACTGGACATATGATTAGTAATTATTGCCACTGAAAAGATGTTTATTAAAATTAATTATTTGTTTTCGTTTCAGTTGCAAAAGAAATTTTGAAACATTCCTATTTTATCAATGGCTTCCAGATGTTAGTAATTGGGAAAAGCTTTCCGAGAGTTCTAAGTCAAATAATTTTGGAAGTTTGAAAATGTTTTGAAGAAATTTTGAACTTTTATTTCCAGAGAATGCCAACAGTACCTGCCAGAAGAAAGTACTTCAATAACTTTTATGTACAAACATATAAACAACATTATAACATTACTGTAATATAAAATAAAAATTATCATAGAAATAAAATACATTGAAAAAAAATATGTTTTTGAATTCAGTTTTAGCAGAAAAAAAATCAACAAAATCAAAAAATCACCACAATTGAACAAGAAAGTAAAAAAAAAATACTGTGGAAAGTTACATAAACAAGAAAGAAAAGTTAATTAAATCTGCTGTGAAATATATAAAAACAAGAAAGAAAATATAATTAAATCTGCAGTTAAATATATAAAAACAAAACTAAAAATCTAATTAAATTCAATGATAAATAGAACTGAAATTTAATTAAATTTGAAGTAAATGTGATGTTAAATAAAGAACTAAATGTGGTACTTTAATTCTGTAAATATGATGTGAAATATCATATTTAGCAAAGCTGTAAAGTTATATTTACAAACAGTAAACACAATCTTTACGTCATATTTACTTGACTTTCCGGTACAGTAAATATGGAATTTCAAGCAGTGCAGTATTCTCGATTTACCACTGGGAGGACCCACAATTCACACCGAAAAAGTTTGCGAAGCAATTGATGTCTGAGTACGCACGCCTGAAATACAATGACGGCGGATTAGTCGGATCTAAACTCGATAACAAGGCGTATTCAACAGGGGATCGTGTTTCCGGACAGTCAAAAAGAGACATTAGTGAAATCACGTGCTACAACTGTAATGAATGCGAGGTAGATGCCCCCATCCACGACAGCGACGGGAAAATTCACGACAAGACAGTGGTTCCAATTCGAGGTCAAAAAGTAAAAACAGACGTAAAAATCCGTCTGCAGGTAAAGTTCAAAAGGACAAAGTGATGTTTTATGCATTGGCTCCTAAAAAGCCTAAAATACCTGTTGTTTCTTTTGGCACAAGCAAGTTGTAAGTGAGGATTGGATTATTGGCTGTGGCACAACAGATCATGTTTGCTTTAATAAAGATGATTTCAAAGAATTTAATGAAATTACTCCTTTTCAATTACCGGTAGCATTAGGCCAAGGTTCATCTACCGTGACTGGGAGTGGAACAGTCGAGTTAATGGCAAATATTGGCAAAAATACTGAATTAATAACATTGAAAAATGTCTATTGTGCGTCTAAGTTCTCAACCAATCTGATCTCAGTGTCTCGAATAGATTTAGCTGGTTATAAAATTGGTATTGAAAATGGAACATTGACGGTTTTTGATAAAAATTCCACATTAGCAGTAATGAGAGGATCTTTACAAGATGGGCTTTATTATTTTGATGGAAATGTTCAAAAATCAGCCAATGTAATTGCGCATGTTAATGAACCTCCTGCTAAGGAAAAGATAAAACAGAAACCGCCAAATGTAACCAATAATGTGTCAAATAAGAGGCCGTTCATAAATTACGTAACGCTGATTTTACGATTTTTAGACCCCCTCCCCCCCTTGTAACAAGGTCGTAACAAATCCACAAACCCCCCTAGTATATTACGTAACAAAACTCACTACCCCCCCTGTTGGGATATGCCCAACTGTTTGAGATTTATTAGTTGCATATTTATGGCTAAATGCAACGTGCATGTCTTTACTTTGCTGTGACTTAGTTAAACTAGTTGATCCTGATTTTTACCCTGCTTGTTATGTGCCGCAACTAGTTTATTTACTTGTAAAGATGTGCCTTCTCGTCGTCCGCTCAAATGAGCAATATTCGTTTAGTTTTTCCATTGCTTTTGAGTTGTTTATCGCTTATTTGCTCCTCCCTTATTGTTTATCATGTAAAGGACAAATCATTGCTTGCTAACAATGATTTGTTCTATTGTAAGCTTGTATTCATACTTTGAGGGCGGCTAGCCTCAAAGCAGTCGTTTTTACTGTGGTTCGTGACGATTAAAGATGGCGGTCGCGCAATGCGAGTTCCCGCACCCATTAAATCATGTCTCAGCTCTATTTTCCTGATGTCCGGCGCCTACAATCTCATCATTTGGTAGCAGAGGATGGTTGACGACGCGGCCAACCGTTTGTGATGAATTGGCGGCGATTTTTGTGAAGGAACGGACATCGCGACTTCGTCGGTATCGTCGCAGAGACGTATCGCCGTTTTCGGGATTTGAGCAAAGCGGACGAGCTTTGACAACGTGTGCGGGCAATTCGCCAACGAATTTGGAACAAAACAGTGTGAGAATTGTCGTTTTTTCGTGCGAAATAAGCACATTTGCCGATATAAAGAAGATTTTTCTTCTGCGGCGCCATTTTTTTTTTTGACTTCATCGCGTACGGCCGTGAAGCCAGCAGAGAATCGTGTGTACGGATCGACACACGCTCTCATCACGATTCAACAAAGAATACGTCGAAACGACGTAATTTTTGGACCGTTTTTCGTTGAAAATCAACACGGAAGTCATCGTGCAAATCGATTTTTCGACGGCGGCCGGATTTTTCGTCAAAGCAGACGAAAAACGACGTGTGAGAATAATTTTCAACGTAAGGACCTGTGTGGGCATAAATTTGCACACAGGCATCAGCTATTTGAGCACCTAGAAGACCAGTTAGCGGGTTAAACGTACGCGCTGGCATTTTCCCGAGGTTTTGTGCACGGAGCACATCCTACGAAGGTGCGGACGAGCACGTTGAGTCGACGTGCATCGATTTCACGACGTGGGATCAACGAGGGAATTTTTGCGACGCAAACCAACCCGCAAAACAACGGATTTTCACCTTGCCAACTATTATTTAGTTTTAAGTTGTCGAAATTCATTGTTAATAAGTTTAAGGTTTTGTTTGGGGGTCTTGTAGTATCCTTTCCACCCTTTACGCAGTCGCGTAGTGGAATTGTATTTTTGCGTAGGCTTTCTCTGGCCACCGAGTGTCCCGCGGTCCGAGGAGTCCGGTCGGAACTCGGGAGATACTACGTAAAGTTTTGCATCTCACTTAGTGAGATTTGTCCAAGGGAGACTGTATAATTTTTCGCCTAAACCTTTTGGGGGTTTACGCCATTTATAAAAGCGTAAAGAGTGTGTTTTGTGCTTCATTTGGTGTGTGCGACGATTTATTTAGTGATAAAGTGTAATCTTCGCGACGAATCGACTAGATATGGCGTCGGAGGAGAAATGCGACGATTATAAGTCGATCAAAAAACTAAATGGGACAAATTATGCACAATGGGCGATTGGTGCGAAGTTGTTGTTATCCCAGCAAGGCGTGTGGGACCACGTGACGGGCGACGAGACCGCGCCGGGTCCCAACGCCACAGCCAAAGAGAAACGGGATTTTAGAGTGCGTGAGAAGCGAGCATGGTCCACGATATGCTTGAGTTGCGAAGAAGCGCAACAGCTCGTGGCCGTTGCCAAGGATACTTCTAAAGGAGCGTGGGAAGCAATCCGAGATGCTTACCAGCCCACCACACGCGCCCGGAAAGGCAGATTGAGGCGCGAGTTCCTGCAAATGCATCTAATGGACAATGAGGAGATGATGTGTTTTCTGGCCCGTGTCGACAGAAAAGTCGCGGAACTCGCGAATGTCAAAGTAATACCGACGGATGAGGAAATTGCATTCCAATACATGGATTTCCTCCCTACAACTTATGAGACTATAAAACAAATAATGTATCACTGGGAGGATTTGGACTTCACCCCTGCAAAAGTGAAAGACCGATTATTAGGAGAGTATAATCGTTTATTTGAAGCTTCAGACTCCTATGGTATGCGTACACAGGATTCCACTGATAATGCAGGCGCATTCTTTGGAAAAGGGCGATTCCAACGCGGAAAAGGCGGAAATCAGCCATTTACACCTCGGACTTGTTTTTCCTGTGGCGGCACTGGTCACTTCGCGAGAGAATGCCCGTCACCGCCCAAACAACAAGCGAATATGCAAAGCCAACGAGGTGGCACCTCTGCACAGCTAGCAAAAGGCACTGCACGAGGACGTGGCCGTGGTGGAAAGACCAAAAAGGCCAATTTGGGACAAGTTGACATTTTTGATGAGCCCTTGACAATGTTTTCAGCGGCAGTTCACCAAACTGAAGAGGAAGTCACCTTGTCACCACCATTGTCTTTGATGTCACATTGCGACTTTGATCCGCACTGGTACATAGATACCGGTGCGACAGATCACTTTTCATTTAATAGAAGTTGGTTCGTGACCTTCAAGCCACTGTCCGGCTATAGTGTCCAGCAGGGGGAAGGGAAGTCTAAAATCGAGGGCATTGGAAATGTGTTGATTACATCTTGTTATGCAGGCAGATGTAGGGAAATCACACTGCAAAATGTGTATTTTGCGCCAAATTTTAAGAAAAATCTCTTATCGCTGGGCCGGACAGATGAAGCTGGTTTCACAACTTTTATCAAAAATGGAAAGTTGACCATGTTTAGAGACCGAATTGGTGAGCCTTTCCTTGTTGCAGATAAAACTAATGATCGGATGTACAAAGTTAACTGCAAAATAGAGGCCAATATTGTGAACACAACTGCACCTTCTGCGCAACAGAGTGCAGCGGTGGGTGGAAATTCGGTCAAAAATGTTGTAAAAAGTGAAAGTGTCATTAATCCTTTACTAAAAACAGTAGATTTTAAGGCAGCATTACTAAACACATTGAGTGGCGCAGTGCAGACTGCAGCGAAGCAGCAAGTGAGCGTAAATGCGCTAGTAAATGCGTCAAATCTTAAGAAAAGCGATTTAAATGATACTAACGGGCAAAATAATTCGAATGGGGGAAAAATCGAAAAGATCAAAGTGAAACCACAGCCAATGGACATTTGGCACTCCAGAATGGGCCATTTTAACGCAAGTGGGATTGCAAAAATGGAAATTTCACCGGATATTTTCGGAGTTAAACTCTCCGACAAAGAACTTTCACCCTGTGACGCGTGTTCGAAGGCAAAGAGCACTAGGGCAACCTTTTCCCCAATCCCGGAAATTTCTACAAAGGGAATTTTGGAAGTAATCCACATGGATCTGTGGGGCCCCCAGCCTTTTAAATCTTTGGGAGGGGCCAGCTATTACCTAATAATTGTAGATGATTATTCGCGTTTCATGTGGGTGGAAATTATCAAGAATAAGGGGGATACATTTGAGCGCTTCAAACGATGGCAAACACAAGTTGAGCGCAGCACCGGGAAAAAGGTCAAATGCATCAAGACAGACAACGGCGGGGAGTTTGTGTCGAAAAAGTGGGATGACTATGCGGCTTCTATTGGGCTTAAGTGCATCCAAACAAACCCCTACTCCCCAGAAATGAATTCCGTGGCCGAAAGAGCAAACAGAACAATTGTTGGGGGAATTAGAGCCATGCTTTTCGAAAACAATTTTCCAAAGGGTTTGTGGGCAGAATTAGCCGTGACAGTTGTCTATCTTAAAAATAGATTCCCACATGCAAGCTTGAGTGGGAAAACCCCTTACAACTTGTTTCATAACAAGAAAATGTCGTTGAGACATCTAAGATGTATCGGTTCTAAAGTTTTCGTGCACATTCCTTCGCAAACAAGGAGAAGCAAGTTGGAAGAAAGGGCATGGCCTGGGGCCCTAGTCGGTTACGCAATTAAGACGCGTGGGTATCGAGTTTGGGACCCCAAGTCCAACCAAGTGATTGCTTCAAAGCATGTAAAGATTAATGAAAATGTTTTTTGGCATGAATCGGTGCAATCAAATTCCATCCCACGTGAGCCAGATTTTGTAGCGGCATCATGGGATGAAGATTCAGATGATGAGATCCTACCTGCTGTACAACAGCAACAGGTGCCCCCTGTCATACAGCAGTTGTTTCAGGCCCCGAAACATGCGATTCCGAATCCCCAATTAGTCCAACAGGCGGTCGAGCCTGAAGCTGTGGAAGAAATCGCTCAAGCTGTTGGTGGGATCGAAGAAGAGGAGGAGCAACAAGTGGAAGTTCGGCTTCCAAATCCGACTCTCACCCCCCCACCAGTTAGGAGGAACCCACCACGGGGTGTTAAGTTAAAGGGGGACACAGTGAAACAGCGTGCAGCTGCTCCCGAGAAGTTAAAAATTTTAGATATGACACAATGGCAGCGGAGAGAAACCGTTAGGCAGAGTGGTGAAACTGCTGGCCAGGTAGATGTAATCTACATAACACCACTTGGCGATAGAATCCGCAGTCGGATTGATGTTGTACGATGGTGCAAAGAGGAAAACTATCAGTACGATGGGGGTTGTTTCGACTTTAAGGCAACAGATGAGACCGTTGGGTTCGCCGGTCATGCATCCGTCGAGCCGGATACTTTCGAAGAAGCTATGTCCAACCCCAATAAATCCGACTGGCAGGATGCCATGGATGATGAGATTAATATCTTTAATGACAGGAAAGTTTACGAGGAAGTTGATAAAACCGAGGGGATGAATTTACTGGGAACAAAATGGATTTACAAAATCAAGCGTGACTACACTGGGGCAATTAACCTTATGGCGCGCATGCGGATTTCTCGGAGTGCGAAAGGGACCCTATTTTTAACATTACGGCGGCCTATACCTTGACCCCCTGTTCGCAGTCTCATGGCTGATTTTGCGGATTTCACTTATTTGTATATTCCGCACGATCGCGCGCGTTTTATCAACCTTGGGAAAGCCGCTTTCTCAAATTTGCAAATTCCACATTGTGTGAACATGCTACAACGCTTCTGTGCGCGTCAATAAAAAAAAAAACCGATTAGAAATGAAATTCAGGGTTTTGTTAAAATAAAAATTATACAATATAATCAGTCTATAATGCTTCTATAATGCTGTTGGTTTAATCAGCACATTGTAATTGTGTGAAAACACGCGCGCTCGCAATAATACATTACCCAATGTACTTGCACTGGCATGGACCCATCAGTGCGCACTTTCCCGTGCGTGCTGCTTGCACTATTTACATCAATTGTTGCTCCACAGGTTGCGCGACCTGCCGGGCAGTTAAGACGTACTAGAATAACCTCAGGATTTGATAAAACCTGATTTTTGGATGACACTAAGTAAATGGCAGTGAATGTGAGATGTGAGATACACGATGAATTTAATAAAATTTATATTTCCTAATCATGGGATTGGTTTCACGTTTCATAATCCAACAATTAAGTAGAATATCATTATTGCAATTGATTAAAACAAATTTTTTTTACAAATTCTTTGGTTTTACATTTTAAATTTATTTTCCAATAGTTGGCACCATCGCAATTGCTGCGAGTTTAAAACACTGCATTCAGCAGAATTTACTGCACTTTCAAATCAAGGCCAGGCATACCTACTGCAAAGTAATGTATAAACCATAAAGAAGCCTTTGATTCGGAATTGCCTGTAGGTAATTCTGCGCTGGTCTCCAATGGAAATGTCCGCGCCGGTCTTCCGTGCACGGGAAGTCCACAGAAAGTCCGTGCATTCCGTGCGCTGGGAGTCCGTGCGTCGTACCGCGTGATCTTGCATTGTTTTTTGTGGGCTTTTCCTGATTAGGATTACTTCCTTTTTAACTCTTGAAGAATTAAGTTTGTTTTTTTTGCTCCAAAACGTCCCAAAACGCCTGAAAATCGCGCAACTCGAGGCAAAACATTACAGTGTGTATTCAAATCAAAACTAGCTACAAATACATGCTGAAATTAGCTAAATTTTCAAATTTTTTGGCTTTCAAGAAGTAATGGAAACATTTGACATAACGTGGATCAGTTGCATTCAAAAACTAAAATATTTTGTGTTTTACTTCAATTTTAAACTAAAAATGATGTCATTTCCTGTTTAAACCCCTGTTAAAGCTTGAAATACATTTTAACTAAAAGAAATAAGTTTGTTTTTTTCTTCGGCAGTGACGTGTACACACGAGCACGCCTGAGAACGCCAAAAAATGCTAAAAAACGCTCAAAAACGCCTGAAAATCGCGCAACTCGAGGCAAAACATTAATTTTTCATCTTTATTTCAACTTTTGTGACGTTTAAAATTGTGTTCTCATGTTTTTTGCCTCAAGTTGCATTGTCATCTGGCGTTTTGGAGTGTTTTTATGTGTTCGCAGGCGTTCGCAGGCGTTTTTTGGCGTTGTCACTCACTCAAGTGGCCATTTTTAGCATTTTCCGTAGTAAAAATGGCCGTTTTTCGTCAAAATGGCCATTTTTAGCCATTTTTCAGAGTAAAAATGTTTTTTTTTCACCGTTTTTATAGTAAAATGGCCATTTTTAGTCGTTTTTTTAATCAAAAATGGCCGTTTTTATCGTTGAAACGTTATTAAAATGTAACGTTTCAATGGCGTTTTGATCTCGCCTCATTTCCGGTTTTGAAAATTAATAAACGCCCCGGCGTTTATTCGAGGCAATACCCAACTTGGGCTTTTATTCGCGTCGCACCGCATCATCATCTCACCTTGCCTCCCGTCTTGAAAATTTATAAACGCCCCGGCGTTTATTCAAGGCAAACCATTGTTTATGTAAGTTTTTCCTGATTAGGGTTACTTCCTTTAGAAGAAACACGTTTATTTCTTCTCGCTTAATCTTGAGTCGTGATCTCGCCTCGTTTCTGGTCTTAAAAATTAATAAACACCCCGGCTTTTATTCAAGGCAATACGGTACGTTTATGAAACCCAACTTGGGCTTTCATTTTAAAAAAAGCGCGTGTTCTTACGTCGAACTAAGAGATACAGGTGAATTAGCAACGCCTAATTTGATTTAATAAATAAAGCAAACAACATCTCGCCTCACTTCTGGCGTTTGTTCGAGGCAAGCCATTGTTTTTGCATTTTTTTTCCTGATTAGGGTTACTTCCTTTTTAACTCTTGAAGAAATAAGTATGTTTTTTTTACTCGGCAGTGACGTGTACGCGCGAGTACGCCTGAGAACGCCAAAAAATACTCCAAAACGCCTGAAAATCGTGCAACTCGAGGCAAAACATTAATTGTTTATTTTTGTTTCAACTTTTGTAACGTTTACAATTGTGTTCTCATGTTTTTTGCCTCAAGTTGCATTGTCATTTTGCGTTTTGGGGCGTTTTTAGGCATTTTTAGGCATTTGCGGGCGTTCTTGGGCGTTTTTTGGCGTTGTCATTCAATCAAATGGCCATTTTTAGCCATTTTTAGCCATTTTTCATAGAAAAATGGTTATTTTTAGCCGTTTTTCATCCAAAATGGCCGTTTTTCATCCAAAAGGGCCGTTTTTCATCCAAAATGGAATAATTGTTGTGTCCGGATTTTATGTCATTTATTGTCTTAATTAAAGTTAACAAAGTGTCTTTAATTTTTGCTTTTCTTGAATTTCAGCTTTTTAGATATTTTTACATATTAAACTTTCATTTTTTGTGATTTATTAAAAGTTACAATGTTTTCATGAATTTTAGTGTCTATGATATTGATATTATCTTTATTCATTGCTATTTAAAGTTTTATTACTTCTCTGTGTCTTATTTCTTTAATTCTTGCTCATTTTGTGTGATTTTGGATGATTTTTAGTGCATTCGTCGATTTACAGATCACTTGCGTAAGACGCGTGACGTCATATTTCTTAATCTAGTTCGGTTGTGTTCAAACTTCTAACCTTTTGTTTGGACCTTATTCTTGTGTTATGGATAGGTTTTAGAATTGATTTAGACTAATTTGGGGGTGATCTGTCGATTGGTTTGCTTTATTTTTGTCCCGGAACGGTCGTTTTGTCGTTTCGAGCGTTCGTTGTCGGTACGCACTTGTGCGCTGCTGACCGAGTTCATTCCGTTCGGCAAACGATTATTTTCAAGTGTTCTTTTAATAAATAGTGCTTTTGTTGTAGGAAATTACATTTCCTAATGTTATTTTATTCAATACAGTGTGTATTCTTGATTTTATTCTTGTGTTGAAATTCAAATGTCGTGTTTTGCCGCTCTAGCGGATTTGAAGTGGGCGCCATGTTGGATTTCCCCGCTAATTTCTTTATTTATCCATTTCATTTGTCTTTTTGAAAATGAATAAACGCCCCGGCGTTTATGCGAGGCAAGCCATAGTTTTTGTAGGTTCTTTCCTGATTAGGGTTACTTGTGACGTGCACGGGCGAGCTCGCCTGAGGACGCCAAAAAAAGCTCAAAAACGCCCCAAAACGCCTGAAAATCGCGCAACTCGAAGCAAAAAATTACAGTTTGAATTCAAATCAAAACTAACCACAAATACATGCTACAATTAGGTAAATTTTCAAATTTTTTATCAATAAATGATGACTTTCAAGAAGTATGACAACATTTGACAAAATTTAGACCAGTTGCATTTAAAAACTAAAATATTTTGTGTTTTACTTCAATTTTAAACCAAAAATGACGTCATTTTTTGTTTAAACCGGCGTTTATTTGAGGCAAACACGCCGCTGAGAACGCCAAAAAATGCTCAAAAACACTCCAAAAGGCCTGAAAATCGCGCAACTTGAGGCAAAAAATTAATTTTTCATCTTTGTTTCAACTTTTGTGACGTTTAAAATTGTGTTTTCAAGTTTTATGCCTCAAGTTGCATTGTCATCTGGCGTTTTGGGGCGTTTTGGGGCGTTCGCAGGCGTTTGCACGCGTTTTTTGGCGTTGTCACTCACTCAAGTGGCCATTTTTAGCCAATTTTCGAAGTAAAAATGGCCTTTTTTTTATTAAAATGGCCATTTTCAGCCATTTGTCATAGTAAAAATGGCCATTTTCAGCCATTTTTTATAGTAAAAATGGCCATTTTTCATCCAAAATGGCCGTTTTTCATCCAAAATGACCATTTTTATCATTGACACGCTATAAAAATGTAACGTTTCAATGGCGTTTTGACGGAATTGGTAAGTTTTGAAATTTCCCGTGTCCCGTTATTGTGACTCCTCGTCCGGTTTCTCAGAACCGAAACCCTAATACAGGTGAATTAGTGACGCCTAATTTGTTTTAACAAATAAAGCAAACAACATCTCGCCTCACTTCCAGTCTTGAAAATTAGTAAACGCCCCGGCGTTTATTCGAGGCAAGCCGTTGTTTTTACAGTAATTTCCTGGTTAGGGTTATTTTTTTTTTAACTCTTGAAGAAATAAGTTTGTTTTTTTCTCGCCTGCACGCGCGAGCTCGCATGAGAATGCTAAAAAATAAGCAAAAACGTTCTAAAACGCCCCAAAACGCTTCAAAATGCTCCAAAAAGCCTGAAAATCGTGCCACTCAAAGCAAAAAATTATGTTCGCATGTTTTTTGCCTCAAGTTGCACGGTTATCTGGCGTTTTGGTGCGTTCTTGGGGCGTTTTGGTGCGTTCTTGGGGCGTTTTCGGGCGTTTTTTCGGCGTTGTCACTCACTCCCGCACTTTGCTGTCTTGTTTATTACAATTTGGTTTAGCTGTTGTATTTATTTTTATTTGTTTTATGGTTATTTAATGTGTTTTTGTAGCATTCAAAATGTTTTGTTGCCTAATTTCTCGTTTTGGCGCCAACTGTTTGTTTGACAACGCCGTGTCAGAATTTAGGGATGATTCTGCTTTGGTTTCTAATTAAAAAAAAAATGTTGTTTTAATTTCAATTGTAACTGCTTATTATAACGTTATTATTAGTATTTTGTAAAGGTTCATTCTTTTTCCATGTTAATAAAAAATGAAGTAACTTTCGGTGAAAAAAAAAACAGTTAAATGCGGATCAAAATTAAACACACACGAGAAGTTTAATAAACGTCCCGGCGTTTATTCGAGGCAATACGGTACATTTGTGAAACCCAACTTGGAACCCGAAAATAACGTGGGGCCGTCTGAACACCTGGATTTGAAATTTCGTCTACGCGCGCGCCGACGCATGGGGAATGCGGGGTGGGGTTCCTTCCCAGTGTTCCGAACGAGTCAATTTCACCCCGAAAATATCCCGAAATTGCTGATACATGCATTTCGAGCCAGAAATATTGATCTTCATGTAAATTTTGATTGTTTAGCTTTTTTTTGAAATTTTACAAATTTTCCTCATCTCCTGCCTTCCTCGCTCATTTAACACCAAAATGGCCTGCATTGAGGATTTTTCCCATAATCCTTTTCACACGTATGGAGCGCAAACAGTCGCAATAAATGAAATCAGCGGAATTCGGCCTTGAGTTTGCGACGCCATCTTGAATACGAGTAACAGCACAGTATGGTGTCAATTATTCGAACTGATCGTAAGGCATGGGACAAAAATTGATTAAAAACGAACAAACATGATTAAAAATCAACAAAAATCGACTGAAATCGGACAATAATCAATTCAGAATGACAAATAACGATTAAAATTGGCAAAAATTGTCACAAATAGAGAAAAACCGATTAAAAATCAGCAAGAAACCAATAGAAATTGATAAAATCAAATAAAAATTAACAAATATCCATTTTGTTTGCTTTTAAACAAATTAAGAACTTTGAAAACACACGACAATTTTAAACAGTAAACACCGGGGTCAAATAAGCGCCGCTACTCGTTTAAACACCGGGGAGGTGTTAGTGAAGTGCCTCGAGTGGAGAAATTAATAAACGCTCGAGGCACCACGGTAGGCTTATTAAACACAAAATATGAAACGCTCGATCTTCAACAGGCGCACACGCCCGAGAACACCTCGGCATGCCTCAGCACTCTCCAAGAAACGAGAAAAACCAAGGCAAAAAAAAAAAAATACACCAAAATTAGGACTAAAATCAAACACACATGGGGCCCGGAAGATTGATAACATCCCGGCATATATTCAAGGCAGTACGCCATGTTTTTTCCACCATTTTGTAAGTTTATTTCAATATTCATAAAGTTTATTGCTTTTTGTATCATTAGTAGTATTCCCTTGTGTGATGTGGTTTTATAAATATCACACACAACTGCTTCTGCTGTTTTCTTCACGTTTATGCTTCGTGTATGCATGTGAAGCCCTCGCACATCTTTTGAGCACCTGTACACATTTGGACACGCTCAAGGTGCTACATCGCGCGCTCAAACGCACTAGATCGCGCGCGCAAACGCGCTACATCACGCATATTAGGGATAAGAACGGACCGGGATAGGGACTGGACTGGTAATGTTTGCCCTATGCGGATACGGGACGGGACGGGATTACAGTTGCTAAATTCGTACTGCGAGGCGGAGACAATTTTCTAATTCCAGTTGTTATTTATCACTATTAAGCCTAATATTGAGCCTGATAATGCTAAAATAAAGTAAATAAACAACAACAACAAACTCATTATTAAAAGTAAATTACACTGTATGACCAAAATATTGTTGTTTCTTTACTTTATTTTAGCATTATTAGGCCTAATATTAGGCTTAATACTGATTTATTTCAATTATGCAATCATACGCGCGTATTACGCTAACGTAATGGACCCGGGACGGGTCGGGACCCGAAAATTGGTCCCGTTCTCATCCCTAACGCATATATATCGCAGACATATCGCGCCCACGACAAAGCACAAACCCATGGCAGTCACCAAAGAATATTTACGCCGCTTCCACGCACGTTTTATTTTCTCACAGGCCTCTACACATTTAACTTGCGCGCGCACTTGCTACGTGCTCGTGTGGTCACAATAAATACCTAATTTTCATTAAAATAACGAATGAACGAAATCACTTCAACCACACTTGCTACGGTCGACGCATCGACGGCGATTCGCATGCGTTACCCCAAATACCGATAAAAAATCGCAGAAAACACTAATCCCGACCCAAAAACCGCCAAAATTACCCTCAAAACACGCCAACAACCTTCCACCACTTAAATTACACCGGAAAAAAACAATTTCAAACCGAAAAATCAACAAAAAAGGCCAAAAAAATATTGCAAACAAAGAGAAAAGATCAATTATCGAGGCAAATCCCCACCACAAAACAACGCATCGCCGGTATACACTTAAGCGTACAGTGCACAACACTACTGTTTATTTTCAATGATCCAATAAATAAAATTTGAAACAAAGTTGAGTGGAATTGTACGTTTCTTGTATATTAAAGTTTTTATTTTGTTTGTTTACACCTAATTTTTTTTTTCCATCATAGAATGGCGACTCGATACTTTTGTAGCTCGAATTCACTTCGTAAACGTGGTCGGTGTTCATCACGCGTCAATGCGCTCGTGCAATAGTATAGGCGCGCATACGATTTGATGCGCGCAAAACTTGCAAAACTTGCACGGAATTTGGGCAATTTTTGACAAATTTCAGCAGATTTTTGCCTGTATTTGACAAATTTCAGAAGATTTTTTGCCTATATTTGACAAATTTCAGAAGATTTCCTCAATCCTCAAACATTTGCTGAAATTTCTCATAAAATTTCTAAAATTAATTGAAATTTGTCTGAAATTTGTCTGGAATTTGTCAAATATTGTCAAAAATCCGTGGAAATTTGTCAAATACTGGCAAAAATCCATGTAAATTTGTCAAAAATTGCCATAATTCGGTGCAAATTGTGTTAGATATTGGAAAAATTTATTTTAACGCTTCCAACGCGCCAGTAAATCGCGCGTGCACACGCATGGATTTTTCGTCATAGTTGGATGCGCGCAAACCTCACGTAACTTGCGCCAAAATTTGGCAATTTTTGACAAATTTCAGCAGATTTTTGCCAGTATTTGACAAATTTCCACTGATTTTTGACAATATTTGACCCAACAACTGCGCCACGTTCCAGGCGCCGGTTTAGGCATTTTAGACCCGTTTTAGACCGTTTTAGATGGCGAAAACGTTCTCTCCATCATTTTCTACCCCTGGGTGAGGTTTTCAGCGTTCATGATTGATGAAAAAGCTGTTTTCTAACTAGCTGTCCCATTGCTAGTTTTGGCGTCAGGTTTTAGCAACCTTCCGATCCGACTCTGTCGTCTGCACGACCTCCAAGACTGTTTTAGGGTTAATTTGAGTCAAATAATTCATTCTGGGGGTTGTTTTGGGTTTTTTACAAGTGTGTTTTTGTAGTTTTTATTGGTTTCAAACATTGTCAATTCTTTATACAAGTGTAACTTTCATTTCTCTGTATTTTGAGAACTTTGCATTGCAGCAAAGTTCATTTCTTGCCCCTTAATTATTGTGTAATTGTTGGTTTTCAAGCCCGTTTTTTAACAATAACTTTATTTGAAGTGCCTATTGTTTCAGGCACGTGCTTCCACGTGCCTTTTATTGTTGAGCAATTTCTTGGGCAGTTGCGCTCCTGTTGCTAGCATTGCTGCGCGTTCTCCGCGCGCGTACTCGCGCGTTTCGCATCACACACATTCGGGTTCAATGGCCTATCGCGGCGGCACATTGTGTGGCATAGCGCGGCACGTTGCAATTACGTGACGTGGCACGTTGCTGTTACGTGACGCGATAGCCAGTATTTAAGCAGGGGATTCCATCATCGTTTACACAAATGCGCATTGCAACGTGGAGGCGCATTCGAGTCCTTTTCCCAAGCGTTGAAAAAGGACAAAACTCGTATTCGATTCGAAAGCGAATCGAATACGATTTTTGTCCTTTTTCAACGCAAAATTGTATTCGACTCGTTTTCGAGTCGAATACGAGTTTTGCCCTTCTTCAACGCGAAATCGTATTCGACTCGTTTTCGAGTCGAATACGAGTTTTGCCCTTCTTCAACGCGAAATCGTATTCGACTCGTTTTCGAGTCGAATACGAGTTTTGCCCTTCTTCAACGCGAAATTGTATTCGACTCGTTTTCGAGTCGAATACGAGTTTTGCCCTTCTTCAACGCGAAATCGTATTCGACTCGTTTTCGAGTCGAATACGAGTTTTGCCCTTCTTCAACGCGAAATCGTATTCGACTCGTTTTCGAGTCGAATACGAGTTTTGCCCTTCTTCAACGCGAAATCGTATTCGACTCGTTTTCGAGTCGAATACGAGTTTTGCCCTTCTTCAACGCGAAATCGTATTCGACTCGTTTTCGAGTCGAATACGAGATAGTCGATGACCCGTTCCCGGACTTTGACTCGTACGACTCGTATTCGAGATGTATTCGAGATGTATTCGAATCGTATTCGAGTCGTATTCGAGATGGTCGATGATTTCCACTCGCTCGTATACGCGTTGTATACGAGCTCGTATTTTGATCGTAATCGTAAACGAATCGTTTACAAGTCGTATACAAGTTGTATACGACGTGTATACACCTCGTATACGAACGAAGTTTGGAAAATCCACCGGATACTTACTACGACATGAAAACACATAGTAGTCACATACGTCTTATTTGGAAATTGTGTTTTCACAAACTTCGTTCGTATACGAGGTGTATACACGTCGTATACAACTTGTATACGACTTGTAAACGTTTCGTTTACGATTACGATCAAAATACGAGCTCGTATACAACGCGTATACGAGTCGAATACGAATCGAATTCGAGTCGTATTCGAGATGGTCGATGATTTCCACTCGCTCGTATACGCGTTGTATACGAGCTCGTATTTTGATCGTAATCGTAAACGAATCGTTTACAAGTCGTATACAAGTTGTATACGACGTGTATACACCTCGTATACGAACGAAGTTTGGAAAATCCACCGGATACTTACTACGACATGAAAACACATAGTAGTCACATACGTCTTATTTGGAAATTGTGTTTTCACAAACTTCGTTCGTATACGAGGTGTATACACGTCGTATACGACTTGTATACGACTTGTAAACGATTCGTTTACGATTACGATCAAAATACGAGCTCGTATACAACGCGTATACGAGCGAGTGGAAATCATCGACCATCTCGAATACGACTCGAATTCGATTAGTATTCGATTCGAATACGATTCGAATTCGATTCGAATACGAATACGATCAAAATACGAACTCGTAACAACTCGAATACGAGATAGTCGATGACCCGTTCCCGGACTTTGACTCGTACGACTCGTATTCGAGATGTATTCGAGATGTATTCGAATCGTATTCGAGTCGCATTCGAGATGGTCGATGATTTCCACTCGCTCGTATACGCGTTGTATACGAGCTCGTATTTTGATCGTAATCGTAAACGAATCGTTTACAAGTCGTATACAAGTCGTATACGACGTGTATACACCTCGTATACGAACGAAGTTTGGAAAATCCACCGGACACTTACTACGACATGAAAACACATAGTAGTCACATACGTCTTATTTGGAAATTGTGTTTTCACAAACTTCGTTCGTATACGAGGTGTATACACGTCGTATACGACTTGTATACGACTTGTAAACGATTCGTTTACGATTACGATCAAAATACGAGCTCGTATACAACGCGTATACGAGCGAGTGGAAATCATCGACCATCTCGAATACGACTCGAATTCGATTAGTATTCGATTCGAATACGATTCGAATTCGATTCGAATACGAATACGATCAAAATACGAACTCGTAACAACTCGAATACGAGATAGTCGATGACCCGTTCCCGGACTTTGACTCGTACGACTCGTATTCGAGATGTATTCGAGATGTATTCGAATCGTATTCGAGTCGCATTCGAGATGGTCGATGATTTCCACTCGCTCGTATACGCGTTGTATACGAGCTCGTATTTTGATCGTAATCGTAAACGAATCGTTTACAAGTCGTATACAAGTCGTATACGACGTGTATACACCTCGTATACGAACGAAGTTTGGAAAATCCACCGGACACTTACTACGACATGAAAACACATAGTAGTCACATACGTCTTATTTGGAAATTGTGTTTTCACAAACTTCGTTCGTATACGAGGTGTATACACGTCGTATACGACTTGTATACGACTTGTAAACGATTCGTTTACGATTACGATCAAAATACGAGCTCGTATACAACGCGTATACGAGCGAGTGGAAATCATCGACCATCTCGAATACGACTCGAATTCGATTAGTATTCGATTCGAATACGATTCGAATTCGATTCGAATACGAATACGATCAAAATACGAACTCGTAACAACTCGAATACGAGATAGTCGATGACCCGTTCCCGGACTTTGACTCGTACGACTCGTATTCGAGATGTATTCGAGATGTATTCGAATCGTATTCGAGTCGCATTCGAGATGGTCGATGATTTCCACTCGCTCGTATACGCGTTGTATACGAGCTCGTATTTTGATCGTAATCGTAAACGAATCGTTTACAAGTCGTATACAAGTCGTATACGACGTGTATACACCTCGTATACGAACGAAGTTTGGAAAATCCACCGGACACTTACTACGACATGAAAACACATAGTAGTCACATACGTCTTATTTGGAAATTGTGTTTTCACAAACTTCGTTCGTATACGAGGTGTATACACGTCGTATACGACTTGTATACGACTTGTAAACGATTCGTTTACGATTACGATCAAAATACGAGCTCGTATACAACGCGTATACGAGCGAGTGGAAATCATCGACCATCTCGAATACGACTCGAATTCGATTAGTATTCGATTCGAATACGATTCGAATTCGATTCGAATACGAATACGATCAAAATACGAACTCGTAACAACTCGAATACGAGATAGTCGATGACCCGTTCCCGGACTTTGACTCGTACGACTCGTATTCGAGATGTATTCGAGATGTATTCGAATCGTATTCGAGTCGCATTCGAGATGGTCGATGATTTCCACTCGCTCGTATACGCGTTGTATACGAGCTCGTATTTTGATCGTAATCGTAAACGAATCGTTTACAAGTCGTATACAAGTCGTATACGACGTGTATACACCTCGTATACGAACGAAGTTTGGAAAATCCACCGGACACTTACTACGACATGAAAACACATAGTAGTCACATACGTCTTATTTGGAAATTGTGTTTTCACAAACTTCGTTCGTATACGAGGTGTATACACGTCGTATACGACTTGTATACGACTTGTAAACGATTCGTTTACGATTACGATCAAAATACGAGCTCGTATACAACGCGTATACGAGCGAGTGGAAATCATCGACCATCTCGAATACGACTCGAATTCGATTCGTATTCGATTCGAATACGATTCGAATTCGATTCGAATACGAATACGATCAAAATACGAACTCGTAACAACTCGAATACAAATCAAAGTCCGGGAAACAAAAATCGACCATCTCGTATACGATTCGAAAGCGAATCGAATACGATTTCGCGTTGAAGAAGGGCAAAATTCGCATTCGACTCGAAAACGAGTCGAATACGAATTCGCATTCGACTCGAAAACGAGTCGAATACGATTTCGCGTTGAAGAAGGGCAAAATTCGCATTCGACTCGAAAACGAGTCGAATACGATTTCGCGTTGAAGAAGGGCAAAACTCGCATTCGACTCGAAAACGAGTCGAATACGATTTCGCGTTGAGAAAGGGCAAAATTCGCATTCGACTCGAAAACGAGTCGAATACGATTTCGCGTTGAAGAAGGGCAAAACTCGCATTCGACTCGAAAACGAGTCGAATACGATTTCGCATTCGACTCGAAAACGAGTCGAATATGATTTCGCGTCGAAGAAGGGCAAAATTCGCATTCGACTCGAAAACGAGTCGAATACGATTTCGCGTTGAAGAAGGGCAAAACTCGCATTCGACTCGAAAACGAGTCGAATACGATTTCGCGTTGAGAAAGGGCAAAATTCGCATTCGACTCGAAAACGAGTCGAATACGATTTCGCGTTGAAGAAGGGCAAAACTCGCATTCGACTCGAAAACGAGTCGAATACGATTTCGCGTCAAAGAAGGGCAAAATTTGCATTCGACTCGAAAACGAGTCGAATACGAGATCATTTTTTGATCTGGGTCGTGAATGCGTCCGTATGTCACGCGAACGCGTGTTGGAGTCGATTCCGAGTTCGTATTCCATCTTGAACGCGCATTGGAGACGTAAACCAGTTTATTTTACCCACTCTCGCTCGATCCCGCTTCATCGCTCCTTGTCGCTCCTGTGAAAAAAAATACATGAGAATGTGCAGAAATGAACCTTCCAATACTCACATGAAAATTGACAACCTTGACACAAAACAGTCTATTGACACTCCCAACACCACCCCGGACGTTTTCCGGAAGAGTTTGGTCCACCCGGAATCCCCAGAATAGTCGCCCCCGAAATGCGGATTTCACGGAAGCCAATCCGCGAAAAGGTTAAATTCATCGTGTATCTCACATCTCACATTCACTGCCATTTACTTAGTGTCATCCAAAAATCAGGTTTTATCAAATCCTGAGGTTATTCTAGTACGTCTTAACTGCCCGGCAGGTCGCGCAACCTGTGGAGCAACAATTGATGTAAATAGTGCAAGCAGCACGCACGGGAAAGTGCGCACTGATGGGTCCATGCCAGTGCAAGTACATTGGGTAATGTATTATTGCGAGCGCGCGTGTTTTCACACAATTACAATGTGCTGATTAAACCAACAGCATTATAGAAGCATTATAGACTGATTATATTGTATAATTTTTATTTTAACAAAACCCTGAATTTCATTTCTAATCGGTTTTTTTTTTTATTGACGCGCACAGAAGCGTTGTAGCATGTTCACACAATGTGGAATTTGCAAATTTGAGAAAGCGGCTTTCCCAAGGTTGATAAAACGCGCGCGATCGTGCGGAATATACAAATAAGTGAAATCCGCAAAATCAGCCATGAGACTGCGAACAGGGGGTCAAGGTATAGGCCGCCGTAATGTTAAAAATAGGGTCCCTTTCGCACTCCGAGAAATCCGCATGCGCGCCATAAGGTTAATAAAATTTATATTTCCTAATCATGGGATTGGTTTCACGTTTCATAATCCAACAATTAAGTAGAATATCATTATTGCAATTGATTAAAACAAATTTTTTTTACAAATTCTTTGGTTTTACATTTTAAATTTATTTTCCAATAGTTGGCACCATCGCAATTGCTGCGAGTTTAAAACACTGCATTCAGCAGAATTTACTGCACTTTCAAATCAAGGCCAGGCATACCTACTGCAAAGTAATGTATAAACCATAAAGAAGCCTTTGATTCGGAATTGCCTGTAGGTAATTCTGCGCTGGTCTCCAATGGAAATGTCCGCGCCGGTCTTCCGTGCACGGGAAGTCCACAGAAAGTCCGTGCATTCCGTGCGCTGGGAGTCCGTGCGTCGTACCGCGTGATCTTGCATTGTTTTTTGTGGGCTTTTCCTGATTAGGATTACTTCCTTTTTAACTCTTGAAGAATTAAGTTTGTTTTTTTTGCTCCAAAACGTCCCAAAACGCCTGAAAATCGCGCAACTCGAGGCAAAACATTACAGTGTGTATTCAAATCAAAACTAGCTACAAATACATGCTGAAATTAGCTAAATTTTCAAATTTTTTGGCTTTCAAGAAGTAATGGAAACATTTGACATAACGTGGATCAGTTGCATTCAAAAACTAAAATATTTTGTGTTTTACTTCAATTTTAAACTAAAAATGATGTCATTTCCTGTTTAAACCCCTGTTAAAGCTTGAAATACATTTTAACTAAAAGAAATAAGTTTGTTTTTTTCTTCGGCAGTGACGTGTACACACGAGCACGCCTGAGAACGCCAAAAAATGCTAAAAAACGCTCAAAAACGCCTGAAAATCGCGCAACTCGAGGCAAAACATTAATTTTTCATCTTTATTTCAACTTTTGTGACGTTTAAAATTGTGTTCTCATGTTTTTTGCCTCAAGTTGCATTGTCATCTGGCGTTTTGGAGTGTTTTTATGTGTTCGCAGGCGTTCGCAGGCGTTTTTTGGCGTTGTCACTCACTCAAGTGGCCATTTTTAGCATTTTCCGTAGTAAAAATGGCCGTTTTTCGTCAAAATGGCCATTTTTAGCCATTTTTCAGAGTAAAAATGTTTTTTTTTCACCGTTTTTATAGTAAAATGGCCATTTTTAGTCGTTTTTTTAATCAAAAATGGCCGTTTTTATCGTTGAAACGTTATTAAAATGTAACGTTTCAATGGCGTTTTGATCTCGCCTCATTTCCGGTTTTGAAAATTAATAAACGCCCCGGCGTTTATTCGAGGCAATACCCAACTTGGGCTTTTATTCGCGTCGCACCGCATCATCATCTCACCTTGCCTCCCGTCTTGAAAATTTATAAACGCCCCGGCGTTTATTCAAGGCAAACCATTGTTTATGTAAGTTTTTCCTGATTAGGGTTACTTCCTTTAGAAGAAACACGTTTATTTCTTCTCGTTTAATCTTGAGTCGTGATCTCGCCTCGTTTCTGGTCTTAAAAATTAATAAACACCCCGGCTTTTATTCAAGGCAATACGGTACGTTTATGAAACCCAACTTGGGCTTTCATTTTAAAAAAAGCGCGTGTTCTTACGTCGAACTAAGAGATACAGGTGAATTAGCAACGCCTAATTTGATTTAATAAATAAAGCAAACAACATCTCGCCTCACTTCTGGCGTTTGTTCGAGGCAAGCCATTGTTTTTGCATTTTTTTTCCTGATTAGGGTTACTTCCTTTTTAACTCTTGAAGAAATAAGTATGTTTTTTTTACTCGGCAGTGACGTGTACGCGCGAGTACGCCTGAGAACGCCAAAAAATACTCCAAAACGCCTGAAAATCGTGCAACTCGAGGCAAAACATTAATTGTTTATTTTTGTTTCAACTTTTGTAACGTTTACAATTGTGTTCTCATGTTTTTTGCCTCAAGTTGCATTGTCATTTTGCGTTTTGGGGCGTTTTTAGGCATTTTTAGGCATTTGCGGGCGTTCTTGGGCGTTTTTTGGCGTTGTCATTCAATCAAATGGCCATTTTTAGCCATTTTTAGCCATTTTTCATAGAAAAATGGTCATTTTTAGCCGTTTTTCATCCAAAATGGCCGTTTTTCATCCAAAAGGGCCGTTTTTCATCCAAAATGGAATAATTGTTGTGTCCGGATTTTATGTCATTTATTGTCTTAATTAAAGTTAACAAAGTGTCTTTAATTTTTGCTTTTCTTGAATTTCAGCTTTTTAGATATTTTTACATATTAAACTTTCATTTTTTGTGATTTATTAAAAGTTACAGTGTTTTCATGAATTTTAGTGTCTATGATATTGATATTATCTTTATTCATTGCTATTTAAAGTTTTATTACTTCTCTGTGTCTTATTTCTTTAATTCTTGCTCATTTTGTGTGATTTTGGATGATTTTTAGTGCATTCGTCGATTTACAGATCACTTGCGTAAGACGCGTGACGTCATATTTCTTAATCTAGTTCGGTTGTGTTCAAACTTCTAACCTTTTGTTTGGACCTTATTCTTGTGTTATGGATAGGTTTTAGAATTGATTTAGACTAATTTGGGGGTGATCTGTCGATTGGTTTACTTTATTTTTGTCCCGGAACGGTCGTTTTGTCGTTTCGAGCGTTCGTTGTCGGTACGCACTTGTGCGCTGCTGACCGAGTTCATTCCGTTCGGCAAACGATTATTTTCAAGTGTTCTTTTAATAAATAGTGCTTTTGTTGTAGGAAATTACATTTCCTAATGTTATTTTATTCAATACAGTGTGTATTCTTGATTTTATTCTTGTGTTGAAATTCAAATGTCGTGTTTTGCCGCTCTAGCGGATTTGAAGTGGGCGCCATGCTGGATTTCCCCGCTAATTTCTTTATTTATCCATTTCATTTGTCTTTTTGAAAATGAATAAACGCCCCGGCGTTTATGCGAGGCAAGCCATAGTTTTTGTAGGTTCTTTCCTGATTAGGGTTACTTGTGACGTGCACGCGCGAGCTCGCCCGAGGACGTCAAAAAAAGCTCAAAAACGCCCCAAAACGCCTGAAAATCGCGCAACTCGAAGCAAAAAATTACAGTTTGAATTCAAATCAAAACTAACCACAAATACATGCTACAATTAGGTAAATTTTCAAATTTTTTATCAATAAATGATGACTTTCAAGAAGTATGACAACATTTGACAAAATTTAGACCAGTTGCATTTAAAAACTAAAATATTTTGTGTTTTACTTCAATTTTAAACCAAAAATGACGTCATTTTTTGTTTAAACCGGCGTTTATTTGAGGCAAACACGCCGCTGAGAACGCCAAAAAATGCTCAAAAACACTCCAAAAGGCCTGAAAATCGCGCAACTTGAGGCAAAAAATTAATTTTTCATCTTTGTTTCAACTTTTGTGACGTTTAAAATTGTGTTTTCAAGTTTTATGCCTCAAGTTGCATTGTCATCTGGCGTTTTGGGGCGTTTTGGGGCGTTCGCAGGCGTTTGCACGCGTTTTTTGGCATTGTCACTCACTCAAGTGGCCATTTTTAGCCAATTTTCGAAGTAAAAATGGCCTTTTTTTATTAAAATGGCCATTTTCAGCCATTTGTCATAGTAAAAATGGCCATTTTCAGCCATTTTTTATAGTAAAAGTGGCCATTTTTCATCCAAAATGGCCGTTTTTCATCCAAAATGACCATTTTTATCATTGACACGCTATAAAAATGTAACGTTTCAATGGCGTTTTGACGAAACCGGTAAGTTTTGAAATTTCCCGTGTCCCGTTATTGTGACTCCTCGTCCGGTTTCTCAGAACCGAAACCCTAATACAGGTGAATTAGTGACGCCTAATTTGTTTCAACAAATAAAGCAAACAACATCTCGCCTCACTTCCAGTCTTGAAAATTAGTAAACGCCCCGGCGTTTATTCGAGGCAAGCCGTTGTTTTTACAGTAATTTCCTGGTTAGGGTTATTTTTTTTTTAACTCTTGAAGAAATAAGTTTGTTTTTTTCTCGCCTGCACGCGCGAGCTCGCATGAGAATGCTAAAAAATAAGCAAAAACGTTCTAAAACGCCCCAAAACGCTTCAAAATGCTCCAAAAAGCCTGAAAATCGTGCCACTCAAAGCAAAAAATTATGTTTGCATGTTTTTTGCCTCAAGTTGCACGGTTATCTGGCGTTTTGGTGCGTTCTTGGGGCGTTTTGGTGCGTTCTTGGGGCGTTTTCGGGCGTTTTTTTGGCGTTGTCACTCACTCCCGCACTTTGCTGTCTTGTTTATTACAATTTGGTTTAGCTGTTGTATTTATTTTTATTTGTTTTATGGTTATTTAATGTGTTTTTGTAGCATTCAAAATGTTTTGTTGCCTAATTTCTCGTTTTGGCGCCAACTGTTTGTTTGACAACGCCGTGTCAGAATTTAGGGATGATTCTGCTTTGGTTTCTAATTAAAAAAAAAATGTTGTTTTAATTTCAATTGTAACTGCTTATTATAACGTTATTATTAGTATTTTGTAAAGGTTCATTTTTTTTCCATGTTAATAAAAAATGAAGTAACTTTCGGTGAAAAAAAAAACAGTTAAATGCGGATCAAAATTAAACACACACGAGAAGTTTAATAAACGTCCCGGCGTTTATTCGAGGCAATACGGTACATTTGTGAAACCCAACTTGGAACCCGAAAATAACGTGGGGCCGTCTGAACACCTGGATTTGAATTTTCGTCTACGCGCGCGCCGACGCATGGGGAATGCGGGGTGGGGTTCCTTCCCAGTGTTCCGAACGAGTCAATTTCACCCCGAAAATATCCCGAAATTGCTGATACATGCATTTCGAGCCAGAAATATTGATCTTCATGTAAATTTTGATTGTTTAGCTTTTTTTTGAAATTTTACAAATTTTTCTCATCTCCTGCCTTCCTCGCTCATTTAACACCAAAATGGCCTGCATTGAGGATTTTTCCCATAATCCTTTTCACACGTATGGAGCGCAAACAGTCGCAATAAATGAAATCAGCGGAATTCGGCCTTGAGTTTGCGACGCCATCTTGAATACGAGTAACAGCACAGTATGGTGTCAATTATTCGAACTGATCGTAAGGCATGGGACAAAAATTGATTAAAAACGAACAAACATGATTAAAAATCAACAAAAATCGACTGAAATCGGACAATAATCAATTCAGAATGACAAATAACGATTAAAATTGGCAAAAATTGTCACAAATAGAGAAAAACCGATTAAAAATCAGCAAGAAACCAATAGAAATTGATAAAATCAAATAAAAATTAACAAATATCCATTTTGTTTGCTTTTAAACAAATTAAGAACTTTGAAAACACACGACAATTTTAAACAGTAAACACCGGGGTCAAATAAGCGCCGCTACTCGTTTAAACACCGGGGAGGTGTTAGTGAAGTGCCTCGAGTGGAGAAATTAATAAACGCTCGAGGCACCACGGTAGGCTTATTAAACACAAAATATGAAACGCTCGATCTTCAACAGGCGCACACGCCCGAGAACACCTCGGCATGCCTCAGCACTCTCCAAGAAACGAGAAAAACCAAGGCAAAAAAAAAAAAATACACCAAAATTAGGACTAAAATCAAACACACATGGGGCCCGGAAGATTGATAACATCCCGGCATATATTCAAGGCAGTACGCCATGTTTTTTCCACCATTTTGTAAGTTTATTTCAATATTCATAAAGTTTATTGCTTTTTGTATCATTAGTAGTATTCCCTTGTGTGATGTGGTTTTATAAATATCACACACAACTGCTTCTGCTGTTTTCTTCACGTTTATGCTTCGTGTATGCACGTGAAGCCCTCGCACATCTTTTGAGCACCTGTACACATTTGGACACGCTCAAGGTGCTACATCGCGCGCTCAAACGCACTAGATCGCGCGCGCAAACGCGCTACATCACGCATATTAGGGATAAGAACGGACCGGGATAGGGACTGGACTGGTAATGTTTGCCCTATGCGGATACGGGACGGGACGGGATTACAGTTGCTAAATTCGTACTGCGAGGCGGAGACAATTTTCTAATTCCAGTTGTTATTTATCACTATTAAGCCTAATATTGAGCCTGATAATGCTAAAATAAAGTAAATAAACAACAACAACAAACTCATTATTAAAAGTAAATTACACTGTATGACCAAAATATTGTTGTTTCTTTACTTTATTTTAGCATTATTAGGCCTAATATTAGGCTTAATACTGATTTATTTCAATTATGCAATCATACGCGCGTATTACGCTAACGTAATGGACCCGGGACGGGTCGGGACCCGAAAATTGGTCCCGTTCTCATCCCTAACGCATATATATCGCAGACATATCGCGCCCACGACAAAGCACAAACCCATGGCAGTCACCAAAGAATATTTACGCCGCTTCCACGCACGTTTTATTTTCTCACAGGCCTCTACACATTTAACTTGCGCGCGCACTTGCTACGTGCTCGTGTGGTCACAATAAATACCTAATTTTCATTAAAATAACGAATGAACGAAATCACTTCAACCACACTTGCTACGGTCGACGCATCGACGGCGATTCGCATGCGTTACCCCAAATACCGATCAAAAATCGCAGAAAACACTAATCCCGACCCAAAAACCGCCAAAATTACCCTCAACACACCCCAACAACCTTCCACCACTTAAATTACACCGGAAAAAAAACAATTTCAAACCGAAAAATCAACAAAAAAGGCCAAAAAAATATTGCAAACAAAGAGAAAAGATCAATTATCGAGGCAAATCCCCACCACAAAACAACGCATCGCCGGTAAACACTTAAGCGTACAGTGCACAACACTACTGTTTATTTTCAATGATCCAATAAATAAAATTTGAAACAAAGTTGAGTGGAATTGTACGTTTCTTGTATATTAAAGTTTTTATTTTGTTTGTTTACACTTAATTTTTTTTTTCCATCATAGAATGGCGACTCGATACTTTTGTAGCTCGAATTCACTTCGTAAACGTAATCGGTGTTCATCACGCGTCAATGCGCTCGTGCAATAGTATAGGCGCGCATACGATTTGATGCGCGCAAAACTTGCAAAACTTGCACGGAATTTGGGCAATTTTTGACAATTTTCAGCAGATTTTTGCCTGTATTTGACAAATTTCAGAAGATTTTTGCCTATATTTGACAAATTTCAGAAGATTTCCTCAATCCTCAAACATTTGCTGAAATTTCTCATAAAATTTCTAAAATTAATTGAAATTTGTCTGAAATTTGTCTGCAATTTGTCAAATATTGTCAAAAATCCGTGGAAATTTGTCAAATACTGGCAAAAATCCATGTAAATTTGTCAAAAATTGCCATAATTCGGTGCAAATTGTGTTAGACATTGGAAAAATTTATTTTAACGCTTCCAACGCGCCAGTAAATCGCGCGTGCACACGCGTGGATTTTTCGTCATAGTTGGATGCGCGCAAACCTCACGTAACTTGCGCCAAAATTTGGCAATTTTTGACAAATTTCAGCAGATTTTTGCCAGTATTTGACAAATTTCCACTGATTTTTGACAATATTTGACCCAACAACTGCGCCACGTTCCAGGCGCCGGTTTAGGCATTTTAGACCCGTTTTAGACCGTTTTAGATGGCGAAAACGTTCTCTCCATCATTTTCTACCCCTGGGTGAGGTTTTCAGCGTTCATGATTGATGAAAAAGCTGTTTTCTAACTAGCTGTCCCATTGCTAGTTTTGGCGTCAGGTTTTAGCAACCTTCCGATCCGACTCTGTCGTCTGCACGACCTCCAAGACCGTTTTAGGGTTAATTTGAGTCAAATAATTCATTCTGGGATTGTTTTGGGTTTTTTACAAGTGTGTTTTTGTAGTTTTTATTGGTTTCAAACATTGTCAATTCTTTATACAAGTGTAACTTTCATTTCTCTGTATTTTGAGAACTTTGCATTGCAGCAAAGTTCATTTCTTGCCCCTTAATTATTGTGTAATTGTTGGTTTTCAAGCCCGTTTTTTAACAATAACTTTATTTGAAGTGCCTATTGTTTCAGGCACGTGCTTCCACGTGCCTTTTATTGTTGAGCAATTTCTTGGGCAGTTGCGCTCCTGTTGCTAGCATTACCGCGCGTTCTCCGCGCGCGTACTCGCGCGTTTCGCATCACACACATTCGGGTTCAATGGCCTATCGCGGCGGCACATTGTGTGGCATAGCGCGGCACGTTGCAATTACGTGACGTGGCACGTTGCTGTTACGTGACGCAATAGCCAGTATTTAAGCAGGGGATTCCATCATCGTTTACACAAATGCGCATTGCAACGTGGAGGCGCATTCGAGTCCTTTTCCCAAGCGTTGAAAAAGGACAAAACTCGTATTCGATTCGAAAGCGAATCGAATACGATTTTTGTCCTTTTTCAACGCAAAATTGTATTCGATTCGCTTTCGAATCGAATACGAGTTTTGCCCTTCTTCAACGCGAAATCGTATTCGACTCGTTTTCGAGTCGAATGCGAATTTTGCCCTTCTTCAACGCGAAATCGTATTCGACTCGCTTTCGAATCGAATACGAGTTTTGCCCTTCTTCAACGCGAAATCGTATTCGACTCGTTTTCGAGTCGAGTACGAATTTTGCCCTTCTT
Source organism: Strigamia acuminata (assembly GCA_949358305.1). Classification (NCBI taxonomy): domain Eukaryota; kingdom Metazoa; phylum Arthropoda; class Chilopoda; order Geophilomorpha; family Linotaeniidae; genus Strigamia; species Strigamia acuminata. The sequence continues at coordinate 64,190,767 of OX442314.1, read as the reverse complement.
CAACGCGAAATCGTATTCGATTCGCTTTCGAATCGTATACGAGATGGTCGATTTTTGTTTCCCGGACTTTGATTCGTATTCGAGTTGTTACGAGTTCGTATTTTGATCGTATTCGTATTCGAATCGAATTCGAATCGTATTCGAATCGAATACGAATCGAATTCGAGTCGTATTCGAGATGGTCGATGATTTCCACTCGCTCGTATACGCGTTGTATACGAGCTCGTATTTTGATCGTAATCGTAAACGAATCGTTTACAAGTCGTATACAAGTTGTATACGACGTGTATACACCTCGTATACGAACGAAGTTTGTGAAAACACAATTTCCAAATAAGACGTATGTGACTACTATGTGTTTTCATGTCGTAGTAAGTATCCGGTGGATTTTCCAAACTTCGTTCGTATACGAGGTGTATACACGTCGTATACAACTTGTATACGACTTGTAAACGATTCGTTTACGATTACGATCAAAATACGAGCTCGTATACAACGCGTATACGAGCAAGTGGAAATCATCGACCATCTCGAATGCGACTCGAATACGATTCGAATACATCTCGAATACATCTCGAATACGAGTCGTACGAGTCAAAGTCCGGGAACGGGTCATCGACTATCTCGTATTCGAGTTGTTACGAGTTCGTATTTTGATCGTATTCGTATTCGAATCGAATTCGAATCGTATTCGAATCGAATACGAATCGAATTCGAGTCGTATTCGAGATGGTCGATGATTTCCACTCGCTCGTATACGCGTTGTATACGAGCTCGTATTTTGATCGTAATCGTAAACGAATCGTTTACAAGTCGTATACAAGTTGTATACGACGTGTATACACCTCGTATACGAACGAAGTTTGGAAAATCCACCGGATACTTACTACGACATGAAAACACATAGTAGTCACATACGTCTTATTTGGAAATTGTGTTTTCACAAACTTCGTTCGTATACGAGGTGTATACACGTCGTATACGACTTGTATACGACTTGTAAACGATTCGTTTACGATTACGATCAAAATACGAGCTCGTATACAACGCGTATACGAGCGAGTGGAAATCATCGACCATCTCGAATACGACTCGAATTCGATTAGTATTCGATTCGAATACGATTCGAATTCGATTCGAATACGAATACGATCAAAATACGAACTCGTAACAACTCGAATACGAGATAGTCGATGACCCGTTCCCGGACTTTGACTCGTACGACTCGTATTCGAGATGTATTCGAGATGTATTCGAATCGTATTCGAGTCGCATTCGAGATGGTCGATGATTTCCACTCGCTCGTATACGCGTTGTATACGAGCTCGTATTTTGATCGTAATCGTAAACGAATCGTTTACAAGTCGTATACAAGTCGTATACGACGTGTATACACCTCGTATACGAACGAAGTTTGGAAAATCCACCGGACACTTACTACGACATGAAAACACATAGTAGTCACATACGTCTTATTTGGAAATTGTGTTTTCACAAACTTCGTTCGTATACGAGGTGTATACACGTCGTATACGACTTGTATACGACTTGTAAACGATTCGTTTACGATTACGATCAAAATACGAGCTCGTATACAACGCGTATACGAGCGAGTGGAAATCATCGACCATCTCGAATACGACTCGAATTCGATTAGTATTCGATTCGAATACGATTCGAATTCGATTCGAATACGAATACGATCAAAATACGAACTCGTAACAACTCGAATACGAGATAGTCGATGACCCGTTCCCGGACTTTGACTCGTACGACTCGTATTCGAGATGTATTCGAGATGTATTCGAATCGTATTCGAGTCGCATTCGAGATGGTCGATGATTTCCACTCGCTCGTATACGCGTTGTATACGAGCTCGTATTTTGATCGTAATCGTAAACGAATCGTTTACAAGTCGTATACAAGTCGTATACGACGTGTATACACCTCGTATACGAACGAAGTTTGGAAAATCCACCGGACACTTACTACGACATGAAAACACATAGTAGTCACATACGTCTTATTTGGAAATTGTGTTTTCACAAACTTCGTTCGTATACGAGGTGTATACACGTCGTATACGACTTGTATACGACTTGTAAACGATTCGTTTACGATTACGATCAAAATACGAGCTCGTATACAACGCGTATACGAGCGAGTGGAAATCATCGACCATCTCGAATACGACTCGAATTCGATTAGTATTCGATTCGAATACGATTCGAATTCGATTCGAATACGAATACGATCAAAATACGAACTCGTAACAACTCGAATACGAGATAGTCGATGACCCGTTCCCGGACTTTGACTCGTACGACTCGTATTCGAGATGTATTCGAGATGTATTCGAATCGTATTCGAGTCGCATTCGAGATGGTCGATGATTTCCACTCGCTCGTATACGCGTTGTATACGAGCTCGTATTTTGATCGTAATCGTAAACGAATCGTTTACAAGTCGTATACAAGTCGTATACGACGTGTATACACCTCGTATACGAACGAAGTTTGGAAAATCCACCGGACACTTACTACGACATGAAAACACATAGTAGTCACATACGTCTTATTTGGAAATTGTGTTTTCACAAACTTCGTTCGTATACGAGGTGTATACACGTCGTATACGACTTGTATACGACTTGTAAACGATTCGTTTACGATTACGATCAAAATACGAGCTCGTATACAACGCGTATACGAGCGAGTGGAAATCATCGACCATCTCGAATACGACTCGAATTCGATTAGTATTCGATTCGAATACGATTCGAATTCGATTCGAATACGAATACGATCAAAATACGAACTCGTAACAACTCGAATACGAGATAGTCGATGACCCGTTCCCGGACTTTGACTCGTACGACTCGTATTCGAGATGTATTCGAGATGTATTCGAATCGTATTCGAGTCGCATTCGAGATGGTCGATGATTTCCACTCGCTCGTATACGCGTTGTATACGAGCTCGTATTTTGATCGTAATCGTAAACGAATCGTTTACAAGTCGTATACAAGTCGTATACGACGTGTATACACCTCGTATACGAACGAAGTTTGGAAAATCCACCGGACACTTACTACGACATGAAAACACATAGTAGTCACATACGTCTTATTTGGAAATTGTGTTTTCACAAACTTCGTTCGTATACGAGGTGTATACACGTCGTATACGACTTGTATACGACTTGTAAACGATTCGTTTACGATTACGATCAAAATACGAGCTCGTATACAACGCGTATACGAGCGAGTGGAAATCATCGACCATCTCGAATACGACTCGAATTCGATTCGTATTCGATTCGAATACGATTCGAATTCGATTCGAATACGAATACGATCAAAATACGAACTCGTAACAACTCGAATACAAATCAAAGTCCGGGAAACAAAAATCGACCATCTCGTATACGATTCGAAAGCGAATCGAATACGATTTCGCGTTGAAGAAGGGCAAAATTCGCATTCGACTCGAAAACGAGTCGAATACGAATTCGCATTCGACTCGAAAACGAGTCGAATACGATTTCGCGTTGAAGAAGGGCAAAATTCGCATTCGACTCGAAAACGAGTCGAATACGATTTCGCGTTGAAGAAGGGCAAAACTCGCATTCGACTCGAAAACGAGTCGAATACGATTTCGCGTTGAGAAAGGGCAAAATTCGCATTCGACTCGAAAACGAGTCGAATACGATTTCGCGTTGAAGAAGGGCAAAACTCGCATTCGACTCGAAAACGAGTCGAATACGATTTCGCATTCGACTCGAAAACGAGTCGAATATGATTTCGCGTCGAAGAAGGGCAAAATTCGCATTCGACTCGAAAACGAGTCGAATACGATTTCGCGTTGAAGAAGGGCAAAACTCGCATTCGACTCGAAAACGAGTCGAATACGATTTCGCGTTGAGAAAGGGCAAAATTCGCATTCGACTCGAAAACGAGTCGAATACGATTTCGCGTTGAAGAAGGGCAAAACTCGCATTCGACTCGAAAACGAGTCGAATACGATTTCGCGTCAAAGAAGGGCAAAATTTGCATTCGACTCGAAAACGAGTCGAATACGAGATCATTTTTTGATCTGGGTCGTGAATGCGTCCGTATGTCACGCGAACGCGTGTTGGAGTCGATTCCGAGTTCGTATTCCATCTTGAACGCGCATTGGAGACGTAAACCAGTTTATTTTACCCACTCTCGCTCGATCCCGCTTCATCGCTCCTTGTCGCTCCTGTGAAAAAAAATACATGAGAATGTGCAGAAATGAACCTTCCAATACTCACATGAAAATTGACAACCTTGACACAAAACAGTCTATTGACACTCCCAACACCACCCCGGACGTTTTCCGGAAGAGTTTGGTCCACCCGGAATCCCCAGAATAGTCGCCCCCGAAATGCGGATTTCACGGAAGCCAATCCGCGAAAAGGATATGTTTTTAGCGGCGCGCCGACGCGTGCGACACACGCTTCTGGAGAGCTTAACCTTATGGCGCGCATGCGGATTTCTCGGAGTGCGAAAGGGACCCTATTTTTAACATTACGGCGGCCTATACCTTGACCCCCTGTTCGCAGTCTCATGGCTGATTTTGCGGATTTCACTTATTTGTATATTCCGCACGATCGCGCGCGTTTTATCAACCTTGGGAAAGCCGCTTTCTCAAATTTGCAAATTCCACATTGTGTGAACATGCTACAACGCTTCTGTGCGCGTCAATAAAAAAAAAAACCGATTAGAAATGAAATTCAGGGTTTTGTTAAAATAAAAATTATACAATATAATCAGTCTATAATGCTTCTATAATGCTGTTGGTTTAATCAGCACATTGTAATTGTGTGAAAACACGCGCGCTCGCAATAATACATTACCCAATGTACTTGCACTGGCATGGACCCATCAGTGCGCACTTTCCCGTGCGTGCTGCTTGCACTATTTACATCAATTGTTGCTCCACAGGTTGCGCGACCTGCCGGGCAGTTAAGACGTACTAGAATAACCTCAGGATTTGATAAAACCTGATTTTTGGATGACACTAAGTAAATGGCAGTGAATGTGAGATGTGAGATACACGATGAATTTAATAAAATTTATATTTCCTAATCATGGGATTGGTTTCACGTTTCATAATCCAACAATTAAGTAGAATATCATTATTGCAATTGATTAAAACAAATTTTTTTTACAAATTCTTTGGTTTTACATTTTAAATTTATTTTCCAATAGTTGGCACCATCGCAATTGCTGCGAGTTTAAAACACTGCATTCAGCAGAATTTACTGCACTTTCAAATCAAGGCCAGGCATACCTACTGCAAAGTAATGTATAAACCATAAAGAAGCCTTTGATTCGGAATTGCCTGTAGGTAATTCTGCGCTGGTCTCCAATGGAAATGTCCGCGCCGGTCTTCCGTGCACGGGAAGTCCACAGAAAGTCCGTGCATTCCGTGCGCTGGGAGTCCGTGCGTCGTACCGCGTGATCTTGCATTGTTTTTTGTGGGCTTTTCCTGATTAGGATTACTTCCTTTTTAACTCTTGAAGAATTAAGTTTGTTTTTTTTGCTCCAAAACGTCCCAAAACGCCTGAAAATCGCGCAACTCGAGGCAAAACATTACAGTGTGTATTCAAATCAAAACTAGCTACAAATACATGCTGAAATTAGCTAAATTTTCAAATTTTTTGGCTTTCAAGAAGTAATGGAAACATTTGACATAACGTGGATCAGTTGCATTCAAAAACTAAAATATTTTGTGTTTTACTTCAATTTTAAACTAAAAATGATGTCATTTCCTGTTTAAACCCCTGTTAAAGCTTGAAATACATTTTAACTAAAAGAAATAAGTTTGTTTTTTTCTTCGGCAGTGACGTGTACACACGAGCACGCCTGAGAACGCCAAAAAATGCTAAAAAACGCTCAAAAACGCCTGAAAATCGCGCAACTCGAGGCAAAACATTAATTTTTCATCTTTATTTCAACTTTTGTGACGTTTAAAATTGTGTTCTCATGTTTTTTGCCTCAAGTTGCATTGTCATCTGGCGTTTTGGAGTGTTTTTATGTGTTCGCAGGCGTTCGCAGGCGTTTTTTGGCGTTGTCACTCACTCAAGTGGCCATTTTTAGCATTTTCCGTAGTAAAAATGGCCGTTTTTCGTCAAAATGGCCATTTTTAGCCATTTTTCAGAGTAAAAATGTTTTTTTTTCACCGTTTTTATAGTAAAATGGCCATTTTTAGTCGTTTTTTTAATCAAAAATGGCCGTTTTTATCGTTGAAACGTTATTAAAATGTAACGTTTCAATGGCGTTTTGATCTCGCCTCATTTCCGGTTTTGAAAATTAATAAACGCCCCGGCGTTTATTCGAGGCAATACCCAACTTGGGCTTTTATTCGCGTCGCACCGCATCATCATCTCACCTTGCCTCCCGTCTTGAAAATTTATAAACGCCCCGGCGTTTATTCAAGGCAAACCATTGTTTATGTAAGTTTTTCCTGATTAGGGTTACTTCCTTTAGAAGAAACACGTTTATTTCTTCTCGCTTAATCTTGAGTCGTGATCTCGCCTCGTTTCTGGTCTTAAAAATTAATAAACACCCCGGCTTTTATTCAAGGCAATACGGTACGTTTATGAAACCCAACTTGGGCTTTCATTTTAAAAAAAGCGCGTGTTCTTACGTCGAACTAAGAGATACAGGTGAATTAGCAACGCCTAATTTGATTTAATAAATAAAGCAAACAACATCTCGCCTCACTTCTGGCGTTTGTTCGAGGCAAGCCATTGTTTTTGCATTTTTTTTCCTGATTAGGGTTACTTCCTTTTTAACTCTTGAAGAAATAAGTATGTTTTTTTTACTCGGCAGTGACGTGTACGCGCGAGTACGCCTGAGAACGCCAAAAAATACTCCAAAACGCCTGAAAATCGTGCAACTCGAGGCAAAACATTAATTGTTTATTTTTGTTTCAACTTTTGTAACGTTTACAATTGTGTTCTCATGTTTTTTGCCTCAAGTTGCATTGTCATTTTGCGTTTTGGGGCGTTTTTAGGCATTTTTAGGCATTTGCGGGCGTTCTTGGGCGTTTTTTGGCGTTGTCATTCAATCAAATGGCCATTTTTAGCCATTTTTAGCCATTTTTCATAGAAAAATGGTTATTTTTAGCCGTTTTTCATCCAAAATGGCCGTTTTTCATCCAAAAGGGCCGTTTTTCATCCAAAATGGAATAATTGTTGTGTCCGGATTTTATGTCATTTATTGTCTTAATTAAAGTTAACAAAGTGTCTTTAATTTTTGCTTTTCTTGAATTTCAGCTTTTTAGATATTTTTACATATTAAACTTTCATTTTTTGTGATTTATTAAAAGTTACAATGTTTTCATGAATTTTAGTGTCTATGATATTGATATTATCTTTATTCATTGCTATTTAAAGTTTTATTACTTCTCTGTGTCTTATTTCTTTAATTCTTGCTCATTTTGTGTGATTTTGGATGATTTTTAGTGCATTCGTCGATTTACAGATCACTTGCGTAAGACGCGTGACGTCATATTTCTTAATCTAGTTCGGTTGTGTTCAAACTTCTAACCTTTTGTTTGGACCTTATTCTTGTGTTATGGATAGGTTTTAGAATTGATTTAGACTAATTTGGGGGTGATCTGTCGATTGGTTTGCTTTATTTTTGTCCCGGAACGGTCGTTTTGTCGTTTCGAGCGTTCGTTGTCGGTACGCACTTGTGCGCTGCTGACCGAGTTCATTCCGTTCGGCAAACGATTATTTTCAAGTGTTCTTTTAATAAATAGTGCTTTTGTTGTAGGAAATTACATTTCCTAATGTTATTTTATTCAATACAGTGTGTATTCTTGATTTTATTCTTGTGTTGAAATTCAAATGTCGTGTTTTGCCGCTCTAGCGGATTTGAAGTGGGCGCCATGTTGGATTTCCCCGCTAATTTCTTTATTTATCCATTTCATTTGTCTTTTTGAAAATGAATAAACGCCCCGGCGTTTATGCGAGGCAAGCCATAGTTTTTGTAGGTTCTTTCCTGATTAGGGTTACTTGTGACGTGCACGGGCGAGCTCGCCTGAGGACGCCAAAAAAAGCTCAAAAACGCCCCAAAACGCCTGAAAATCGCGCAACTCGAAGCAAAAAATTACAGTTTGAATTCAAATCAAAACTAACCACAAATACATGCTACAATTAGGTAAATTTTCAAATTTTTTATCAATAAATGATGACTTTCAAGAAGTATGACAACATTTGACAAAATTTAGACCAGTTGCATTTAAAAACTAAAATATTTTGTGTTTTACTTCAATTTTAAACCAAAAATGACGTCATTTTTTGTTTAAACCGGCGTTTATTTGAGGCAAACACGCCGCTGAGAACGCCAAAAAATGCTCAAAAACACTCCAAAAGGCCTGAAAATCGCGCAACTTGAGGCAAAAAATTAATTTTTCATCTTTGTTTCAACTTTTGTGACGTTTAAAATTGTGTTTTCAAGTTTTATGCCTCAAGTTGCATTGTCATCTGGCGTTTTGGGGCGTTTTGGGGCGTTCGCAGGCGTTTGCACGCGTTTTTTGGCGTTGTCACTCACTCAAGTGGCCATTTTTAGCCAATTTTCGAAGTAAAAATGGCCTTTTTTTTATTAAAATGGCCATTTTCAGCCATTTGTCATAGTAAAAATGGCCATTTTCAGCCATTTTTTATAGTAAAAATGGCCATTTTTCATCCAAAATGGCCGTTTTTCATCCAAAATGACCATTTTTATCATTGACACGCTATAAAAATGTAACGTTTCAATGGCGTTTTGACGGAATTGGTAAGTTTTGAAATTTCCCGTGTCCCGTTATTGTGACTCCTCGTCCGGTTTCTCAGAACCGAAACCCTAATACAGGTGAATTAGTGACGCCTAATTTGTTTTAACAAATAAAGCAAACAACATCTCGCCTCACTTCCAGTCTTGAAAATTAGTAAACGCCCCGGCGTTTATTCGAGGCAAGCCGTTGTTTTTACAGTAATTTCCTGGTTAGGGTTATTTTTTTTTTAACTCTTGAAGAAATAAGTTTGTTTTTTTCTCGCCTGCACGCGCGAGCTCGCATGAGAATGCTAAAAAATAAGCAAAAACGTTCTAAAACGCCCCAAAACGCTTCAAAATGCTCCAAAAAGCCTGAAAATCGTGCCACTCAAAGCAAAAAATTATGTTCGCATGTTTTTTGCCTCAAGTTGCACGGTTATCTGGCGTTTTGGTGCGTTCTTGGGGCGTTTTGGTGCGTTCTTGGGGCGTTTTCGGGCGTTTTTTCGGCGTTGTCACTCACTCCCGCACTTTGCTGTCTTGTTTATTACAATTTGGTTTAGCTGTTGTATTTATTTTTATTTGTTTTATGGTTATTTAATGTGTTTTTGTAGCATTCAAAATGTTTTGTTGCCTAATTTCTCGTTTTGGCGCCAACTGTTTGTTTGACAACGCCGTGTCAGAATTTAGGGATGATTCTGCTTTGGTTTCTAATTAAAAAAAAAATGTTGTTTTAATTTCAATTGTAACTGCTTATTATAACGTTATTATTAGTATTTTGTAAAGGTTCATTCTTTTTCCATGTTAATAAAAAATGAAGTAACTTTCGGTGAAAAAAAAAACAGTTAAATGCGGATCAAAATTAAACACACACGAGAAGTTTAATAAACGTCCCGGCGTTTATTCGAGGCAATACGGTACATTTGTGAAACCCAACTTGGAACCCGAAAATAACGTGGGGCCGTCTGAACACCTGGATTTGAAATTTCGTCTACGCGCGCGCCGACGCATGGGGAATGCGGGGTGGGGTTCCTTCCCAGTGTTCCGAACGAGTCAATTTCACCCCGAAAATATCCCGAAATTGCTGATACATGCATTTCGAGCCAGAAATATTGATCTTCATGTAAATTTTGATTGTTTAGCTTTTTTTTGAAATTTTACAAATTTTCCTCATCTCCTGCCTTCCTCGCTCATTTAACACCAAAATGGCCTGCATTGAGGATTTTTCCCATAATCCTTTTCACACGTATGGAGCGCAAACAGTCGCAATAAATGAAATCAGCGGAATTCGGCCTTGAGTTTGCGACGCCATCTTGAATACGAGTAACAGCACAGTATGGTGTCAATTATTCGAACTGATCGTAAGGCATGGGACAAAAATTGATTAAAAACGAACAAACATGATTAAAAATCAACAAAAATCGACTGAAATCGGACAATAATCAATTCAGAATGACAAATAACGATTAAAATTGGCAAAAATTGTCACAAATAGAGAAAAACCGATTAAAAATCAGCAAGAAACCAATAGAAATTGATAAAATCAAATAAAAATTAACAAATATCCATTTTGTTTGCTTTTAAACAAATTAAGAACTTTGAAAACACACGACAATTTTAAACAGTAAACACCGGGGTCAAATAAGCGCCGCTACTCGTTTAAACACCGGGGAGGTGTTAGTGAAGTGCCTCGAGTGGAGAAATTAATAAACGCTCGAGGCACCACGGTAGGCTTATTAAACACAAAATATGAAACGCTCGATCTTCAACAGGCGCACACGCCCGAGAACACCTCGGCATGCCTCAGCACTCTCCAAGAAACGAGAAAAACCAAGGCAAAAAAAAAAAAATACACCAAAATTAGGACTAAAATCAAACACACATGGGGCCCGGAAGATTGATAACATCCCGGCATATATTCAAGGCAGTACGCCATGTTTTTTCCACCATTTTGTAAGTTTATTTCAATATTCATAAAGTTTATTGCTTTTTGTATCATTAGTAGTATTCCCTTGTGTGATGTGGTTTTATAAATATCACACACAACTGCTTCTGCTGTTTTCTTCACGTTTATGCTTCGTGTATGCATGTGAAGCCCTCGCACATCTTTTGAGCACCTGTACACATTTGGACACGCTCAAGGTGCTACATCGCGCGCTCAAACGCACTAGATCGCGCGCGCAAACGCGCTACATCACGCATATTAGGGATAAGAACGGACCGGGATAGGGACTGGACTGGTAATGTTTGCCCTATGCGGATACGGGACGGGACGGGATTACAGTTGCTAAATTCGTACTGCGAGGCGGAGACAATTTTCTAATTCCAGTTGTTATTTATCACTATTAAGCCTAATATTGAGCCTGATAATGCTAAAATAAAGTAAATAAACAACAACAACAAACTCATTATTAAAAGTAAATTACACTGTATGACCAAAATATTGTTGTTTCTTTACTTTATTTTAGCATTATTAGGCCTAATATTAGGCTTAATACTGATTTATTTCAATTATGCAATCATACGCGCGTATTACGCTAACGTAATGGACCCGGGACGGGTCGGGACCCGAAAATTGGTCCCGTTCTCATCCCTAACGCATATATATCGCAGACATATCGCGCCCACGACAAAGCACAAACCCATGGCAGTCACCAAAGAATATTTACGCCGCTTCCACGCACGTTTTATTTTCTCACAGGCCTCTACACATTTAACTTGCGCGCGCACTTGCTACGTGCTCGTGTGGTCACAATAAATACCTAATTTTCATTAAAATAACGAATGAACGAAATCACTTCAACCACACTTGCTACGGTCGACGCATCGACGGCGATTCGCATGCGTTACCCCAAATACCGATAAAAAATCGCAGAAAACACTAATCCCGACCCAAAAACCGCCAAAATTACCCTCAAAACACGCCAACAACCTTCCACCACTTAAATTACACCGGAAAAAAACAATTTCAAACCGAAAAATCAACAAAAAAGGCCAAAAAAATATTGCAAACAAAGAGAAAAGATCAATTATCGAGGCAAATCCCCACCACAAAACAACGCATCGCCGGTATACACTTAAGCGTACAGTGCACAACACTACTGTTTATTTTCAATGATCCAATAAATAAAATTTGAAACAAAGTTGAGTGGAATTGTACGTTTCTTGTATATTAAAGTTTTTATTTTGTTTGTTTACACCTAATTTTTTTTTTCCATCATAGAATGGCGACTCGATACTTTTGTAGCTCGAATTCACTTCGTAAACGTGGTCGGTGTTCATCACGCGTCAATGCGCTCGTGCAATAGTATAGGCGCGCATACGATTTGATGCGCGCAAAACTTGCAAAACTTGCACGGAATTTGGGCAATTTTTGACAAATTTCAGCAGATTTTTGCCTGTATTTGACAAATTTCAGAAGATTTTTTGCCTATATTTGACAAATTTCAGAAGATTTCCTCAATCCTCAAACATTTGCTGAAATTTCTCATAAAATTTCTAAAATTAATTGAAATTTGTCTGAAATTTGTCTGGAATTTGTCAAATATTGTCAAAAATCCGTGGAAATTTGTCAAATACTGGCAAAAATCCATGTAAATTTGTCAAAAATTGCCATAATTCGGTGCAAATTGTGTTAGATATTGGAAAAATTTATTTTAACGCTTCCAACGCGCCAGTAAATCGCGCGTGCACACGCATGGATTTTTCGTCATAGTTGGATGCGCGCAAACCTCACGTAACTTGCGCCAAAATTTGGCAATTTTTGACAAATTTCAGCAGATTTTTGCCAGTATTTGACAAATTTCCACTGATTTTTGACAATATTTGACCCAACAACTGCGCCACGTTCCAGGCGCCGGTTTAGGCATTTTAGACCCGTTTTAGACCGTTTTAGATGGCGAAAACGTTCTCTCCATCATTTTCTACCCCTGGGTGAGGTTTTCAGCGTTCATGATTGATGAAAAAGCTGTTTTCTAACTAGCTGTCCCATTGCTAGTTTTGGCGTCAGGTTTTAGCAACCTTCCGATCCGACTCTGTCGTCTGCACGACCTCCAAGACTGTTTTAGGGTTAATTTGAGTCAAATAATTCATTCTGGGGGTTGTTTTGGGTTTTTTACAAGTGTGTTTTTGTAGTTTTTATTGGTTTCAAACATTGTCAATTCTTTATACAAGTGTAACTTTCATTTCTCTGTATTTTGAGAACTTTGCATTGCAGCAAAGTTCATTTCTTGCCCCTTAATTATTGTGTAATTGTTGGTTTTCAAGCCCGTTTTTTAACAATAACTTTATTTGAAGTGCCTATTGTTTCAGGCACGTGCTTCCACGTGCCTTTTATTGTTGAGCAATTTCTTGGGCAGTTGCGCTCCTGTTGCTAGCATTGCTGCGCGTTCTCCGCGCGCGTACTCGCGCGTTTCGCATCACACACATTCGGGTTCAATGGCCTATCGCGGCGGCACATTGTGTGGCATAGCGCGGCACGTTGCAATTACGTGACGTGGCACGTTGCTGTTACGTGACGCGATAGCCAGTATTTAAGCAGGGGATTCCATCATCGTTTACACAAATGCGCATTGCAACGTGGAGGCGCATTCGAGTCCTTTTCCCAAGCGTTGAAAAAGGACAAAACTCGTATTCGATTCGAAAGCGAATCGAATACGATTTTTGTCCTTTTTCAACGCAAAATTGTATTCGACTCGTTTTCGAGTCGAATACGAGTTTTGCCCTTCTTCAACGCGAAATCGTATTCGACTCGTTTTCGAGTCGAATACGAGTTTTGCCCTTCTTCAACGCGAAATCGTATTCGACTCGTTTTCGAGTCGAATACGAGTTTTGCCCTTCTTCAACGCGAAATTGTATTCGACTCGTTTTCGAGTCGAATACGAGTTTTGCCCTTCTTCAACGCGAAATCGTATTCGACTCGTTTTCGAGTCGAATACGAGTTTTGCCCTTCTTCAACGCGAAATCGTATTCGACTCGTTTTCGAGTCGAATACGAGTTTTGCCCTTCTTCAACGCGAAATCGTATTCGACTCGTTTTCGAGTCGAATACGAGTTTTGCCCTTCTTCAACGCGAAATCGTATTCGACTCGTTTTCGAGTCGAATACGAGATAGTCGATGACCCGTTCCCGGACTTTGACTCGTACGACTCGTATTCGAGATGTATTCGAGATGTATTCGAATCGTATTCGAGTCGTATTCGAGATGGTCGATGATTTCCACTCGCTCGTATACGCGTTGTATACGAGCTCGTATTTTGATCGTAATCGTAAACGAATCGTTTACAAGTCGTATACAAGTTGTATACGACGTGTATACACCTCGTATACGAACGAAGTTTGGAAAATCCACCGGATACTTACTACGACATGAAAACACATAGTAGTCACATACGTCTTATTTGGAAATTGTGTTTTCACAAACTTCGTTCGTATACGAGGTGTATACACGTCGTATACAACTTGTATACGACTTGTAAACGTTTCGTTTACGATTACGATCAAAATACGAGCTCGTATACAACGCGTATACGAGTCGAATACGAATCGAATTCGAGTCGTATTCGAGATGGTCGATGATTTCCACTCGCTCGTATACGCGTTGTATACGAGCTCGTATTTTGATCGTAATCGTAAACGAATCGTTTACAAGTCGTATACAAGTTGTATACGACGTGTATACACCTCGTATACGAACGAAGTTTGGAAAATCCACCGGATACTTACTACGACATGAAAACACATAGTAGTCACATACGTCTTATTTGGAAATTGTGTTTTCACAAACTTCGTTCGTATACGAGGTGTATACACGTCGTATACGACTTGTATACGACTTGTAAACGATTCGTTTACGATTACGATCAAAATACGAGCTCGTATACAACGCGTATACGAGCGAGTGGAAATCATCGACCATCTCGAATACGACTCGAATTCGATTAGTATTCGATTCGAATACGATTCGAATTCGATTCGAATACGAATACGATCAAAATACGAACTCGTAACAACTCGAATACGAGATAGTCGATGACCCGTTCCCGGACTTTGACTCGTACGACTCGTATTCGAGATGTATTCGAGATGTATTCGAATCGTATTCGAGTCGCATTCGAGATGGTCGATGATTTCCACTCGCTCGTATACGCGTTGTATACGAGCTCGTATTTTGATCGTAATCGTAAACGAATCGTTTACAAGTCGTATACAAGTCGTATACGACGTGTATACACCTCGTATACGAACGAAGTTTGGAAAATCCACCGGACACTTACTACGACATGAAAACACATAGTAGTCACATACGTCTTATTTGGAAATTGTGTTTTCACAAACTTCGTTCGTATACGAGGTGTATACACGTCGTATACGACTTGTATACGACTTGTAAACGATTCGTTTACGATTACGATCAAAATACGAGCTCGTATACAACGCGTATACGAGCGAGTGGAAATCATCGACCATCTCGAATACGACTCGAATTCGATTAGTATTCGATTCGAATACGATTCGAATTCGATTCGAATACGAATACGATCAAAATACGAACTCGTAACAACTCGAATACGAGATAGTCGATGACCCGTTCCCGGACTTTGACTCGTACGACTCGTATTCGAGATGTATTCGAGATGTATTCGAATCGTATTCGAGTCGCATTCGAGATGGTCGATGATTTCCACTCGCTCGTATACGCGTTGTATACGAGCTCGTATTTTGATCGTAATCGTAAACGAATCGTTTACAAGTCGTATACAAGTCGTATACGACGTGTATACACCTCGTATACGAACGAAGTTTGGAAAATCCACCGGACACTTACTACGACATGAAAACACATAGTAGTCACATACGTCTTATTTGGAAATTGTGTTTTCACAAACTTCGTTCGTATACGAGGTGTATACACGTCGTATACGACTTGTATACGACTTGTAAACGATTCGTTTACGATTACGATCAAAATACGAGCTCGTATACAACGCGTATACGAGCGAGTGGAAATCATCGACCATCTCGAATACGACTCGAATTCGATTAGTATTCGATTCGAATACGATTCGAATTCGATTCGAATACGAATACGATCAAAATACGAACTCGTAACAACTCGAATACGAGATAGTCGATGACCCGTTCCCGGACTTTGACTCGTACGACTCGTATTCGAGATGTATTCGAGATGTATTCGAATCGTATTCGAGTCGCATTCGAGATGGTCGATGATTTCCACTCGCTCGTATACGCGTTGTATACGAGCTCGTATTTTGATCGTAATCGTAAACGAATCGTTTACAAGTCGTATACAAGTCGTATACGACGTGTATACACCTCGTATACGAACGAAGTTTGGAAAATCCACCGGACACTTACTACGACATGAAAACACATAGTAGTCACATACGTCTTATTTGGAAATTGTGTTTTCACAAACTTCGTTCGTATACGAGGTGTATACACGTCGTATACGACTTGTATACGACTTGTAAACGATTCGTTTACGATTACGATCAAAATACGAGCTCGTATACAACGCGTATACGAGCGAGTGGAAATCATCGACCATCTCGAATACGACTCGAATTCGATTAGTATTCGATTCGAATACGATTCGAATTCGATTCGAATACGAATACGATCAAAATACGAACTCGTAACAACTCGAATACGAGATAGTCGATGACCCGTTCCCGGACTTTGACTCGTACGACTCGTATTCGAGATGTATTCGAGATGTATTCGAATCGTATTCGAGTCGCATTCGAGATGGTCGATGATTTCCACTCGCTCGTATACGCGTTGTATACGAGCTCGTATTTTGATCGTAATCGTAAACGAATCGTTTACAAGTCGTATACAAGTCGTATACGACGTGTATACACCTCGTATACGAACGAAGTTTGGAAAATCCACCGGACACTTACTACGACATGAAAACACATAGTAGTCACATACGTCTTATTTGGAAATTGTGTTTTCACAAACTTCGTTCGTATACGAGGTGTATACACGTCGTATACGACTTGTATACGACTTGTAAACGATTCGTTTACGATTACGATCAAAATACGAGCTCGTATACAACGCGTATACGAGCGAGTGGAAATCATCGACCATCTCGAATACGACTCGAATTCGATTCGTATTCGATTCGAATACGATTCGAATTCGATTCGAATACGAATACGATCAAAATACGAACTCGTAACAACTCGAATACAAATCAAAGTCCGGGAAACAAAAATCGACCATCTCGTATACGATTCGAAAGCGAATCGAATACGATTTCGCGTTGAAGAAGGGCAAAATTCGCATTCGACTCGAAAACGAGTCGAATACGATTTCGCGTTGAAGAAGGGCAAAATTCGCATTCGACTCGAAAACGAGTCGAATACGATTTCGCGTTGAAGAAGGGCAAAACTCGCATTCGACTCGAAAACGAGTCGAATACGATTTCGCGTTGAGAAAGGGCAAAATTCGCATTCGACTCGAAAACGAGTCGAATACGATTTCGCGTTGAAGAAGGGCAAAACTCGCATTCGACTCGAAAACGAGTCGAATACGATTTCGCATTCGACTCGAAAACGAGTCGAATACGATTTCGCGTCGAAGAAGGGCAAAATTCGCATTCGACTCGAAAACGAGTCGAATACGATTTCGCGTTGAAGAAGGGCAAAACTCGCATTCGACTCGAAAACGAGTCGAATACGATTTCGCGTTGAGAAAGGGCAAAATTCGCATTCGACTCGAAAACGAGTCGAATACGATTTCGCGTTGAAGAAGGGCAAAACTCGCATTCGACTCGAAAACGAGTCGAATACGATTTCGCGTCAAAGAAGGGCAAAATTTGCATTCGACTCGAAAACGAGTCGAATACGAGATCATTTTTTGATCTGGGTCGTGAATGCGTCCGTATGTCACGCGAACGCGTGTTGGAGTCGATTCCGAGTTCGTATTCCATCTTGAACGCGCATTGGAGACGTAAACCAGTTTATTTTACCCACTCTCGCTCGATCCCGCTTCATCGCTCCTTGTCGCTCCTGTGAAAAAAAATACATGAGAATGTGCAGAAATGAACCTTCCAATACTCACATGAAAATTGACAACCTTGACACAAAACAGTCTATTGACACTCCCAACACCACCCCGGACGTTTTCCGGAAGAGTTTGGTCCACCCGGAATCCCCAGAATAGTCGCCCCCGAAATGCGGATTTCACGGAAGCCAATCCGCGAAAAGGTTAAGCGTTGGAGAGCACGTTTAGTTGCGCAAGGTTTTGGGCAGAAAGAGGGAGTTGACTTCACTGAGATATTTTCACCAGTGGTCAACTTTGTTCTCGTGCTTATATTCTTTTGTTCTCTTGTGGTTCTGCAAGGCTGGCGAGATACACATCTCGACATCAAGTCTGCGTACTTGTACGGAGACCTTGATGTGCCACAATACATTAATATCCCCAAGGGCTTCCGGACCAAGGAGAACCAACACAAGTGTTGGCGTCTAGTCAAATCCTTATACGGACTTCACCAGTCCGGAAGGATGTGGTATTTCAAGCTCCACGAACGATTACTGGAAATAGGATTTACTCCAGTCTTAGGACTGAATTGCGTATATAATTACGGCTCAGATGCCGTACTTTTGTTTTACGTGGACGACATTGTTTTGTTTAGTCGTGATGCTTTCGTTGAACAATGTATCATCGAGTGGATTCAAGAGAGCTTTGAAATTGTCAACCTTGGACCGGTGACTCTTTTATTAGGGATTCATTTTGAAAGGAAAAATGGGGACATTTTAGTACATCAAAAGAGTTATATTGCGAAATTAGTCGAGAAATACGACATTGATCCGTGCCATAAAATTAAAATCCCAGTCACAGTCGGTACCATGATACAGAAGGTACAACCGGGCGAACAAATAAACTCGACGTTCCCATACAGGTCCCTAGTAGGGAGTTTACTCTTTATTGCGAATAGAACGCGTCCAGATATTCTCTTCAGCGTTATTGTATTATCTCAATACAATGAGACCCATTCTAACAGGCATGTTAAAATGCTAATACAAGTGTTGAGATATCTGGCGAATACCCCCAACTATGTTATCAACCTGGCAAATTGTAAGAACAATAATTTAACGGTTTACACCGACGCGTCCTTTGCCTTGGATCAAGACAGTAGGAGAAGCTTTGGTGGCCACATAGTTTATTTAGGAGGGGTTCCGATTTCATGGAATTGTCGAAAACAATCCATGACTTCATTGAGTATAATGGAAAGCGAATTTCTCGCAGTTGTCGATGGCGTGAGAGAAGTGATATGGCTTGAACGCCTGTACGAAGCCGATATCATCTTGTGTTTCAACCGAAATGTCCCTTGCGTCTACGCCGATAGCATGCCGGCAATCAATTATGCGAAAAACAAGATCGAGAACCGTGCAAATAAACATATAGATGTTAAATTGCACTTTCTTCGTGATTGGTATGAAAAAGGCGTGTTTAGTATTAAACATGTGCCTGGCGAATTGAACATCGCGGATTTGATGACAAAATGGTTGCCGCGCCCCAGATTATGTCAGCTCTGTGAGCATATTTTTGTTGCAGTCAAATAGTTGCGCAAAGGGGGATTTGTTGGGATATGCCCAACTGTTTGAGATTTATTAGTTGCATATTTATGGCTAAATGCAACGTGCATGTCTTTACTTTGCTGTGACTTAGTTAAACTAGTTGATCCTGATTTTTACCCTGCTTGTTATGTGCCGCAACTAGTTTATTTACTTGTAAAGATGTGCCTTCTCGTCGTCCGCTCAAATGAGCAATATTCGTTTAGTTTTTCCATTGCTTTTGAGTTGTTTATCGCTTATTTGCTCCTCCCTTATTGTTTATCATGTAAAGGACAAATCATTGCTTGCTAACAATGATTTGTTCTATTGTAAGCTTGTATTCATACTTTGAGGGCGGCTAGCCTCAAAGCAGTCGTTTTTACTGTGGTTCGTGACGATTAAAGATGGCGGTCGCGCAATGCGAGTTCCCGCACCCATTAAATCATGTCTCAGCTCTATTTTCCTGATGTCCGGCGCCTACAATCTCATCACCCCCCACCCAAAAAAAAAATTTGATACAAGCTTATAATACAAATTTTTACACAAATTTAAATTTTTTTTCCAAAATTTTAAAAAAAGATTCAAAAATTTTCAAAAAATTTCAAAAATGTTAAAAAAAAATGTTACGTAACATTATTAAGATCCCCCCCCCCCTCCCCGTCGTAACAACCCATAACAAAATTTGAAACCCCCTCCCCGCCCTCCAGGCGTTACGTAATTTATGGACGGCCCCTAATGATAGTAAACAAAAGCAATTAAGTGTCTCGAATAATGATCGTATTGAGATATTTACTAATTTAAGTGTTTTTGGTGACTTAACCCCAAATGTTAGTTCGGAATGTGACATGAATATTGTTACGCGGTGGGCGAGCACGCTGTGAATCAGCTGTCGCCACCTCGCTTCCGTATTTAATCATTAGAGAATAACCCCTAAAACTCTCACTAGAGTCCGCCTTAAGCGGATGATGTAATGACTTTACCTATCACTGAATAATAGAACGATCGAAGCCTATTTAACGTTTGACAAGAGCCAAATTGCAAGAGCCAAATTGCAGTTATTGCTGTGGCATCTCGAGGTTTTCCCATCCCAATTGTTATTCATGCTTATTTAGTCTTAAGTTTGTCACGGTCCTGACTTTAGACAGTATTAATTTTCAAAATTTTGAGCGCATTTTGCGCCTTTCCCTTAATTTTCCCCTAATTTTATTGAGAAATTGTTCTAATTCTTTTAATTCATTTTATTTTTCCCAAATCTAAATTTATTATTTTATTTTGTATTATTTTCTTTATTTTTGATATTTATCTTTAATTTGGCCTGGTTTTAGTCATCCCATCCAGACAGTTCATGAGAATTCTGCAATAAGTTGATATAATCGCGCTCTAAATTTGCATATTTCACCCCTGATCGCCTGTTTTCTGCTCGGTCCCCATTGGGAATTGACTTAGCCTTTGACATGTGATCAGAGGTGACTTGTTCTGTCAAGACATTTTTGACAGAGAGAATAATTTTCGCCTTCGACTAGTCAACATCTTCTGTCTTAACTGGAAGATTTCCAAGTGCGATTATGTTGCGTCTCAACGCATACGGTCACATTGCAGCCCGAATTCTCATGTTAGTCTAACTAACCACAACGTTTATTATTTGCCCATTATTTGCGTACGAATTGCTGGAAAAAAGGCGTATTCGACGGTCTCAATTCGTCAATACATTTTATGCCACGACTGTGACTTCCTCCTCAGCCTAGACATTTTGAACTCATACTCGTCTCAATTGCGTATTCATTTCATTATCGACGGTTTGACGACGTTGTCTGCGTTTTGGTACCTGTTTGCGCGTTCACCCAACGTTTGCGCGTGTTCAGGAGAAGAAACATACTCTTCGTAAGTACGCCTAGCATATGACGACATTTTCCCTAGTGAAGAACGATATTTGGTCTTAAAATTCGAGTATCAACGTTCGCCATTTTGTACGGCGCCCGAATTGAATCCTGCACCCATAAAATACAGATTTCACGAATAGACGCTGTCTTAACCTAGCTACCACCCCCGGCAAAGTTTTAAGAGTTGCAGCGCCTGCGAACCTAAATTTTCTGGTTATTACAATCCCTGGAAATTCTTAAATTTCCGAAACCATTGTTAAAAAGTCGACTACGACGTGACAATCTTGGCGAGCTAGACAGGATTCAACTCGAAACGTGTTCTAAGAGAACACAAACCACCATTTTCTTCAGTGAAGACTACGCAAGTATAGGTCGTTATATTTATTTAATTAATTACTTATTTTTGCCGGCACACATATTATTATTTCAACATGGCTTCACACGACGCTTTGTCGCAATCCAGTGTTTCGGACGTAGAAGCCGAACAAGCGCATACTTTGCCACTTCCAGACTCACCAACACATGAGCCAGACCAGCAGCAGGATCTATTGGTACAACCAATGTCCACAGACGTGCCATTTTCCAATCCTTGGAGGACATACGCTCAAATGGAAGCGGATCAACTCCAACATGAACGGGAAGCGGCTGCGGCACGGGATCAATGGGAGGAAAATAGACGCCGTTTGCAGGACTCACTCATGGAAAGAGGACAAATTGTGGACGGAGTGCGAGCGGTTCGAGAAGACATTCAACGAGGACCGCCGCCTCCTTACCAATCTGCGTTTGTGCAGCCGGAACCACAACAACATCGAAGGAATCCACCTGCACTGACGATGGAAGCATTGATGAGAGTATTACGAGAGGATAGAAGGGAGTTACAACACGAACTTCGCCAGGAGTTGCTCGAGTCGATGAGGCAAATTAGGCGCGAGCTGAACGACAGAGTGGAGGAATTTATCCATTCGCACAACGAGCGAACTCAGCCTGAACCACCAGCACCAGAAGCAGGTTCGGGGGCCACACGTCGTGGTCGAGAGGGCGCTCGGGGAGCCGACTTTTCTTTTGGAGATGCTGGACGTGCGTCAGGACCACGACGCACTGGCTCTTATTCTCCGAGACGACGCCAACAACATTCACAACAGGGAGACACGACTTCCAATGTTCCACGGGACCCACCACCAGATCCTGACCCGGATTCCGCTCAAAGAGGTAGCCAGGGCATACCACTCAGCGCCTCAGACAGCTGCCTCACACGAGATCTCAACTCTCGTTGGAGTCGGAAGATCAGCGTCAAGCCGCTCAGGTTGGAAGGTATAAACTTAAAGTTGAAAAAATTCCATACTTTGATCCGGATGAAGCTACTTTCGACACAGTGGACTTGTTCCTAGGTAAGCTATATGCGCACATGTTTACCATGGGAGCACCGGAAGGAATATATTTGAAAGTATACGTGGTTCTCGCGCTCCGAAATAGAGCGCAACGTTGGTGGATGGCTCTGACTCCAAAACCAAACAATTGGGAGGACTTTGAATTAGTTTTCAGGCAGGTATTTTCCATTAATTCAGCTTTAGCTAATGTTAAGTTGTCTCAGCGCAAACAAAAGCCAGGGGAATCAACTATGTCGTTCCTCAGCGAGATGATTCATTATTTAAATATTGCTGGATACAAGGACAAGGGCTTGCAGTGGGAACGAGTTCAGGGCATGATGCAAACTCAAGTCGTACAATTAATGCGCTCTTGGTGCATCAGGACGATCGACGACGCAGTCAAAATGGGCAACGATGTCGATAATCGCCTTCAGTTGGATTCGTTGCGGACTTTTGAGTACAAACAGTGCGGAGTTTCGGACCAGGAGATGCCTTTACCCGCAGGAGTGGGTCCTGCCACACGTACCAAAACAGAGGAGGAGAAGTTAAATCAACAATCTACTTCGTCCAGGTCTGGTCGTTTTTCAAGATTCAACAAAGTATTTACAGCATTGCTCGAGGACATGTCGGCGTGCGCGCTTGATCCAGAAGATCCCAACAGCGAGGAATCAAATAGGGACCCGCCAAAGGAGTCTGCATCAGCGGCAGCACAAAAGTCTGATGTCCACGCCATGACTGCGACTACTGCGCCAACACCTAGAACGGATACACAGCACACATGTCCCAAGGACGTTGTCATTTTTCCAGCCGCTAAAGAAGCGCCTTCAGAGCCAAAGCTCCCGAAGAATGCTATGTGGAGAAAAACACCAACGGACAAATGGTTCATGTCTGACAGGCAATCCTGAAGGCCTGTGTGCCCCGTTTGTGGCAAGGAGTGGAGTCGTCAGTCGGGAAACGCAAGCGGCCTGCTCAAAGCATGAGTCCAGAGAGCGGGTCGGATACAATCATCAAGGACTCTACTGAGAAGAAGACTGAAGAATCACCAGACGTCGATAGAAGTACAACACAGTCTACTCCGACACCAGAGGCGCCATCTGCTGTTCGAGAAGACAACAACATTAAATTAACTACATTAATCAAAACAGATTCAAGTAAATCAAAATCAAAAATACCCGGTGTCGTAACACCACAACCAATAAAATCAGCGCAACTTTCGTCTGTGAAAGCCAAGGAAACTCCCAAAAAACCAACTTCGTTGACAACGCAGAGTGAGACGTTGAAAACAAACTTCGTTCTTTTGTCGCCCGAGGAATTGCAAAAATCCGAAGAGCCAATAATCGAAATTACGAAGACTGATCGCTTCAACAGAGAGGCACCATACATTAAAATAACATGGGCTAACGTGAGTTTTGTCGCACTTTTGGATTCAGGCGCTCAGACATGTGTAATGTCAGAGTCATTATTTAACAAACTTAAAGCCAATATGGGTTTGGAATTGCTCGAACTTCACGAAACAGTGCGTACAGTGGCCGATGACAAAATTCCAGTTAAGGGATCTGTTAAACTGTCGGTGCGCGCACCATTGGCCGTTATTTCTTTCATTTGCTTAATTATATCCAAAACATCAGAGGACCTTCTGCTGGGAAGAGATTTCTGCAGAGCGGTTGGTCTGTGCACAGACTTTGAATTGTGCCAGTGGTATTTGAAGGGATCACAAGAGCGAAGACAATTCATGACTTTAGAACAAGCTAACAAGTCAGAATCTGTTCTTTTATTTCCCATCAGGAAACCCGATGATACAAAGGACAGCACTAAGGATGTACCCAAGGTATTAATTAACAACATTAATTGTATTCTTCTAGAACATCGACCTTTGTCGCAAGAGATTTTCGAATATCCAAATGACGATGCTCAACACCAAATCAAGAGGATTCGGAATCGTACAGGAGATCAGTGGTCATTTATATGGTCACCAAAAAGGAAGGATTCCATTAAAAAATCAAGAAGATTCAATTCATCATTGTTTTCGACGCTTAGCCAACGCAGACGTGCAAGACGACAGCGGAGACGCCTTTATGAATTGTCACCAACAATAAAACAACTTAACACGCAGGGAAGACAGCTTTTGCGTCGTGTGGATGAAAATACGCTCATGGCCAGAGTATACGATCATTCGACGATTTCGGAGCCGCCTCTGGATGTTAACGTACTACAATATCAACCAAGCAGTGATCCAACACAACTGGACTGGATTTACGACCAGCTGTGGTCATCATTGACGGTACCCCAAATTCGTTTATTAATTCAGACTCTTCGACCAATTTCGAAAGTATTTCGTGAGGAGGTTGGATTATGTAACAACACTCAGTTTGAAGTAAATTTAAAACCGGACTTTAGACCAATTCATGTGCCTGTAAGACCCGTTAACCCAGCAAAAAAGATGGTAATTGATGCTTATTTGGACCAAAAACTAAAACAAGGCATTATTCGTCGATCAAAAAGTGATTGTGCGGTGGCGCCTGTTGTTGTTCCAAAGAAAACTGGAGACTGGCGTACAGCTATGGATTTTAGACCGATGAATGCTCAAACTTTACCCGATGTCTACCCACTACCCGACATCGATAATATATTTTCTTATTTAGGAGGATCAAATTGGTTTTCGATCATAGATGGACGAGAAGCTTTCCACCAGATTGGAGTGCGTCCAGGTGACGAGAGATTTCTCGCATTTATTACGCACAGAGGACTTTTCGAATATGTGAGAATGCCATTTGGACCCATTAATGGCCCAGCAACTCTGCAGAGAGCCATGAACAAAACTTTGTCGAAATATCTTTACAAGTTCGTATTCGTTTATCTCGATGATGTCATAATATTCAGCAAGACTTTCGAGGAGCATGTGCAACATCTCAAAATAATTCTTCAAGCCTTGGATGAAGCGGGATTCACGATGAACGCCAACAAGACGGAGTTGTGCAGAACATCGCTCGAAGTTTTAGGACATATTGTGGAGGCTGGACACATTAAACCAAACCCAAATAAGGTGACGGCAATTCAATATTTTCCGGCGCCTACCAACATCAAAGAATTACAAAGATTCAAATGAATGATTGGTTATTATCAGTCATTTTTCCCAAATTATTCAAAAACATGCGAGGTGTTTCGCCCCTTACTCAAAAAAGATTCTGAGTGGAATTGGACGACTCAACACCAAGAAGCATTTAATGCACTCAAGAGAGGATTGGCTGAACCAACTCTACACAGAAGATTCCCGGATTGGACCAAGCCATACATACTACAAACAGACGCCAGCTATTCAGGTTTGGGCGCTGCACTTATGCAACTCAATGATCAAGGTGAACGAACACCAATCGCCTTTGCATCACGTGCATTAAATTCTGCAGAAAAGAATTACAGCGTTACCGAAATTGAGTGCTTGGCGGCGGTTTGGGCAGTCAAGAGATTTCGTGTATATCTTGAGATGATGAATTTTTATTTAGAAAGCGATCATTTGTCGTTAAAGTGGCTTTTCCAGCAGCGAGAACCAAAAGGACGCCTGGCACGATGGGTTCTGTCCCTCAGTGAGTACAAATTTACATTTCTTTACTGTTCAGGAGCACAGAATCGTGTTGCGGATGCCCTTAGCCGTGCGCCTGTGGAACCATCGGAACCATTGGATGCAGACGACTCGCCTCTCGTTGATGAAACATGCTACATCGCTTATTTTGACGACCCAAATGATTGGCCAAAATTACCTATAATCAACATTATTGGAGTGGGATTGGCTGCAGCACAACAACGAAATAGCGCAGCTGTGATGACAAGAGCGCAAAGACGACAACAGCAAATTAAACCAAAATTGGGTAGGCCAAAAGGTTCTAAAAACAAGAAAAGACCGCCACCAAATTATCAGGTATTAACTCGAGCCAGAGCGCGTCAACAGAAACAAGTTTCGACGCCTCCTGGAGCTGTTGCACCATTACCACCTTTAATGCCGCCTTTGCCATCACCAAATGTGCCAACTGCATCGTTTCCAACTCCTAACATGTTGAGCCCACCTGCAGGACCATCTGGAGCTGTGCGACCGAATTTTGACGGATATGGAGGTCCAGATTCGGATTCGTCGGACGATTCGACAACTTATCAACCAGCATGGATGGGGCGTGCAGGATTTATGCCACAGCAAGTGCGTCAAGATCGATCACAATTTCAAAGAAATGCGACAAGACGCCCTGTTGCTGATGAACAACAAGACGAAGAAGAGGATGAGGCCGAGCGACTCCATGAGGCGCCGCAAGACCACCAACCATTTCGTCTAATACCAACTATTAACGAAATAATTTGTCGACAACACGAATGTTGGGTCAAAGCAGTTTTTCATTTCACGTATTAACGGCGCACCTTTTCTGGCTAAGTGCGTTAAAGGCGAAATTCGGGTCGCATTGTTTACTGTACTGGAATCGAGAGCCAACTGCATCTGACTGTCGCAATGCGTGTTAAATACTACAGTTGGCTCATGTTTATCAATGGATTTCGAGTTGTCGTCTGCTATGATTTAGTTTATCTATTATTTCCCCCAGTGCATTATCCAGTGTTAATGCTGGCTTTGAGTTATCTTTACTTTGGTTATGTAAAGAACAAATCAACCTTTCCATCAGGATGATTTGTTCTACTTTTAGATCGAGGGCAAATAGCCTCGACACCTGTACATATTCACTTGCTCACCTGTTCTTGCCTGAATAAAGATGGCCGACGCGTTTGTGCGGTTTTCAGGCACAAAATGACTTTTGTTTCGTCTCCAGTTTATTTCCCGGCGTTGACAACTTCACTTAGCATCGTCAGTGGTAGCAGAGGATGGTTGATGGCCGAATCGTGAAGTTTTCCAGCGGATTTCATAACGAAATCGACGCCGGACACGTCAATTTGGGCGGAACCGTATCCGCGCTTTGACGCGACGAGCGAACGTCGTATTTACGTTCACATCGCCGATTCTGTGTTCCAACGATCGTTTGGGTCGTGGAAAGGACATTTACGAACAGTAAGCAATTTATTTTGAATATTAATCGTGTATTTTTGGCTCATTTTAAGCGAAAATGGCCATTCGTCGAGCTTCGCTGCCGCCCATTTCCAAGATGGCGGCCCCCAGTGCGATGCGAGTTTAAGCAGAGTTTGGGCCGTTTCTTCACGTCGTGGAGTTTTCCAGCGAAGGAAAACACAACGTGGCGACTAATTATCGTCGTGGGAATCGTCTGGAACAAGCAGGCATTTATTTCGAGGCGGAATTTTGGCGAAACGAACGAGACGGACATTTTTCGAGCGAGTTACGTGTGCGTTGCATCGTACGAGACGAGCACGCGCAAACGACGTTTATTGTCGGGATCAAGAGCCACTATTTGCACGTACGAGTGCAATAGTGAAGACCAGGAAGTTGGTGGAACCAGAATACACGCTAAATTCGTATTCTGGGCGGGTTAGTGCATACGCGCACGCCCGTTTGCTACGTTGGAGCACCGTACGTCGTCGGTGGATCGCCGTTGGAATTTTGGCGACGAATTTGTCCCGCCAACAACGGAAAACAACGTGCCACCTTCACAACGTATTATTTATTGCATTTTCGGGGTCGAAATTCTTTGTATAAATTTAAGTTTTTGCTTTTGGGACCTTTTGTTTGTTTGGCACCCTTTAGGCATTCGCCTAGTGTCATCCTATTCTTGGCCAGGCTTGCTCGAAGCAAGGGGGCGATCCCGCGACCCCAGGTGTGTCGGACGGAAGCCCTTGTAGCGACTGGTCAAGTTAGTTGTGCTCACTTATTGAGCTGTACCCCGGGAAGTAGTGTATATTATTCGCCTTCATTTTGGTGGGAAAGTGTATTTGTTTGTGTGCAGAGTGCTACGAATTAGTGAATTTTGTGTTTTGTGCTACATTTCCTGCAAAATGGCAGTAGCTCCGAGATTTGAGAGAGCTCAACTGCGACGGCAGTTTCTAGACTTAAGAATGAACGATAACGAGACAATGCGACAGTTTTTGGATCGAGTGGACCAGAAAGCAGTCGAGGTTAACGGAGCAGGCCTGGAATTGACTCCAATTTTCGTCATTTTCCAGTATATGGATGGTGTAGGGCCTGAATACGAGCCTATGAAGGCGAGAATTGATGATTGGCCGCAGGAGGACATTAATCTGGAAAGGATTCGCCAGGAATTCTTAATGGAATATGACAGGTTGCATCCCCCACCTGTCCAATTAATGGACACCTCATCGGACACAGATTTCTCAAGTGGAGATGAACGAGATGAGGACCGTGGATTGGGGGCTTCGTGTGTGCAGCAACCATTGGCACACTACGCAGCAATGCAATGGAAAATTGTCAAATCACCTAACGTGATGTGTTATAATTGCGGCGGTTCGGGTCATTTCTCGAGAGAATGCCCCTCGCAAAAGAAAACGGGACAGAATCCTCAGTCGCCCAACGCTGGACCAACGTCCCAATTTAGAGGACAACCACGTGGGAAAAATCGTGGAAAAGGAGGACGTGGTGGGCGCAAAGCCAACTTAGTCGACAATTGGATTGACGACCCGGACTCACTCTACATGGAAGTGGAGGAGCCACCGCCTCCTGTATCGTCATTTTTGTCAAATGGACCAGTAGACACCGCTTGGTACGTGGATACCGGTGCTACTGACCATTTTGCCTTTTGCAAAGAGTGGTTTGCAAATTTTAAGCCTCTCAATTACACAGTGCAGTTAGGGGAAGGGACCTCTAAAATAGAAGGGATTGGATCTGTGGAGTTAATTTCCACATATGGCAACAGGAGTAGAGTTGTTACTTTGAACAACGTCTATTATGCTCCGAATTTTCGGAAGAATCTTATCTCTCTCGGGCGCACTGATGAGGCTGGCTTACGCACATACGTTGCAGACGGCAAAATGACTTTATTTCGGAAAAAGATTGAAGACCCATCGATAACAGCTGTACGACTCAGCAATCGCTTGTATAAAGTTAACGGACATGTGTCTGTCACCTCTGTAAATGCAACTGCCATCCCTGCGCAGAAGGAGGCAGTTGGCATAAATAATTGTGTAAAACAAACTGTATTAACCATGCCTAGAGTTAAGTGTGAACTAACCACTTCTAATGTGCAATCGAATGGGAAAACGATTGTTGCAACAAATGGCGCAGTGAATAATGCGAGCAATGCGAACAATGCGCGCACGTTTAGTAATGTGGTACAGGGGGTTAATCAGATTGGAGTGAAACAGACTAAACCTACAGTAGTGGGACCGGTTAAAACAGCTTTAACAGCTGATAATAATGATAATAATGAGAAGAAATTAGACAATGATAAAGCGATACCGATGGATTTTTGGCATGGCAGAATGGGCCACTTAAATTCAAAGGGCATTGTGATGATGCAAAAATCCACAGAAGTTTTTGGCGTTAAATTAAGCAATGAATTGGCTTCTCCTTGTGATGCGTGCAATAGAGCCAAGCGGGTTAGAGCAACCTTTTCTCCAATAGCTGAGATCAAGTCCAAGGGAATCTTGGACTTAATTCATATGGATCTTTGGGGGGCCGCATCATGCAAATCCTTAGGGGGGGCTGAGTATTATCTCATTATTGTGGACGACCACTCTAGATATATGTGGATCAGTTTTTTAAAGCATAAAAGTGAAACTTTTGCCCATTTTAAAGTATGGCAAGCAGAAGTCGAGCGTGCGACTTCTAGAAAGGTTAAAACGATCCGCACAGATAGGGGGGGTGAGTTTGTGTCCAAAGAATGGGATAATTATACTAAATCTTGCGGAATCAAGTGTGAACGGACCAACGCCTACAGCCCCGAGATGAATTCGGTCGCGGAGCGATCGAATCGCACCGTCATAGAGGGGGTGCGAGCTATGGAATTGGAAAATGGATTTCCACACTTTTTATGGGCTGAGTTGGCAAATACCATTGTGTATTTGAAAAATAGATACCCTCACTCAAGTTTACAGGGACGGACTCCCTATAATGTATTTTTCGGACGTCGTATGTCGGTGCGACATTTGCGCTGTATTGGGTCGAAAGTGTATGTGCACATCCCAGCGCAAACTCGGAAAAGCAAACTAGACAGCAGAGCTTGGTCGGGGGCCCTAATTGGTTATGCAATAACCACAGCTGGATACAGGATCTGGGACCCACACAAGAACAAAGTCTTTGCATCGAAACATGTGAAAATCGATGAGAATCAATATTGGTACGAGGGAACACAAGCAGTTCCAAAAGGATTGGGAAGTGTTAAGGCTAAGAGGGGGTTTGGATCTGATGAGTACATTCATCTAATTAGCGAATCCGAAGCAGAAGAGGAGGAAGTTCCTCAAAGTCCCCCTGTGTCGACAACGCAACAAACTGTTAGACTTCCCACGCCACAGATTATTCCTGCAACGACGACGGAGCCAGAGGATGAGGCATCTATGTCTCAACCGGCTCCATTACCCCAATTAGACCCTAATCTACCAGAGGATGTTGCTCACACTGCAGGAGATGCTACTCCAAGTGAAGGCAGTGACGATGATGCCAGATATGAAGAGGCAGTGGCACAGTCTCCTAATGTAAGGGGCAGGCATACTGGGGCAGTTGGGGGAGTTGAATTACAACAAATTGATATCACGAAATGGAAACGAGTAGAATACATTAGGAAATCCGGAGCACAAGCCGGACATGTTTTCATTCACTACATAACACCGGGTAGAGACCGAATAAGAAGTCGTATAGACGTAGTGAGATGGTGTGAGGACGAGGGTTTCGAGTACGAGGCGGGGCTCTTCGATTTTAAGACGAAGACACAACCTCTACCATTTGCGGGGTTTTGCAATTTAGAGCCAAACACTTATGAGGAGGCCATGGCTGATGTTAGTCGCCAAGAGTGGGGCAAAGCCATGAACGAGGAAATTTCTATTTTTGACGAACGGGAAGTTTACACCGAAGTGGACAGTATTCCCGAAAAGGCCACGTTGCTAGGCAACAAGTGGATTTATAAAATTAAGCGTGATCATACGGGGAAAGTAACGAGGCACCGTGCCAGGCTTGTTGCGCAAGGCTTCAAGCAAAAGCCGGGCATAGACTTCAAAGAAGTCTTTTCACCCGTCGTGAACTTTGTCATGATACTTGTCTTTTTCTGCACATTAGTAGTGCTTAACCATTGGACAGATACGCACATAGATATTAAAGCCGCGTATCTGTATGGTGACTTAGATGAGCCCCAATTTATGTCGATCCCAAAGGGGTATCAAACCAAGGAGAACCGGGGAAAGTTTTGGAGGTTGAATAAAGCGTTATACGGCCTCCACCAGTCTGGCCGAATGTGGTTTCAGAAGCTTCACGAAAACCTTCTCCTGATGGGTTTTGGACCAGTACCCGGGTTGAATTGCGTTTATGTGTTGGACCGCGACGCTGTTCTCGTCGTGTACGTCGATGATATTGTTTTGTTCGCCAGGGACAAATATACTGAACAATTGGTGTTGGGTTGGATTAGCAACGTTTTTGAAATGGTGAATCTCGGTCCCGTACATATGTTGTTAGGGGTCGAATTTGACAGAGGGGGTGGCGAGATTAAAATACACCAGCGGACATACATTTCAAAACTCTGTGAATTGTTCAAGGTTGATGCCAACCATCGCATCCGTGTTCCGGGGACTGTAGGGACAATGATCCAGGGTGTACGAGAGAATGACGTAATTGACACAGCCTTCCCATATAGATCACTGGTGGGAAGCCTATTATTTCTGGCCGCGAGAACAAGACCGGACATCTTGTTCTCAGTTATTGTCATGTCCCAGTACAATGAGGTTCATTCTACTAAGCATGTTGAAATGCTCCTCCAGATCCTAAGGTATTTGAGAAACACTCAAGATCATTGTATCAATCTAAGCCGTTGCGATAATCCCAATTTGACGGTGTATACCGATGCGTCTTATGCGACGGACTTAGACAAAAGGAAAAGTTTTGGAGGGCATGTTATCTTCTTGGGTGGAGTGCCTGTGTCTTGGGCATGTAGCAAGCAGAAGGCTACGAGCTTGTCCATAATGGAGAGCGAATTTGTCGCTATAGTGGACGGTGTCCGTGAGATCACGTGGCTTAAGCGATTGTATGAAATAGATGTTATTTCCAGTCTCTTTGGGAACGTCAAGCCGTGTGTCTGTGCTGACAGCACCGCTGCGATACAATATGCGAAGAATCGCGTGGAAAATAGGTCGAACAAGCACATCGAAGTAAAGTTCCATTTTCTGCGCGACCTTTATGAAGCTGGCCTGTTTGATATTCATCATGTCAGTGGGAAGCTGAACATCGCAGACATTTTGACCAAGTGGGTTTCCCGCCCACGTCTTGACGCATTATGCGATCACATTTTTGATTGAAATGGATAACTGTTTAGAGGGGGTTCTGTTGGGTCAAAGCAGTTTTTCATTTCACGTATTAACGGCGCACCTTTTCTGGCTAAGTGCGTTAAAGGCGAAATTCGGGTCGCATTGTTTACTGTACTGGAATCGAGAGCCAACTGCATCTGACTGTCGCAATGCGTGTTAAATACTACAGTTGGCTCATGTTTATCAATGGATTTCGAGTTGTCGTCTGCTATGATTTAGTTTATCTATTATTTCCCCCAGTGCATTATCCAGTGTTAATGCTGGCTTTGAGTTATCTTTACTTTGGTTATGTAAAGAACAAATCAACCTTTCCATCAGGATGATTTGTTCTACTTTTAGATCGAGGGCAAATAGCCTCGACACCTGTACATATTCACTTGCTCACCTGTTCTTGCCTGAATAAAGATGGCCGACGCGTTTGTGCGGTTTTCAGGCACAAAATGACTTTTGTTTCGTCTCCAGTTTATTTCCCGGCGTTGACAACTTCACTTAGCATCGTCAACGAAGACACGTGGAGCGCCGAATTAATCGAATATCTTGATCAAGGACATTTGCCCAACGACCAAGTGCAAGCAGCGCGTATCAGGTATCGTGCCGTGGATTTTGCTATTTATAAGGGAATATTGTGTCGTTATCCACCGATCGACATAAATAAAATTCGCCGTAGAAGACAGATCTATTTGCCTTTAGCGTTACGCGAACAATATTTCAAAGCTCTGCATTACCCGCCGAGCTGCGGACATTTAGGAGTTGAAAAAACACTTCATCGACTCCGGGCCCGAGTTTATTGGCCAAAAATGAAAGAGGACGTTTTGCTTTGGATTCAAAAATGTGAACCATGTCAACGAGCCAAGCCGTTGAATCGCCTCCCATATGGACCAATGATTATGGCCAAACCACGACATTTGTTTCACACAATTTACATCGATTATTATGGTAAAAAACCCCGATCGATTGGAGGACATTGTTACGCATTAGTAATTGTGGATGCCGCCAGTCGGTGGTTGGATGTAAGATTGACCGAGACATCTGACTGGAAAACAACAATCAAACAATTGCAAGGATTTATTCAGCGATGGGCATTTCCAAAAGTTATTATAAGTGACAATGCGCCAGCTTTCCGTTCAATGGAATTCCAGGCTGCATGTCAGAGTTTTGGCGCCATCAATCGCTACACGGCTGTTTATCATCCACAGGGGAACTTGGCCGAAAGATTAAACCAAGCATTAAAAAACTGCATTTTAGCTTATATTGAAGAGCATGTGCGCTGGGACGTTCACATTGGATATTTTGTGCTAGCAATCAACTCAGCATATCAAGCTTCGCTTCAATATTCTCCTTATCAAATGGTGACGGGACAAGAGGCGCGTTATCCAGGTGATTTCGATTCGGACACCGACGATGGACAGCTGCTGCCACCAGCACGAGCGCGAGAGACGCATGAATTGATGAGAGAATTGCGAAATAATGCCACTGCAAATTTACAAAAAGCTCAAATTAGACATAAACGTTGGTTCGATCGAAAAAGAAGACCACACGATTTCAAACCAGGCGATTTTGTGTCTATTAAAAATCGACAATTGTCATCAGCGGACCGACAGTTTGCTGCAGGACTTCGACAGAGGACGGAGGGCGTTTACGTAATCCATAAATTAACTGGGCCCAACACTGTCATTCTTATGGACAAGGATGGTCGTCGAATGCTGCCGTATAACGTTGTAGAGTTGCGCCATTGGTTCAATAATGATGATGATCTAGACCAAACAGACGCAACAATGATCGAAAAACATGTTGCTGCATTTACATCGGAAATTGAAACCATCATCACTTCATTTTCGATAAAATAACTTAATTTCTTTTCATTTTATAATTTTATTTCTTTCTTTATTTTACCCAACCTTCTTTCCTTCCTGTGTTTATAATTTTCCCTGCTTTAAACCAAATATTTACGGAGGATAGACGCTGAAAATAGTAAGTAAAGATTAGTTTAGGAATTTGAAATTCATCAATTTAAAATGATGATACGAAAATTTACTAAGTCCAAACTCATGCTTCTTCGAAGTGCGTGATTAAATCTCGTTCACGCGAGAGGTCCGTGTCATATTTTATGACGAAGCAACCCCGTAGCGAGACCGCGTGTATTAAAGACATGTGAGGGCACGACTTAGCCACATTTTAATTTGCGTCTGAATAGTCGCGCCTCAAAAACTTAACAATCACTTAAATTGGATAAATATTGTTAGAAATTGTGCGTCTATCACCCGTAAGTACTTTCTATTTCACAACAATTCATTTTTAATTGAATATTTTCGTTAAAATAACTTTTTCTTCCTGGAAAATTTCCATTTCTTTTAGTTTCACTTTACAATAATTTATTATGGCGTCCTACGATTCAAAAGTAACAATTACGATTCCAAAACCAACGCAAAAAGGTTATCCAAAATACCTGCCGATGCCACCAATTGAAGCGTCGGGCGAGGGACTGGTGCCACGCTTTCATCCGGACCACCCAAACGACCAAAGTTTTCCAAACTATGAACTGTGCCCAGTTTGTAGCGGAACGGGATTTGAAATATACCAACTGCGGGCGCCACGAGAATGCCGAGCGTGTCGGGGCGGCGGTGACTTGCGTCGTTGCAAATTTCGGAAATGGATGCGCCTTATGTTCGCGTATGTACTTGGTTATGAGTCGATAGATAAAACATCGTTGGCAGGAGTGGATTTTCCGCCGCCAAGGATTCCATTCGGCAGTGCGAACGCCATCGCTCGTTTTCGTCATGCGCATGCGTCATATTTGGCACGCATAAAGCAATTGGCGAAGGAGAAGGGAATCCGGCCGTTGACTTGGAAATATCCAGAAGGAGCCTACATAATTGCCGGCGAGCAACCTGCCGAGCTTCCGGACCAGTTTGTGACGCCTGAGGGAAAGACCTACGATGTGGAATCAGGTATAGAACTGTGTTTGACGGCGCCCCATGTAATCGCGGATGCGAAAAAAGCGTATTCGGAGCCGGAGAGAGTTGCGGCCGACTTACCATTTCAGCATTCAAATCTGCGTCCACGACATACGTACGAGGAGCGGAGCACGCACCGTTTGAAGGAATACACGCAGAAAGTAACGAAAAGGATCGGAGCGGAGGCGAACCGGGACACTCACTTCGTGACGGGACGATCCGGACCAGCATTGGACGTCTCTTCAGTCATCGTTGAGGAAAACGGAGCGGTTGGTGGAGCGCCTATTGCGTCGCCTGTCATCGAATCAACTAAAGAACTTTCGTTGGGCGACCAAGTGGCTAAAAAGGTAGTAAAAAATGAAGAAAATAGAAGAGAAAGAGAAAAAATTAGCAATATCAACACGATGTCGACCCCAATTATCAAAACGGAATCGAGTGTGACGGCGGCGGAGGCGAAGTCAACCAACGTTACTACGGTGACCACTGCTGCGCCGATCATCATTCCTTACTTTTATGTCGTGAAGAACAAATCGTCTTCGATTGAGACGTCCGAATCAAGCCAAGCTGCTCAATCTGTCGATACCACTACTGTGACCCAATCGAATGTGACGCCCAAGATGATGACTTCAGTTGCTGCGACATCGGTGCCGATTACGTACTCCAAAATTGCAACTTCAAACACACAAATGGACACAATTGCTGATTTTAACAAAAAACTAATTAAAGCTGATTTTTCCCCACAGGTTGACCGAGATATTAAGGCGTTGTTGAATTTCACACCGTCTTCATCCATCGCGAATATCGCTGCCGAAATTGCGAGAGATGCAGGAGAATGCGCAAGGATCCACGACATCAAGAAATTGGAAAGCAAGATTTCTAATCCAATTGCTAAGGCCATTTCAGCGGTCTCGAGCGGATCAACGTCGTCGGAAGGATGCGCGTCCCTGAAGCCACGATATCTCCAGGGATTCGACCGAAATGGATGTACGATGCGCCCAGACCGTATTTTCACCCAGATGTCCGAAATATTCCGGCGCCACGAGCTTGAGATACTGTACCCCATGGAGAACAGGGGCCAAGGACGAATCAACCTGAGATCGAAGGGATGGAGCGAACTTTTTAAGATGTCGATTAACCTGGATTTCAACGTCAGCGCCTCGGACTTCAAGACGGTCGTCGGAACGATTTTCGGACGCCTCGGGAACATCGCGAAGGAAATAGAGGCAAAGATGACAAAAGACTGTACCGGAGACGAGCACGCGGTGCAGCACCTCATTGTGCACGCCGTGCACTTTAATTTAAAAGAGATCATCACCCAAATGCATCAGAGTCGTCGCGACGCCGTTAAACGATTTCGTGAGGCCGACGCGCTCAGAGAGGCCCAGCGACTGGAGGACGAAAGAAATGCGCCCGCCAAACCACCACTGGATCCAGAATTGATCATGACGGAGGATAAAGTTAAGAACTTTTCAGAAAAGATTCTCATCGAGTTAGCGCCTGAAAAATTGGTGCAACAGTTTGAGGACGCAATTGCCGAAAATCCGAAATTGGCAGATCCCCGAACCAAATATTCATTCCGATACGACCCCGTGATTGTGGCGGACACAGGAATACTCGCCTCGGAGTTGTCATCGGATGTGGATTATTCGATGTCGGATGTCGAGTCGCTTCGCGAGTCAACGGGCGACGAAGAGAACCACAAAGCATTCCTGGCGGCGCAAGAACACAACAAGATTGAAGTAATTCAGGTCGACGAGCCTTTCAGACTTCCTGGAGTTGGACGGGGCGGCGCAAGGGCTGGACGTCGATCGCCATTGATGTCGAGGATGCCAAAAATGATTTTGACACCACCCAAGGAAAAAGACGACGATCCAGGCGAGGTTGTCACACGTGAGAGTTTACGCGAACCGGTCGAACCGAAGCCTAAAGAGAAGCGTCTCGTGGAGCCAACTTGCGCGTTAGCAATCATGGAGGAGATTATCCCGATAGATGATATTTTCTACTCATTGCCGTGGGAGCCTAAAATCGAATTGGTCGTGGATTGGAGTATTCTGACGCGCCTTTTCGAAACGATCATCTTTTCGGACTTGCAACTTGACCACAGCGCGGGCGAAAAGTTATTGTCCATCATTAAACAATATTATGTTGGACATTTCCTTTACCGAGTGAACCGAGTTAGCCGGAAGTCTAAACAACAGGTGAGAGTGATCCTCGTGAAAACAGCGCTTAGACTGGTCTATTATGCGATGGACGGTCAGGGCGCGTCTGCATTTTAAGAAAATAAAACTCCTGAAATTGACTTTCAAACCTACACGTGACTTTGCGCCTTTTAAAAAACCCATATACGAACTGTTGTGTGTGTGGACTTTATTGTGATAATTGTGATACAAACGATAAGTGTTGTGATTATTTGAAATGTGATTGTTATGCGCCTCGATGAAGATTTTTTACGTGAAGTTCCGTGAAAACTCAAACGCTTACGAAAGAAGATAATATTCGTTTGCGAACTTTTTATTTTTTGATATTTATATTTTACTAATCATTTTTGCTAATCATTTTTATTAACCATTTGTGATCATTGAAATTTTGCTATCCTTATATTGTGATAATTGACGCCAAATCAGCGCCTAATCAATGTTTTTATTTGCTAATAATTTACATTTTTATAGAAATTTTGCCACCCATGGGCATTGTTAATTAATCTTAAATTATTTCCTAGTCATAACAGAGAATACCATTGTTGATTTCAAGTATTATCAAATAATTTAACAAATTTTATTATTTTGTTTAGAATTTAGTCGTAGTTAGCGCCTAAACGTCTATTGATTCTGTTAATTTTTAATCAAACGATTTTTTAAAATATTCCTCTCCTAAACCCATTTGTTTGTGTTTGTTTGTTCTTGTCTGTAATTGCGCCGAGTTGTGCGCCTGTTGCGTCTGTCCAAATAAATCCCTACCTGTGTTATGTGTTTATTATGAGATTGATGTTGTTGATTCATTGTTTTTATTTATTTATATGTTCAAATTTTTATCAATCATGTTTGTTAACTCCATTTAGATGTTGATTATATAAAAACCATATAATAAACATCTAGGTGGGGGGGAATGTCACGGTCCTGACTTTAGACAGTATTAATTTTCAAAATTTTGAGGGCATTTTGCGCCTTTCCCTTAATTTTCCCCTAATTTTATTGAGAAATTGTTCTAATTCTTTTAATTCATTTTATTTTTCCCAAATCTAAATTTATTATTTTATTTTGTATTATTTTCTTTATTTTTGATATTTATCTTTAATTTGGCCTGGTTTTAGTCACCCCATCCAGACAGTTCATGAGAATTCTGCAATAAGTTGATATAATCGCGCTCTAAATTTGCATATTTCACCCCTGATCGCCTGTTTTCTGCTCGGTCCCCATTGGGAATTGACTTAGCCTTTGACATGTGATCAGAGGTGACTTGTTCTGTCAAGACATTTTTGACAGAGAGAATAATTTTCGCCTTCGACTAGTCAACATCTTCTGTCTTAACTGGAAGATTTCCAAGTGCGATTATGTTGCGTCTCAACGCATACGGTCACATTGCAGCCCGAATTCTCATGTTAGTCTAACTAACCACAACGTTTATTATTTGCCCATTATTTGCGTACGAATTGCTGGAAAAAAGGCGTATTCGACGGTCTCAATTCGTCAATACATTTTATGCCACGACTGTGACTTCCTCCTCAGCCTAGACATTTTGAACTCATACTCGTCTCAATTGCGTATTCATTTCATTATCGACGGTTTGACGACGTTGTCTGCATTTTGGTACCTGTTTGCGCGTTCACCCAACGTTTGCGCGTGTTCAGGAGAAGAAACATACTCTTCGTAAGTACGCCTAGCATATGACGACATTTTCCCTAGTGAAGAACGATATTTGGTCTTAAAATTCGAGTATCAACGTTCGCCATTTTGTACGGCGCCCGAATTGAATCCTGCACCCATAAAATACAGATTTCACGAATAGACGCTGTCTTAACCTAGCTACCACCTCCGGCAAAGTTTTAAGAGTTGCAGCGCCTGCGAACCTAAATTTTCTGGTTATTACAATCCCTGGAAATTCTTAAATTTCCGAAACCATTGTTAAAAAGTCGACTACGACGTGACAAGTTATTTTAAAGTTTAGTTTTAAGTTAGTCTTAAGTTAATTATCATTTGTTTTACAGATTGTATTTATGATTAATAAACATACTGTTATATTTTAATAATAAATCAATGAGTCCTCTTTATTTCCTTCTTATTAGCAACACAGTTCAAATGTTAGTTTAACCTAATGCAATTAGAAACCCCCAGTTATAATTAAAGTATTTACGTGGTCAAACAGTAGTCAGTCTGGCCACGTAACAATATTGCGCAAAAATCCAACAATAACAAGAATAGGGGGAAAATTAGTAATATGCACGAATTTAAAAGCGCAAATCAAGTAAAAGCTAAAGATAAAATGAGATTATGGCATTCTAGATTGGCTCATATGAATGTCCAATCAATTAAGAAACTTTCTGAGAATCCCAAAGTGTTTGGTGTTGACAATTGCAATTTAGATAAGAAGTTTTTGTGTAATTCTTGTTCACATTCGAAATCAACGAGAGCCTCATTTCCACGAAAGGATGATCGTGTTGCATCAGATCCCTTGGAACTGCTACATATGGATGTTTGGGGGCCGAGCCCAGTGTCATCGAGTGGAGGAGCTAGTTATTTATTAACTATCATCGATGATGCTACAAGATATGCTTGGGTATTCCCAATGGCAAGAAAAAGCAAAGTTTTTCAAGTGTTTAAAGACTTTGTGCCATTTGTTCAGCGGAGTTTTGGACACAACATAAAAAGCAGTCTGAACAGATCGTGGTGGAGAGTTTATTTCGAATGAAGAAGGAATCCAGGGACAACGCACCAATCTGTATTCAGCAGAAATGAACGGAACGGCGGAACGCTTTAATAGGACGATTTTCGAAGGCGTAAGATCGATGCGAGACAAAACCGGATTGCCTGAGAGACTATGGACAGAAATGGCAGTTACTTTCACGTACCTGCAAAATCGGTTTCCACATTCTCGCGTAAATTACGAAGTTCCATACGTGTTGTGGAGGAAACGTTGCCTATCGCTCCGTCATTTACGTCGTCCCAAATCACAGTGTTTTGTGCACATTCCTTCAAAACAACGTGGTAAGCTTGAACCCAATGCATGGCGAGGTGTACTAGTCGGTTATGCGATTGACAC
Organism: Strigamia acuminata; assembly: GCA_949358305.1. Lineage (NCBI taxonomy): Eukaryota > Metazoa > Arthropoda > Chilopoda > Geophilomorpha > Linotaeniidae > Strigamia > Strigamia acuminata. Next base: position 64,149,533 of record OX442314.1, on the reverse strand, counting down.
ATTGGGTTATCGTGTGTGGAATCCAGATACGAACCAAATCACAGAAACGAAACATTTAAAAATAGACGAATCAGTTGTGTATCGGGATTTCAACAAGAAATTGGTTGAAATTAAGGGCTTGCAAGATGTCCAGAAATTGGGAAGTCATCAAGACGACTATTTTATAGTGCCAAAGTTTCATGATGACTACGATTCGAGTAGCAGTGACAAATCAAATTCTTCTAAAAGAAGCTCGCCACCCCAATCACCTCCTAGACAGCAAGCTGCTTCACTGCCAAAGAGACACACATCATCACCTAAGTCTATACTTGAGCAGACACCTGCCACCAACGGCCAGCCTAAACCAGCCACTGTTCCGGATCCCATGAGGAGACGATCATCTAGTTTGGATGGAATTCCAAAAGAAGCTCAGAGGAAACCGGAAGCACCTGTGTATATTTGGCGATTAATTGGCGGAAATTCCATTTATAAGAAATGAAGACGTGAGGAACACGTCAGGCAGAGAGGTGTCACAAGAGGGGAAATCGATGTTTATTACTTTTCTCCCACAGGAAGACGACTTAGGAGTTACACAGATGTAGAAGAAGAGTGCAGGCAACTTGGTATTCCATATGATAAGCCACAGTTCGTTTTCACTTCGATAGAGCAACATAAAAAACTTTTACCATGTCAAACTTCGGAGTCGGAAAATGATGAGCTGATTTTACCAAGCAATGTCACTAGTAGAAGACAGCCTCGAGCACATCTTACTAGAGCTGAGCCGAGAAATTATGCAGAAGCAATAAAATCACCTCAGAAGAAAGAATGGCAGGAAGCCATAAATGAGGAGCTTTCTACATTTATCGAGCGTGATGTTTATGACGTCGTAGAGAAGCCGAAGAATCGAACCATATTGGGCAACCGATGGATCTTCAAACGAGAGCGGAACGAGTTTGGAGAAGTAGTTCGATATCGCGCAAGGTTAGTTGTGTTGGGGATCTTTGGTGTTGGTGAGTGACTAAAACCCAGAAATGCAGCCAAATTCAGTAGTGGCATGTAGAGGCCCAACATGGCCGCCAAACTTTATTAACTAAGTGAAGTGATGACACTTTTCACAGGACAAATCCTGTCAATACATTGCAAGTAAGGAATCTCATTCGGTTCCTGCATGAGATATGACACAACTATAATAAAGAACAAATCATAACAATGATGTACGGTGCACCATCCGTGCCAACAAAGAATACACATCTAAAACATAATAAGATTGCACACTACGTAATAAATGATACAATAATTATATACACTGAAATATGCCATTCAAATGCTTGGACACAATTGATTCCTAACAAGTTGCGCAAGGATTCCGGCAAACTCTAGGAATTGACTTCGACGAGGTGTTTTCTCCCGTCGTCAATTTTGTGCTAATACGTCTTTTCTTCTGTTTACTCGTGGTTTTACGTGGTTGGTCGGACACACACATTGATGTCAAGTGCGCTTACCTCTACGGAGACCTGGATAAGCCGATTTATATGTCGATACCATTAGGAGTCACATCATCAGTGTTGGAGATTTGTGAAATGTTCGGTTGTTTAACAACTGCCAAATATATACAACTCTTGTATATTTATATAGTTTGCTGTATAATTTGTGTTATTATCATTTATATTGGCAGCTTATCATTTGTTATGTTTAATTTTATCTGTATTTGGTTATTGACTTTTAATAGGACAAGTCTCCTCATTTGTTATCCATTGTAATTATGATTTGTTCTTTATATTCCAATGCAGAGAGTGTATACTCTCTAACATGTGTCATTGCTGTTTTTAACTTCATGCATTAAAGATGGCTGCCAACAGTTTTGGCATGTTAGCCAAACTCTGAAAAATGGATTCCTGCTTTTCCAGACTCACCACAGGCCTGAATTTCCCCAACATGGTAGCAGAGGATGGTTGTGGTGAGTCCTGGCACTGAAACTGACCTCAAATTCGGATTCTACGTCGTTTTCTATTTCTGGGAGGTCAAAGGCGAACGTCAAGGACGAGCGGCAGCGACGTACGGGAATCGCAAGGCATTTTCACGGCATTTTCCATTAGCGCGCGGCAGTGAAGCCGCCGACGAGGGGCAGCAACCCGAAGCAGATTCGGCGCCCGGGACGTCGGAACAATAAGGACACGTTGTGGCAACGTATTTCGCCGGTAAATGGCGACGGTTTGACGACGAAAAACGGCAAAGTTTGGTTTTGACGTCATTTTGCAGTGGATTGTTCGTTTGGAACGAACAACGGGCCAGAAAACAACAAGAGAACATTTGGAATGTTCTAGGACATTGTATGTAAGTAATAGGAATAAATTACTTACCTTTGTTTGTGTTTTTTGAGCTGCAACGATCGTTTCGAGGACGGAGTTCGACAGCAAAGTGAAGTCGGGGGCAGCGGTATCGAAATACATCGTTTACCAGCGGATTTGAACGGTTTTCGACGCTGGAACCAAAACGTTTTCACTAGTACCAGTGAATACAGTATATTTCGGGCATATTTCGTTGATTTTAACAGTAGGAAACTGTTACATATCGTCAAATTGTGTTTGGTCAACGGAATCATCTTTTCCAAAATCCAAGATGGCGGCGCCCGTCTAATAGGTGTTTGTGCAGCAAATTCACGGCATTTTCACGGTTTTTGGATTGGATTCGACGCACACGACGGTAAATACCGATTATATATCGTGTTAATAATATTTTGGCCCGATTTACGACTGAATTCAACCGGAATTTCGCCAAATTCGCGTGCGCGAAGATCGTCGGCAATTTAGCGACGATTTCACGACGTGGGAATTTAGTGCAACGTTTAGGAAACGCATTTTGATGGATAGAGAAGATTTTCGTGTCCGGGACACGACAAACGAGCAGTTTGAACTTGTTTTGCAGTTGTATTGGAGCGACGAGATACGCTACGAACTAGCGGCGTCGCATTCGACGATAAAGCGTCGAAATTCATCGAGATTCAAGCAGAATTCGATAGGAATCAACGTCTGGAACGACGAAGGATTGCCAAAAGGACGGTAGGAATTTGGAATATCGTTCATTTATTGTGTTTTTCACCGAGATGTGCGGAAAAGCCAAATCCAAGATGGCGCCGCCCATGCCAAGCTGGTGAAAACGATCGAATATCGTTAGCGGCTCGTCGTGGGATTATTCCAGCGTGGAATAACGTTGACTAGACGTTGTACGAGGTAGTAAGGAACGTTTCAGCGACGTTACGGAATTTTTGGCGGACATTTCAATTTTTGAAAGCAGTTTTTCGCACGCAACGTGCGAATCGAGATTTTGGAATCACGGATTGGCCCGTACAGGGTATCTGTGCATCGTTGGACCGGTTAAGCCTTGTACCAGGTGTACAAGTGAATAGCAACGGATTCCAGCGTTAAGAGTGACGTTTCAGCGACGTCTTCGCGGGAGTTGCGACGCAAAAATCCCGCAAATTTCAACGACAACGTGCCAGCATTGTTTTGATTATTTGGGCTTGTCGTGAAACTCTGTTATAGTTATTTAAGGTTTTGTTTTGGGGTCGATTAGTGTGTTCTTTGCCCTTTTGCCTAGTCAGGCAAGCAAAGTCCTATTTCCACACAGGCTTTCCCTGGCCACCGAGTGTCCCACGGTCCTAGGAGTCCGGTCGGAACTCGGGGGATACTGTGTGGAGTTTTGCATCTCACTTAGTGAGATTAGTCCCTGGGAAGTTGTGCATTTACTCCTGATTTTTGGCTGGGGAAAATTGTTGTTTTTGTGAATTTTCAAAGTGAAAAGTGCTTCTAGTGAAAGTGCCGCAACTAATTAGTGAAGAAAATGTGTTTTGTGCCATCACTAAATTTATTAGTGAGTTTGGTGTGGTTGTGTGGCGCGAATTTTGTGCACACAGTACTTTGTGCAGCAAGAAGGTCTTCAACAGACAATGGGATTGCCTGCAGCAAACAAACAATGGACGACACACACGAGGAACAATTGAAGAAGGGAATGCACGGACAGATTGTCTTTAACGGACACACAGTGCCTAACGCACTTAATGGACAATTGGAAAAGAAAATTGATTCTTTTGAGAAAGAATATTTGAAATTGGATTCTGATATTGACAAAATTGTAATCTTACTAACTCATCTTATTTATAAGAGCGCATTAACCCACAATTTAGATGACTTGGCTGGGGCCATTAGAAATGTAATTGTGTCAATTTGTGAGATGCGTACGAGTGAAGCGAGCGGGACTGCAAATAGCAAAGTGCAGGGCTCTAGTGACGGTAATCAGAACAGTAACATGGTTGATTCGGATGGGATTTCGAATACCATGAATGATTTGAGCGTAACCTCAAGTAATGATGTGCAAGACATCATATCCCAACATAGACACGGGGATTTAGAATTTTTGAACAAGGTTCAATCAAAAGTTGGAAATTTGGATTGTGCAACCACTGTTAAAAGTGGAAACCCCCTTAATTCTATTAAAAGAAACATAGCAACTAGGCCTAGATCTATGAAAATAGAACATTCGAACTGGGTTCGGAATGAAAAGAGAGAGGGGGACCCAGATAGTGTGAGAAAGGGTTTTGTAAGCAATAGGAAATTGCATAGTACAGTCATAATTAAGGGAAGTGATCTTCCAAAGGAGATTTTAGGGAAATCTGAAAATTGTTTAAGTGATAAGAAGTCAGACATGACAACAGGAATTAAACAAAATGATCGCTTAAATTCTGGCACTGGAAACCAGAGAGAGAAATTTGGTAAAAAGGACAGGGTCCTTCCATTTGAATTATGGCATACCCGTATGGGGTATTTTGATAAAGACAGTGTTCTCAATATGAATGGGTCTAGTAATGTTTATGGGGTTCAGTTAGTGGATTCTGATACGATAGAACCTACAAAACTAAAAATTCCCTCAACACAGAAGAATAATGACAGGAAAGCATTGGAAGCTGTACATTTGAGTGTTTGGAGGGCCCCACATGAAACTGGGGAAAAATATATCATTATAATAGATGATTGTTCTGAATACTGTTACGTGGATAAAACACCACTGTTTACCCACGTGTTTAACTTATGTTTGGACTATGTCTTATCAAAGACTAATTGCATTTATTTAACTAACTTGACTTGGGGTGTAAATAAGAAGGACTCATTGTTTATGTTTAAATAATATAAAATATATTTATTCAGTTATAAAACATAAAGCAATTCCAAATAATAATAAACTTAAGAATAACTTAAGACTAAACTAAAACTATCTTAATTCTATGAGCATGAATAACACTAAATTCTATCACATTAAAACCTTGAGATGCCACAGCAATAACTGCTTGACAACCTCTGTGTCCTCTCTAAGTCAAACCCAGACTTATATAGGTTTGGACTGTTCTATTGATGATTGATAGGTAAACTAATTACCTCATTCGCTTAAGGCGAACTCTGTTGAGAATTTACTGAATTAATTCGGCTCAAATAAGTACGGAAACGTGGTGGCGACAACTGGCTTACAGTGTGCTCGCCAACCGCGTAACAGCCCCCTCCTTTAGCTTTTTGGACCCCAAAAACAATATACTAAATCTAATCAATAACGTGTTATTCATTCTCTTGGGATGTGTTATCCATGCTCATTTACAATAATATACACTTCAAATTAAAGATAATCTAAAACAAATTCACACTCTGAAATTCAGAATATCGTTTCAAGTATTACAAAATACACTTTCAAAACACAACACTTTTTGGTATTTTTACATGCTTATATTAATTTTTTTCTTTTACTGTTTTCCTATTTTCTATACAAACTAATAATTCAAAGAAATAATGCATTACATTCAATGTGAATGAAAAATGAAAACAATTACAAAATCAAAAAAAAATAATATCAAATTCAAATAATGAAAGAAATACGATGTCTCTGCTCGCTCCAGTATACCTGGGCTCACATCATTGACAAAACAATGAAACAAGTAATACAAAAAAAAATAATATACACACAACACTTAATGTCTGATTAAGGCTGTTCTTCCTCCTTCTCGAATGGGATCAACTTCTCGTGTAAGATCTCGTACACTATACGCTGGCGCAAACCGATCGGGTGGCCGTGGCGCATATTATCCCTATCCTCAATATATTGACGTGCAAAATTCATTAATGACTAATATAATTCACATGTACAATCAATTTGTCTAAATTTCATTAAATTTCTAACTTTATACAATATTCAAATTATTTCATCTTAACCAATTAAATATTCAAAGCTATTTTTATTAAATTTCAAAATTAAATGCTAAGTTAACATTTCGAAAAATAAAAAAAATGTGCAAAGTTCGCTTTATTCGCTGGAAAAATGGCGATAGATTCGTTTCGTTTTGTTCACTTTCGGGACTTTTATTAATATCCTCCAAAATCCATGAGAATTGTCTTAAATCTGTTCAAATCATCAAGTAAATTCAAGTTATTCTTGGTTCACTGCAAATAACTTGCGTTCGCCTCGAAAAACAAGAAAATACAACATCAAAATCACATCACGTCTCGCCTACGTTCATTTCAACTTTCGTCAAACAAAAGTACCTACTTTCACCAAAACTACACAAAATCCTCGTCAATCACGTCTCGAACAATAGCAATTCCCTTTGCTCACTGCAAATAACTTGCGTTCACTCAAGGAAAGCTAGTAAAATGCAGTGTAATCCTGGCGTGGTTGCGATCTAAGTCGGCGTGACCGGAAATCACTTTCAGCAGGACGTCGCGCACGCGTATCAGCGCTAACAACACTTGCGACCCCTGGTGATGGTTTCTGCGACCGATTCTTCTTGCTTTCGTCTGGCGACGATTTTAGCAACTGATTTTGCTTGCTTTTCTCATCTTCTTCTTTCACTCGACGTTCCTCAATTTCTTTTGGCCCGTAGAGTGCCTTCAATCGTTCCCTCTCAGTTGGAACCGGGAAATCCGACATTTCGTCTTCAGATTCAAAGAGTGATTTCAATGATATCTGGTCCTCGTCAGTAATAAACCTTTCCTTCGCACCTAATTTAGGCTTATCTCGCGAATCTTCGTCTTTCTTCACAATTTCCGCATTCTGATCGTCTTTTTGCGAATTTTCTTGCACTTCATCAGAAAATGTTACTTTCTTTGGTGGTAAATCCTGCAGAATAGTTTCTGGAATTTCCTCTCGTGGCTTGTATGGTTTCAAACGCTCAACATTGACAATGCTAGTCTTCTTTCCTGATGAATTCCTTACTTCATAATCGTTTGGCGCTGTGCGTCTAACTATTTCATATGGTCCAGAAAATGGTGGCAGGAGTTTTTCGCTCAACCCTACTTTCCTATTTGGGGTTTTCAAGTAAACTAGTTCTCCTGGTTCGAATTCGACCACAATTCTGTCCAAATCAAATCTTCTCTTGCTCTTCTCACTCTGCCATTCTAATCTTTCGTTGGCAATTTTCCGCATCTCCCGCATAAATCTAGAAGTGCGAAGAGTGAATTCCTTTCGAGGAAGGTTCAAGTTCACATCCACACTCAAATCAACTTCATAACCTTTCAACAAATAATATGGGGTATATCTAGTTGTTTCATGGACTGCTGAATTATAGGAGAAAATGACAAATGGTAAAAATTCATCCCAATCTGTGTGATCTTTATTAGTATAACATGTCAACATTTTGGCAAACGTTGCATTAAATCTTTCCGTCAACCCGTTGGTTCTTGGGTGATACCCGGAAGTAGATTTGTGCTGGGATTTAAACAGTGCTGATACCTCATTGATCATTTCGTTCCTGTACTCCGTCCCCTTATCGCTGAGTATCTCGCGTGGACTTCCCTCTTTGAGCATTACCTCGAATACAAGAGTTTTCGCTGCTTCCAACGCTGTACATGCTGGAGCCGCTCTGGCGATGACTGCACGCGACAAATAATCAGTTATAACAAAAACAAACTTATTTCCACTGTTTGAAACTGGAAAGCTTCCTAACGTGTCTATACCAATCCTCTCGAACGGTCTTGAAATCGTCGACCAAGGTTGTAATAAACCTTTTTGTGGAGTGGTCATGGACTTACTACCTGCGCAATGTGGACAAGAGAGTACGTAATTCCTTACGTCCCTATATATCCTCGGCCAAAAGAATCTTACTCTAATCCTTTTCCACGTCTTGTTTAGGCCGAGATGAGCACCTACGAGCCCGTCATGCATTTCTTCTAACACTTGCTTACGTAAATGCTGCGGTACTACTAAAAGGTTTCCTTCCATGTTTAGAGAATTGTAATTTTTCTTTCTAAACAACGTGTTATCCAGAATAACGAACTGTTTTAAAGGACGTTTCCTGTTCCTTGGAAGTTGCTCAATATTCTCCATTGCGGTGATGATTTCCAAAATTTTCTCGTCCTTACGCTGTTCGACAGGTAAGTTGAGTTTTTCGAGAAGTAATAAGGGAATAATTTCTTTTTCTTCCTCACCACTCTCTTCTTGGATTCGGCTAAGAGCATCTGCATCCGTGTGCTTCTTGCCTGACTTGTGCACCACATCGTAGTCATAATCTACCAGTTGTAAACTCCACCTGGCCAACCTACCGTTGGGATTCTTCACCCTACTCAGCCATTGCAACGCAGAATGGTCTGTTACTATCGTAAATTTCCTACCGTAAAGATATGGTCTAAACTTGTTAATGCCGAATATTATGGCTAAACATTCTCTTTCGGTGGCATTATAGTTCTGTTCCGCTGTACTTAATAATCGACTGGCGTAACAAATCACATGTTCTTGCTTGTTAATACGCTGCTTCAAAATTGCACCAAGTCCATAAGCACTTGCATCCGTAGATACAATGAATGGCTCGGCGAAATTCGGATGTGCCAAAACTGGTACCGTAACTAAAGCTGTTCGTAAGGCCTTAAAAGCTGTTTCCTGTGGTGGTTCCCAATCAAAAGCTTCATCTTTGCGAGTCAAGTTGGCTAATGGTTTGGATACGTCCGCAAATCCTGGAATGAACTTACGATAATACGAACATAAACCCAAAAACCCTCTCAACTGCTTTAAATTTGTTGGTTTTGGAAATTTAGCGACATTTTCCAAATTACGTGGATCAGGTGACACTCCATCAGAATCAACAATGTGGCCTAAATATTTGATGGTATTAGTACCAAACGTACATTTGCTGAGTTTAATCTTCAAGTTCGCCAAACGCAGCTTGCTGAAGACAGCATCGAGATCCTGAAGATGCTGATCAAATGTTTTCGAAAATATAATAAGGTCGTCAATATAGGCTATACAGACCTTGCCAAGAAGATTACCAAGCACCTTATTCATCAATTTTTGAAACGCTGCTGTGCTATTACATAATCCCATTCCTAGGACGTTAAACTCAAAATGTCCGCTTGAAGTGGTGAACGCTGTTTTTTCACGATCTTGTTCATCTATTTCGACTTGATAATATCCTTGAATAAGATCCATCATCGAAAAATACTGGGCCCCTGCCAGTTGGTCCAATGTATCGTCAATTCTGGGCAGTGGGTATACCATTTTCTTTGTGATCGCGTTTAACCTCCTCCAATCGACACAAAACCTCCATTTACCGTCTCTTTTCTTGATGAGCAGTACTGGCGCACTCCATGGGCTTTCTGACTCCCTAAAGACTCCCATCTCAAGCAACTTTCTGGTCTCTTCTGCCTCTACTTCTTTTTCTGCGATTGAACTTCTATAAGGCTGCAAATGTATTGGATCATGGTCCCCCGTATTAATTCTGTGTTTAAATGTCGTTACTCTACCTAAGTCTTTGTCTGTGGCTGCAAATCTATCCTGGTTCTTCTGAAGTAACTGCTTCATCTGCTCTTGTTGGCTTTTGGTCATTTTATCTTTAGCAATTGAGGAGTCAAAGTCAAAGCAATGCACTTGCTTTTCATCTGTCAACTCAACCGCTTTGGTTGAGGAGTCAGAGCAATGCACTTGCTTTTCATCCAACAACCCAATCTCAATAATGTAATACGCCTTACCAATTGCAGATTTCTCCTTCAAAAAGACTGATTTGTTCGTTGGATTAGCCACACGCAGAACTCCTTTACCATACTCAAAATTTGTTAATGTTTTACAACACAAAATTCCAAACCTATCTATTACGTTACCTAGAGGTTCCATAAACATTTCTGTGGTTAATTTTGTATTCAAATAAACTGGTATAACACATTCATGCATTGGTGGAATTGAAATATTCTTCATCACTCTGGCGACATAACTCTGGTCCGAAAATGATTTATTTATCGGAAAAACTGCTTCTTCTACTCCACTAACATTGTTCCGGCCCACAAAGATTTTTTGTAAGTCATAATCGACGACAGTTCTCGTTGACCTCATGAATGGATCCCCCAATAAAAGCTGATGATGAAATCCTGACACTATTAACACTTCCACTTTATAGGTCAGTTTTCCAATTGCAATGTTCATTTTTGCTTTACCCACTGGAACTACCAAATCCTTTCCTATCCCACGTAGCCTAATGTTAGGGCTGGGTGAATAATCCAATTGAAGGACTATTGCCACTTCTTCACTTAGAAGGTTTCGTTTGGCTCCAGTGTCCATCACTGCTTTTATTTCCACTTCTTTTACAATTACTGGGATTTCCAACAATGACTCCGATACCTGAACGTCAATTATAACTATCTTACTGTTCTTCTTTTGTCTTTTCCTTTTCTTTGGGTGGCAACAATTTCTCTGTGGCCGTTCAACTAGTTTTTCGAATTTTGGTCCTTCGTCTGCGCCTGAGGATTAGGATTTCCACTTGGATTTTCACCTCTTCTCCTCTTTTTGTTCCACTTCCAGCTGTTACTTCCACCTCTTTCCTGTTGCTGTTGTTGCTGTTGTTGTTGTTGCCTGGGTGGATTGTAAAACTCACAGCTGAAATGATGATAACATCCGCATGAACGGTTATTAGAATTATTACTATTGTTAGTATTATAATTATTATAATTAGGATTAAAGCCTTGTCTACCGCCTCTACTTCTACCTCCTTGATTATACTGCCCCCTATTCCTTATTGGCGCATACCACTGATTTTGTATCAATATCGACTCTTCATCCAGCAAATCCACTGACTCTGCTTCTAACAATCGCTGTTTTAACTCAGCGACTTCCGCTAACAATTCAGCGTGGGTTGGTTGGGTCCCCACAGTTCCACTCAGTTTACCTGCTGTTACCGGGATCGCCTTCTCGTCCACGATTTTTTTAAACGCCGCGAGTAGAACATCTGCTGGGTCTTTTATTTTATGACTTTCGAATAACTTAATTCTCTCTTCCATATCCGCCAAAGTCTTCGGGAATACAGTAATCAACATTTTTTGCATTTCCGGCTTCAATCCTTGAAAAATGTAATTAATCTTCAAATTCTCAGGTAATTCTGGTCGCGCATAAGCACATTCGGCCAAAACTTTCTTCATAAATGCATCGGCTTTACCATCTGAATGCCTCATAAAATGAAGAGTGTTCAATACATTTTCCTGGCTTTTCCTGAACTTCTTTTCGATTTGTGGCTTCCATTCTGTCCAAGTCCAGGTTGGATTCGTTTTATATTGTTCCACAAACCATGCCAGTCCGTCAGTCTTAAGGGCTAACGGCAATTGCTTCACTCGTTCATCATCTGATGCTATCGTAGCTTCATAAGCCACAAGCCATTAGTCGATGTTACCTTTTTCTGTATCATAACAAACAACTTCGCGCTTTTGTATCAAAATACCCTTGAGAAGATCAGTCAAAACTGTTGTTGGATCCGCCATCTTGGATATAATTCCTTTTGATGTGGATTCCTTTAATTTTACTGGTGTTAATAATTCAAATACCGATTGAAAAGACTTTGATTGCGCAAATTTCAATGGGGTTGCAAAAACAAGTTTTTCATCCAATGTGGATGTACTCTGTTCAACCTCCTTTACTCCAGGCTCCGACTGTGAAGTTGTCTTTCTTTTTCTAACCGCTACTTTGGAATCATCCACTGTGCTTACTAATTCTCTTTCTAATTCTTGATTCTTTAAGTCCAGTAGATTATCCGTTTGCGCCTGTGATAACTTAACTGGCCTTAAATTATAACTTCACTTTATTCACAGACCGCTTTAGCAACTCACAACTTTCACTGACCCTGAAACAAACTTATGCACAATTAATTAACACAATTAGTCACCAATTCACAATAAATTTCAACAAAATCAAAATAATAAATTATTTCCTAAAAAATAATCAAAATTAATCATCAAAATCAATATAAACTTCAACACAAACCAAAAAGAAAACATTTCCTGCAATTAAATCATTATTAACTTTTCCATTAGTAAACAAACATTCAATATTTACTACTCTTAACCTCCAAAACAACCTCATTTTATTATAAATTCAACTTGGGTAAATATCTTTAATAAATTCAAACATGTAAATCTTTTTAGTGTACTATAATTAAATATTCAACTTCACTCTACTTAATATTCAATCAGCTAATCTGTAAAAAAAAATATAACTCAAACATCTACAATGAGTCACCTCTCTTTCTTATCACTTATGCAAATTACTATGCATTGGTTTCAAATTTTATAAGAGACTTTTATTACTTTTAATGCAATTTTGTACGGATTTTAACTGGATCATCTAATTTTTAGCAAATAACTGGCCAATTTCACTTTACTTTTACTACTTTTTACTACTTTTAGCCAATTAATGGGTCTCAAATAGAAAGAACCGCAATCTCCACCACTTTGTTACGTGGATAAAACACCACTGTTTACCCACGTGAATAACTTATGTTTGGACTATGTCTTATCAAAGACTAATTGCATTTATTTAACTAACTTGACTTGGGGTGTAAATAAGAAGGACTCACTGTTTATGTTTAAATAATATAAAATATATTTATTCAGTTATAAAACATAAAGCAATTCCAAATAATAATAAACTTAAGAATAACTTAAGACTAAACTAAAACTATCTTAATTCTATGAGCATGAATAACACTAAATTCTATCACATTAAAACCTTGAGATGCCACAGCAATAACTGCTTGACAACCTCTGTGTCCTCTCTAAGTCAAACCCAGACTTATATAGGTTTGGACTGTTCTATTGATGATTGATAGGTAAACTAATTACCTCATTCGCTTAAGGCGAACTCTGTTGAGAATTTACTGAATTAATTCGGCTCAAATAAGTACGGAAACGTGGTGGCGACAACTGGCTTACAGTGTGCTCGCCAACCGCGTAACAATACGTATGGTTTAGACCATTAAAGGGAAACAGCATTTTAATAGAATTTCAAAATTGGTTAAATGAGATAAAATGCTTGACAGGAACCGTGAATAAAATTTATTTAGGCCCTGGGATGGACTTTTCCACAGAAGAATCGACAGCGTGGGTAGAAGTAATGGAGAATTTTGGGATTACAATTGATAGTGTAAATTCAGATAACCCAATGGCTGACTCCATCTCCGAGAGGGCTAATACCGATATCACGGAAAGAGTGGAAACTTTAATTTTGGACAATAAATTTCCAAGTTATTTGTGGTTGGAATTAGCCAACACAATAACATATTTAAGGAATAGAGCCCCCAGAGTCGATTTAAGTTGGAAAACCCCATACAATATACTGTATGACAGATGCATTTCTGTGCGACACCTTAGGTGTATTGGGTCGAGAGTTAGGGTTTTTCATGTTAAAAATAAAGAAAGGCATTCCTGGGTGGGCGCTCTAGTGGGTTATTCAAATTCACGGAGGAAATATCGGGTCTGGGACCTGCAAGGAAACAGAGTTGTTCAAACTAACAACTTGAGTGTACATGAGTGGAGGTATTGGCACGAGGGGGAATTGAAACCCTCTCTAGAATTTGCCAACTTAGGCAGTGGCATTGGAAGTTTGGAAGTTGAAATTCCATCGAAGGATAGGGTGCCAATATCCCCTCATCAGGAAGTCCCCTCAACATTAGACTTGTTGAAACTAGAAAATCCCCCATTGGCGCTAAGCGAAGATGTCAATAAGTGCGAAAGTATTAAAAACGAGGGGGAACACTTAGGAAGTGATGAAGAGTTCTACGAGGGACTCGAAGATGAAATTTCCCCATTGATTAAGACAGAGGGGGAGTTTGAACAGAAACCGAAGGAATCGGAACAAGAAAGGAATTTCAGCGATAAGGAAATTGAATTGCTAGTGGAAAATTCTCCAGAGTTAACACATGGGGTTGACATGAATAATTTCGAGAGTATTGTGAAAGAAAGGGGAAAATTGGAACAGATTATTTCGGATTCTGAGCCCGAATATGATGAAGGGTCTGGGCAGGTCAATTCCATGAATGGTTGTGATATTTCTTCGACGTCGCAGGAAGGTGACATTTCCCCAACGCCAATAGAGACACTAACAGGTGTGAACGATTTTAAAGTCATTAGGACAGAGGGGAAATGTGGAAATACAAAAAGACGCAAGAAGAGATGTAGGAAATCCAAGAATGTTACTTTAATGAAAACAAAGGACGATGAATGTCAATTGACGGTTGGTGAACCAATATTAGATGATAAAATCACTGATGTAGAACAGAATTTAAGTCTGACAACTGGAAATGACATGATTGACCTTTTAAGCATTAAACTTAAACACAAGCTGGACATGAGTGAGTGGTGGAGGCAATCCATAACGCATCAAATAGATAATGGCACAGCACGGATCAGTGTTATCTATACTTCACCGAGCAATGATCAAATACAGAATATAAGTGACGTGAAGGAGTGGTGTACTGCAGAGGGTTATGAATTTGATTCGAGCCTATTTGACTTTTGTAATAAAGATCCAATACACCCGGCATATCCCGTTTATAACGTGCGGTGGATTAAGTCCAAAAATTCAGAATTCATTAGAGATAAGTCAATAGATCTTATTTTTTGAACATTATTTAAGATTTAATGATGTTTGATCAGACTAGCGTTTATTTTGCATTTAGGAAGTTGTTGAATAATCGAACAGAGGGGGAATGTTGGAGATTTGTGAAATGTTCGGTTGTTTAACAACTGCCAAATATATACAACTCTTGTATATTTATATAGTTTGCTGTATAATTTATGTTATTATCATTTATATTGGCAGCTTATCATTTGTTATGTTTAATTTTATCTGTATTTGGTTATTGACATTTAATAGGACAAGTCTCCTCATTTGTTATCCATTGTAATTATGATTTGTTCTTTATATTCCAATGCAGAGAGTGTATACTCTCTAACATGTGTCATTGCTGTTTTTAACTTCATGCATTAAAGATGGCTGCCAACAGTTTTAACATGTTAGCCAAACTCTGAAAAATGGATTCCTGCTTTTCCAGACTCACCACAGGCCTGAATTTCCCCAACAATCAGGACCTAATGATGTGTGGTTTCTTCGGAAGGCTCTGTATGGGTTGCACCAATCCGGAAGGATGTGGCACCAAAAGTTAGACAAATCGCTACAGAAAATAGGCTTTTACAAACTACGAGGATGTAATTGTGTGTATTTATTCGACAACAAAGCAGTACTACTGGTTTACGTAGATGACATGATTTTGTTTTCATCGACGCCGGACATTAAGAGAGAAGTTATTAAGCGAATATCCTCATGCTTTGATATCGTTGAGTTGGGTCCGATTAAAGTTCTCTTAGGGGTCGAGTTTACTAGGGAAAACAATAGAGTGTTCACGTCACAATTCGAATATATTCGAAAGCTTTGTAAACGTTTTGATATTATTCCTAATTATTTAGTTAAAGTGCCTGTAACACCCAGTACTACCTTAGTGCGAAATGCAAACGTGGAACCAAATGATTTTCCATATAGATCATTAATAGGATCACTATTGTTCCTTGCATCCCGTACTAGGCCGGATATTCTGTATTCTATAATTGTATTATCTCAATTTAACAATGCGTATACGGAAAAACATGTTAAAACATTGTTGCAAGTTTTGCAATACGTTTGCAATACTTCTCATTACAGGATTGACTTGTCGCAGTGCCGTTCGGAACATTTATGGGCATACACAGATGCGTCTTGGGCGTTTGACCCCACTACCTGCCGAAGTTTCGGAGAATTTATTGTATACGTTGGTGGGGCACCCATTGTTTGGAATTGCCGTAAACCGTCAAACGTTGCTACAAGCACGATGGAGGCTGAGTACGTGTCTCTAGTTGACTGTGTGCGCGAAACCTATTAGTTGGGCGCTGTTTGCGAGAATTGTCGATTATTTGATGATATTTCAACTCCTGTAATTTATTCCGATGCGCTTGCAACAATTCAATTTGCTGAGAACGACTTGAAAAACAGTCGTACTAAACATATTAGAGTTAAATTCTATTTTCTGTGCGAATAGTATTTAGGCGGCATATTTAAATTATCTAAAGTTCCAGGTGATTTAAATGTCGCAGATGTATTTACCAAATGGTTGTCTAGCGCTAAGATTAGACATTTATGCGCAAAAGTGTTTGATTCAATGTAATATTTTGGATTTATAGGGGGATTTTGTGAGAATACGGTTCTTAAATCTCAAATATTAATTCATGTTTAGATTGTTTGATCTCAATTTATTAAGTAATGAGTTTGTTAGTTAGAATTGATTGTGATATTTAACAATTTTCAGTTGTATCTGTTTGTTATTTAGCAATTGTGATTATTTTGTTGATGTTTCTTATAGATCTCTGTAAATTATGTTATTGTATTGTGTAATGCAGCCACCAGAGTTAGCTGGTGGCATATAAGAAGTTACTCAATCTGTCACTAGAGGGGCAGACTTCATTCTTCTCTCTCTCTACTCTCAGATGATGACATGGCAGCCAAGATGGCTGCCCCCATGCTGAAATGATAAACCTCATGTAAAGTATGGTTTTTAGTTTAATTAAAGGTTCATTTATTTTCTAGAGAAGTCTATTATTAATTGACACCACTCCTCACCACTATCCACATCGTTTTGAGCTGATTTGCGCGAGTTTGATGCGCAATTACGAGCGCGATGTTTAGGTGCGAGTTTTGGCCTAAAATCCAGATGTATAAACGTGAGCAAAGTCTTCCACTGCGATATTTATTGATATTCTGCGCCAGAGAGTCTCACAGCCACGATAGGAACAGATGATGAGAGAGTAAAACATTTACCATTTGCCCTGAAAATTGATGGATTGGCATGGTTTGTGGAACAATTCAAAAAGAATCCGACATGGAAATGGACGGATTGGAAGCCACAGATCGAGACAAAATTTCGTAGAAGCCAAGAAAGTGTTTACAATACTCTTCACTTCATGAAACATAAAGAAGGTACAGCTGATGCTTTCATGAAGAAAGTATTGGCCGAGTGTGCGTTTGTATTACCAGAACTTACTGAAATTCAGAAAATAAATTATGTCTATCAAGGTTTAAAGCCTGCGATGCAGAAGATGATAATAACGGTATTTCCATCGACATTGGCAGAAATGGAGCAGAGACTCAAATTGTATGAAAGTCATAAAATGGAGGAACCAGCGGATCTACTGCTCACAATGTTCAAAAAAGTTGTAGATGAAAAGGTGAACCCGGCGACAACAGGTACCCTGTCTGGAGCAGGGGATCCCCATTAAGCTATGCCGAGTTATTAGCTGAAAATGTTAAATTAAAACAGCAAAAGCTCGTTAGTGAGTCGGTAGAGCCACAACAAGCAGTTCCATTATTCATACAAGGCGAGTGGTATATTCCAGCATCGCAGCGCGGAAATTCCTTCAGAGGTAGAAGTAATAGGGGGCGACAGCGGTCAAATAGCAGTCCGACAACAACGCGTTCATGTGGATGTTGGCATCTTTATGGTTGTGAACATAACACAGCTGCGCCACAGGAACAACAACAATTTCAAGAAAATAGAGGGAATCCAAACAACAGAAAGTGGTTTAAAAAGAAAAAGACACAAGGGGATGGTAAAACTAACCCTAATCCTAAGCAGAACCCACAACAAGGTCAACAAGAAGAGGGAAACTAGTGGGTCGGCCACAAAGAAAATTTTACCATCCAAAGAAGAAAAGAAAGAGTAGAAGAGAGAAGATAATCGTAGTTGACATGAACATTTCAGAATCTCTATTGGAAATTCCAGTAATAGTGAACAACATGGAAGTCAAGGCAGTTATGGACACTGGAAGAAAACGTAACATTATCAGCAAAGAGCTTGCTGAAGCTTTACAGTTGAATTACCCGCCAAGCCCGAGTATTCGATTACAAGGAGTAAGCGGAAAACTTGTGACTCCAGTGGGAAAAACCAAAATGAACATTACAATTGGTGAATTAATGTACAGGATTGAAGTCTTGGTTGTTAAAGGATTTACTTATCAATTGCTGCTTAGTGACTCATTCATGCTGTTCGCGAAGTGCGTGTTAGACTACAATAAACAACAAATCTTTGTGGGCCGAACTAGTGGAAAGGAAGAGGATAAGAAGGATATCGCAGAGAGAGGCGATGAAAGTGAACTTTAAGTTATGCGTGAAATTAACACGAACAATGAACATTTGATTTCTTTCTGTGTGTGTGTTTTTTTATTTTTTTTTTATAGAAAAGATTGAAAACCTGAAAAAAATTAATATAAGTAGAAAATATGCTAAAAGTGTTAGTGAAAAGTGTTTATTTTAATTTAATTTTAATTTGAAATGTTATTTCCAATGTAAAGATGTAATTAAAGTGAATTGACATTTGTAAACATTGAAAAGTATTATTATTTATTTTTGTAAAAATAAGATGATGGAAAGTGATTCTCAAAAACTTTAAAATTGTGTGTTTATGATTTAAAATTTATTAGTGTAAAAGGAAATGCGTTTGTTAAAACAAAGAGATTTCATTGGTTTTCGAGAGACCGAAAACATTAAAGGAGGGGGCTGTTACGCGGTAGAGCCGTACCGTGTATCGGCTGGCTCTTCTCGCTCTGTTTATGCATTTAATACAATGAAACCTCACTAGACGGCGCTGTGCACCTAATTAGATGCACAGACCGATCAACTCAGTAATGGCACAGTCCATAGAATAGATGGTCGGCTGACTCCTTTGATCTATGAGAATGCCGCCGTTAGTTACCTAATCTGCCACCAGAGCGTGTCACAAGCGCATTTTTCTCTAACCAGAGGCACAGTCCATAGAATAGATGGTCCGCTGACTCCTTTGATCTATGAGAATGCCGCCCTTAGTTACCTAATCTGCCACCAGAGCGTGTCACAAGCGCATTTTTCTCTAACCAGAGGTCTAATTTGCCAGTGTGAATGGATTTTATAGCTCACCTAAAATTAAACTTTTGCACCTAATCTTACGTTTCTTCGGATGAACAGTTCATTTTTGTATGTAACAATATATTTTTTTCATCTGACAGTGCACTTCTACATTTTACAAAGGAAATATTGTGTGTTAAGTGCTACATATGCACGTCATGTAAAGTACGTACATTTAGGTACTCGTTTAGCATTCAAAAACAAACCGTTTTAGAGTGTGCGAATGAAAATGATATTCATTCATGAAGAATAAGAATATCTTTAATATTTGAATCCACTACACTCATTTTTATATCTGTAAAATAGTTTTATTCAATGTCAAGAAAGTATATTTTTGCATTCAAAGAAAATTTTTACTAGAAATTTATTATAATTGTTCACTTTTTTGTATGAGATTTTTTTTAGATTTTTAAAACAATTTTTTAGATTTTTAAAACAATTTCATAGATTTTTATATGAATTTTTTTTTAGATGTTTAAAACAATTTTTTAGATTTTTATATGAATTTTTTTTAGATTTTGAAAACAATTTCATAGATTTTTAAACTACACTTTAGACGTTTAAAACAATGTTGAATAAATTCTATTGCAAATTAGCAATTTTCTTGTGATTTTTAGTATTACTTTTTGATTTGAAATTGCTATTAAGCTGTCTGGTGAAGAAGAAAATTCTGCAAGTTACATAAAAGTGTAAAACTTGAGCTGTTAAATGTGACTTATGGCTTTCCATGTCACATCCAATTTTAAAATTATTTGGATTTAAAGATTCAGGTTTTAGTTTAGGGACAACTTGTAGTGCAGTAGCATTTTTTAAATCCTCTGTAAGCAGAGTCTCGAGGTGGGCCATTTTTACTGTCCCATTAGGAAGCTGTAATGAAATAAACTTTACAACAAAAAGTTACAGAAAAGAATTGCGTGCATTCCATGCTTGAAATTCTCTTTTCGAAACAAATAAATTTCTGATGCATTTATAGATGTGTGGCACATCAAATATTGAATAAATTTCCCGGGAAGAATCAATAGGATTGGGGAAAGAATATTTCAAATTATTCAATTTTCCACAAATACCAAGTTGGTTTAATCCTGCTTTGTTGGTTGTAGCCCCATCACACACTATAGCATGAACTAATGCACCACTATTTTCTAAATTAATTATTGCTTCAAGAATTAACTTTGATAAAATATTTCCAGGAACAGCTCCTTTAGCACAGAAAGCTCCAATTGTTTGAGTCCAGTCCTATAAAAAGGGTTGAAATAAAAATACTAATGCATGATTTCCTGGTTCAAACTTTGTGGCTGGAATGCTGTTTCCATAATCAACCATGCCTATGAACTGAAGTGTTGTTTTCTTAAATTCAACATGTTGCTGCAAAGATAGTTCTTCAAACATCAAACTACCTCGGCGTTCATTTTCTGGCATGTCTTTCAACTTTTCTTTTAGCTGGTTAAATAGTTCTGTGTCAAAACCAAATTTGGAGTCGAAGGCAGCTACATATGACTGCAGGGTACACTTTGCGGGCAATGGCAAATATTTATTTCTTCTTAAAAAATCATATGTTGAAGTAGAACGAATCCAGGAGTAAAATGCAATCCATGATCCATTCCTTACTGTATCGAAGTCCATTTTTGGTTTTTGCTGCTGCTGCTTTTTTCATGTGCTCAATTACTTCTCTTTCTCTTAGATTTAGTTTCCCAAGTTCAATATCAAGTTTCCTCAGTCTGGAGCATCGTTTCCAATCTGTCTCCATTTCTACCATACAAAATACAACTACCAAGTACTACAAAACACACCACAAAGTGAGAATTTAAAACAACCGGGTTAAATTCCAAATGGAGCGAGTCATGCGATTACGACGCCACCTAGTGGCAAAATAAGGAATGATTCGGCTGAAAGCCGAGTCAGCCGACCATCTATTCTATGGACTGTGGTAATGACAGTAGCTTACTTAATGAGCGGCGTAAGCCAGAGAGCTCAGATCACTTTTATCCTTCACCTACTACTGTCAGCCGGTTAACGAAGAGACAGGACTAGGTTTCCTGATTGGTTTAACAAACACATCATCTTATTTGAAAGGTTTAAATGAATGAATGAGTTATATTTTAGTTTAAGAATAAACAATGTAATAAGAGCTTATGACCGAACATTTATATTGATAAATGTCCGACTTGATTTAATAAAGCCAATAGGCATTTTACATATAAAACTCGGTGTCTTTCTTGATTCTAATTCATGTCACGTTGGTCTAAACAATCCCCTTTAGCCACGTAACAATATTGTACCAGCTCATGTAGATTACATTCGACAAAATGAAAACCATAATTTTATTTAACATTAAAAATCAGTATACAAATAACCACAAACAAAATTACAGAAGATTTTAAAGATATAATTGATAATAATTTTTCAAAAACAATAATATATGCAACCAAATAAAGCCACAAGATGTGTGCGAGGTTTCTCACATGTTAGCTTTCGGTAAAGCTTTGGTAAATTGTTGTAATTTGAGTGCCAAAGCTATATTACCTGCTATTTTTAATTTACCTTGAAAAAATGCCTAACAAAACAAGGAAAAAAATTATCAAAATATATAATCCAAGATTCTTACATTACCCTTTGTGGATCCAGTTTACCAAACATCAAATCAAGAAAATCTTTGTCAGCCATTGAAATAGTACAGTCAGTCTTAGCTAGGAAAATAGAAGTAAATAAATTAAACCTTGATTTTGGTTTAAGTTATAGCAGTATGCACAGTAGTTTGTATAAATGCCCTCTGTAGATTTTGATTGTTATTTAAGTTAAAGTTATGAATTCTCTGATTACATCCTGAAGTGTCTAGATATAATTCAAAATTTCAATGGAATTTCCACAAGATTTCAATGGAATTTCCACAAGATTTCAATGGAATTTCCACAAGATTTCAATGGAATTTCCACGAGATTTCAATGGAATTTCCACAGGATTTTTTGATTCGAGTCAAGTCTTATTTAAATAAAACAAGCTCACAACATGTTTTTATTTTTTTTTAAAAGTTAAAAATTCAGATTTTTAAAACTTTCAAACATACATTTTATTCATTTTTTCATTTAGTTTTTGAGGATATTTTTTTTTATTTTTCATTCATTTGCAAACACAAACTCAAAGTTTTTACAATGCTCCATGTCTCAGAT
Organism: Strigamia acuminata; assembly: GCA_949358305.1. NCBI lineage: Eukaryota > Metazoa > Arthropoda > Chilopoda > Geophilomorpha > Linotaeniidae > Strigamia > Strigamia acuminata. The sequence continues at coordinate 64,127,142 of OX442314.1, read as the reverse complement.
TGCAATCATCTTTAATTTATAGAAGGGGGTGTATAAGGATTTGTTAAAAAAATTAGATTACCTAGTTAAATGGCACTGGGAGCCGAATTGTTAGAAAGAAGCACTAAAGCCGAAAACATCAAAATTTGTATCGGGCAAACATTTTGGCATCCATTAAAGGACACGGGTTCCGACACGGGTTCCGACAGGTGGCGCTGCGGTTTGGAAAATTACATTACAGGTCATGTGATCGGACATTGAACCACACACAGACTCACACAAACGTTCATGTCAAGTTAAATAAAAGCTTTTAATAATCTTCCACGTGATTCAAATTTTTTTTAGCTTTTATTTCATTAAAATTAACCGATTTTGAGTTTAGAACAAACCTTTTCCATTATACTCCACAGAACCTTTTCCATTTTTCACATCCACTGTCCAGTGTGCTTCTTCTCCATTTGGTCCACCAGTAACTTTAAAAAGGTATACTCCACCCATCTTCTTAGTCCACATTTCTCCATCCTGAAATTTTAATTTATGATCTGATAATAATACTCTTTGACAAAAGCACTTTCCATCATAGTTGGTCATCCTCAGTCCAAAAAAGATGCAAAGTGCATGATACAACATCAAAAAAAAACAGTTACACTTACATCATTTCCGGTGTCCAAAAGGAAGAAAAGAAAAGATTTAAGTTTTACACATGAGAGACATCGGCGCTACCAATCACCGCTTTCCTCCCATTCAACCAATCCTGCCGCTCCATCTATTTTTACACCCGACCACCAGATGGCGCAAAATCAAATTTTTCCATTTGTTTTTTGTGCATTTTTTTTTATCGCTGAGATAGTAATTGAAACAGAACTAAGGAAGGATCATGAACTTGTTTATACAGTATAATACACAGTAGCTGCATTCAAAAACTCAAAACGCCTCTAAAACTCGTTTCGTGTTTGTACGTGACGCCATTCCCATTGAATAACATTCCCATGTTATTCAATGGGAATGACGTCATGTACAGACACGAAACAAGATTTGCATAAGTTTTAGAGTTTTTGAATGCAGCTAGTATACAGGGTGGAAGAAAAGTCTGTTCCCCTCAATATTTCCTGAGCAATTGCATCTAGGCCAACTTTGATGAAGCAATCATATAGAAAGTTGGGTAAGAGCAATCCAATGATGTCATAAAGTTTGACCTTGAAGGCCATTTTCAAGGTCATTCACTTGCTAACTTCTAAACCAATCAGGTTAGAGTAAAATTTCCAATTACAAAGTTGTAGAACACCATGAAATTAGTACTATCCAACGCATCTTAGTCATCTTAAGTTAAATGTTTTCTTTTTAAAAAGGAGACAAATCAGAAAAAAAATCAGCAAAGTGAAATTTTTTCTTTTTATGATAAAATAATTATTGAAGCATTAAAAAAAGACAGTGGTTTTTCTTGTTTACTTGCATAATAATGCACATTTGAATAAGTTAATTTAGGTAATTCAGTATTTTTGTATTAGAAATTTAAGTTTTGTCACAATGGCCGGCTTTATTTTAGGTTTTTTGTCTCCTTTTTAAAATGAAAACATTTAACTTAAGATGACTAAGATCAGTTGGATAGTACTAATTTGATGGTGCTCTACAACTTTGTAATTGGAAATTTTGCTGTAATCTGATTGGTTTAGAAGTTAGCAAGTGAATGACCTTGAAAATGACCTTCAAGGTCAAATTTGATGCCATCATTGGATTGCTCTTACCCAACTTCCTATACAATCGCTTCAACAAAGTTGGACTAGATACAATTGCTCAGGAAATATTTGAGAAGAACAGACTTTTCTTCCACCCTGTATATAAAAAAATTGTATCAAAATTTGATCAAATTTGATTGCTAATTTTATCAAGAAATAAAAATGCAGCAAATTTTAAAACATTATGAACTTTGTCATGGTCCTGACTATGGACAGTAGAAATTTTTGAAAATTTGAGCGCATTTTTGTGCCTTTTCCCTGATTTTTCCCATTTTTATTGGAAAATTGTTTTAGTTCTTCCAAATTATTTAATTTTCTCCTAAATCCAAATTTATTATTTTATTTTGTTTTATTTCCTTTATTTTTATCATTTATCCTTAATTTGGCCTGGTCATGCTCACACCATCCAGACATTCATGAAAATTTTGCCATAAATTGATGCACTCGCGCTCTGAAATTTACATATTTCCCTCTGACCACCTGTTCTTGTCCATTTTCCCTTGGGAAATAGACTTGGCCATGAACATGTGATCGGAGGTGACTTGTTCTGTCAAATTGCTAAGAATGATGCTAAGAATGATTTTCGCCTTTGACGAGTTAATGTCTCCTGTCTCAACTGGGAGATTTCGTAGAGCAATTTATGTTACGCATTAGCGCATATGGCCATTGTGCAGCACGAATTCTCATGGTTGGCTATCTGACCGCTACATTTTTTATTTGCCCATATTTTGCGTACAATTTACTGGAGAAACGGCGTATTCGATGGTCTTAATTCGTCATACTTTTAGTTCTGTTTCAATCACTAGCTCAGCGATAAAAAACATGCACAAAAAACAAATAGAAAAATTGAATTTCGCACCATCTGGTGGTCAGGTGTAAAAACAGGTGAAACGGTAGGATTGGCTGAATGGGAGGAAAGCGGTGATTGGTGGCCAGTGGCGTAGCTGAGGGGGGCCGGGCTGCCCCACCCGTATTGGGATGCCACAGGGCCCGGATTAAAAAAAAAATAAGATATTTTTTTTCAATCCCGGCCGGGTGTCACCCCTATAGTATATATATATATATATACAGGGGCGGATCTAGCTTTTCGAGGCCCCTTTATCAAAATTTTTGGTACCTAGCTACCTTTATTTGGGAGGGGGGAATTGAAAAACAATGTTGATTTTAGCTGTTTTCGAGGGTGACACCATCCCCGGATGTCACCCATGCTAGCTACGCCACTGTTGGTGGCGCCGACGTCCCCATGGATAAAACTAGAAAGATTTGTCTTTCCTTTCGCAAATTGAAAAAACCAATTGAACATGTTCGCTTGCTTTTTTTTTTAAAAAAAGCCTGACTTTATTAATAAATGATCTTTATCAAATGCAATAGATGCGTTCAATCTTAAATGGCCAGTAGTGTTTAAACGTCCCGCTGTGCTTTTTCAATGTTCTTTGACACAGTGACAGTAGCAACGAATTTCAAAACAGGAAGTTGATCCATCAGTTCAAATTGCGCATGTGCAACAGTGGGAAATTTGGGAAAACTTTCAATCTTTAACACTAGAAAGGTCGGCACAGCTGTTTTAAACAGCTGTAGCAATAAAGCCAATGGGTTTACAATGCTGATACTTTTGGACTTTAGCTGATTTATGATGCTTTACGTCAAAAATCAGCAAATGTGGTATTTTTCTTAAAAAAAATGAAAAAAAGAGAATTGACCTATAACAGCCAAAACCGGTCAAAATGACGCGTTGAAATAACGTGAACAATACGTGCACCAAACTGCACCAAACGTTCACATTACGTGCACAATACGTGCATACAAAGTTTTGGCATCAAATTGATTCAGTAACACGCGAAACATGCGAAGAAAATAGCAAAACAAAAATTGATGGTTTTTATAAAATCTGATAAAATTAAAAACAAAAATTTAATTTGAATTGAACGTATTTTGCACGTTTGGTGCACGTATTGTTCACGTTATTTCAACCGGTTTCGACCGTTCTAGGTAGGGAAAAATTCCGGCCGTTCTAGTGTTTTAAGTTTAAATCAAATAAATGTTAAAACACGCAGTATAGATCGGCTGTTGATCGAGACGGTCTATACACGTGACAATACAAGTATGTTATTGCTGTCATCCAATCAGCAATCAGAACAAAGAATTAATAGGAAATAACACATGGATACGTGTCCATGTTATCCTTGATTCACGATGGAACGCCTCTAATGTTTCACAAACTTACAAAATAACCCAAACCTAAGAATAAATAAATGCAACAAACCATGTCCAAACCATGCTTGATTTGCTCAAATACTGCTGTCGATTGGAATCCATCCGGTGAAACAGCTACAGCAGCAGTTGGATGTACAGAAATGGTTCTACAAAAAATAAGTTGGAAGTTAAAATTGTCAATACCAAAGGAAGAGCAAGCTTGAAAAATAAATGTTCGCCTAAACAAATACAAAATGAAAAAACAACACCTTGGTTGCATTCAAAGTTTCTTTTTTGTAGATTTTGGTGTTTTTATAAACTGCAAAAACAGAAAGCAAATACCTACTTTTCTGTGAATGTGTTCACCTTTGGGTTTGCTTAAAGTAGTTTTTGGATAGTTTTTGGATCTCATGTTCAGTCTTGCGAGCAAATGGCAATTAAAAATTCAACAATTTTCATCAACAAACGAATTAAGGATTACTTTTTTGAGCACAATTATCCCTTTACTCACGTTTTAGAAGGCATTGCTCAAAAGTTGCACGGCAAATAGATAGTTTGACACCTCAATCTAACTTTCGTGGCAGCCATTTTAATTTTGGTTGTAAAAACCAAAACATAATATTAGGGGCCGTCCATAAATTATATAACGCTAATTTTTGGACTTTTTGACCCCCTTCCCCCCTGTAACAAGGTCATAACAAATCCATAAACCCCCCTAGAATATTACGTAACAAAACTAACCACCCCCCCCCCCATTTTGTATACTGTACTGTACTGTACTGTACTGTATACTAACTTGTAAATACAAATGCAATTTTTATTTAATAATGACTATTTATACAATTTTATACAAAAAAGAATAATAACTCAAAAAGCAATAAAGTAAAATTTTCAGTTCTTAAAAATTTTATAATTTCAAATTTTCATAATTTCAAAATTTCAAAAAAAAAATAAATTACGTAACATTATTGCGAATTCCCCCCTCCCCCATCGTGACAACCCGTAACAAAATTCGAAACCCCGTCCCACCCCCTAAGGTGTTACGTAGTTTATGGACGGCCCCTTATTAGTTTCAATAAATACTGTTAACTTAAACTTAAACTTAATTTACGATCATAGTCGGAAATTCCATGAGGAATCTCCAGAATAAGATAATTACTATAATTCAATTTAGAAATAAAGATTTACAACTTTAATTCTATACAAAATTAAGTCAATGATATACATATAATGCTAAATTATACTGTAAGTTTTCACACTTTCCAAAGTTAAATTACAAGCATTACTATAATTCAATGAACAGAGCAACGTTTAAGCAAATGAAACGGGATATACCGTACTGCCTCATTTAAACACCCGGGTTCATTAAGACGCCGGGCCCGTTTTAGCGCCGGGCAGTCATCAGCCATTTACGGAATTGCTGCCGGCCTCGATTAACCGCTGGGTCTTCAAAAATCGTCGATTTTTGGGTTATGCGCCACGCCGAGCTTCAAATTGGCGTTGGGGGGGTCTGCTCAAAAAACTATTAAACGCTTTGGCGTTTAAACGAGGCGGTACGGTAAGAGGACCTTCAACCAATCTCTAACCGAGATGGAATTCTGTTCAGAGCCCAAGAGAGAACTGACTTCTATCCAACTCACAGTTCCTTAAAGGTCATAGGAAGAGAAATAAAAAATTTCTCTAATAGCTTTGAAATAACCTTTAAAAAGGTTTGTGGTGACCACGAGGTCACAAAAGTGTTTTAATTAATCATAACCTAATAAATAGTAATTTTAATATTGATAGTAAAATGATTGTCAGATTATTGCGGGAAAACTAGCTATACTAGTTTTACCGTTTCTGCGGGACTGACGTGACAACGTCATAGATTTGCATAATTCCCCGAATTTATGCAAATACGTCATTTCCGGTCCAGCCACTATTTAAACCCGTATCTGACCGGAAACCCCCACTTTATAGATACCAGAGCAACATTAGCATCACCACCTCACCGTCAGGCCGTTTTACCGGATTGATAGAGGATCGATGCCCGTTGCCAAATTCATCTATAAACCACAGTCACAGATATTTATCGTAGCAATACTACGATAGTAATATCTACCGAAGCGAAGCGTTTGCGAACACGTGTTTCGCCAGACGCCATTACCCTAGACAACAGAAGCCACGTGTAAGACTGCCGTGCAGCAACAAATCGTATCCGCCGACAAGGATCCGAGACCACAACATTGTTAAGTATATTTGTATTATATTACAAGTGTGAAATAAAAGGTTATTATTGTAAGATATTGTGTAAGTTTATTTACCGGAACCAAGGTTACGACACGTGGGGGCCTGTCCGGGATAGTTTTGAACATTCAAACTATTTTAAATAAACATATCTTACGGTTTGAACTTTGCAAACTATCGAAATGACGAAAAGCGGGAAAAATCGAAACCCTTCAACCGCAAGCGCCCGAAGAAAAGCCATGGAATCCGCCAAGGCAAGGGCCGAAGCATTAGCTAGTCCAGCGTTAGAAAAGCAGCCACCGGAGCCGACGAGGGAAAAGACGACTGGAAAGACACCAGTCAACGAAAACCACGCGGAAAAACCACCCGAGAATGTGCCGACCGGAAAAACGCCGGCTAGTAAAGTACCCGCTAGCAAAAACCCAACCAATAAAACGCCGATAAATCAGCGAATCGAAGAAGAAGTCGAAGAGGAAGAAGAAGAATCCGAACAAAGTCAGAACGGGTATAATCTATTCGACAATCAGGATAATCGCCAGAATAATCGTGTCACGATCACACACGGTTATAATTCGAAGAAATCCCAGATCGATAGCTGTAAAGAAGCGTACGAACTCGCTCGACTGGAGGGAATCCCTTACAACGAAGAAGGGGACCCGCTAGCACAGATGAACATGATCATTCGTCTTGCCAAAGAGCGAGCGGAAAAACGAGCCCTTAGAAGAGGTCGAAAAAACGTAAAACGTCAAAAAACGAATAACCAAACGACGGACTCCTATGATTCCACCCGAACATCCGACGCCGACGACGAAAGCGAGGCCGATTCCCTCAGCTCGAAAGGAATCAACGTTCAAGGATGGGATAGTATAGTGGACGAGCCAGTCGAAATCCAGAACGAATTCCTGGAAGCCTTCCAGCAGGACCGTCGAAATAATAAGGGTCAACAGTCGTGGGCAATCGCCCAATCCTTTGCTACGAGAGCTGGCCACACCAGTCAAACCCCAAAGGACCCTAACGCAGAGATGATTAGACTGATAAATCAGCGAAACCACCTCAGAAACCAGCAAGGACGGAACAGGTTGGCAATGCCAAGCCTCGAAGATATCCAGACGGTACAAGCCAACGTCGAAGCCGCAAACGAGGCGGAAAGAATTAAAATACAAGCCGCCAACGAAGTCGACCGAGAAGCCGCAAGACTAAAGACACAACTTTACGGCGGGAGAGGGTCGACCATTTTGATCGGACAGAAGAACGGGGTCCTAAATGGAACAGCCATAAACGGAATTTTCCCCCCCGGAACACAACTGACCGAGTCGCAGCCAAACTCGACAACACCGACCTTGACCGACCCGAACTCAACCAACGGTAATTTCCAACGATTTGCGCCCCAAAATGGAGCTACGTCCCCGAACTGTGGGAATCAATACCAAGCCGATCCCATAATGGAAGCTAGATTAAGAGCACTCGAGAAACGAGCACGCGCCGACTCCCAGGTCAACCAAAATCGAAATCTGAGAAATCGCCCAAGACAAAACGAGAGCCTTCTTCGAAAATATTCCGCCGATCAATGGGCCTTAGAACAAAAGGACCGAAACATAAAATGGTCACAGTTGCGACTGATGAGATTCGACGGAACCTGGAGGGCCGGCAATAACTTCTTAGACGAAGTGGCACTCACCATTTCACGACTCGGAGCCGAACCCGACGAGATGGTAACAAAAGGGCTACCCGAAATGTTAATAGGGGAAGCCAGAGCCTGGTATGTGGAAGCAAAATTAAAAACTTGGGAACAGTTTGTCGTCGCTTTCAACAGTCAGTACGGCGAGACCCAAAAAGAAATTAGACAGAGAGTCAGTCTCATGCTACAAGCCGCAGGAGAAGAGTTACGAGCCTATTTCCGACGAGCGAAAAGTTTGTTCAACGAGTTGGATACGCCACTCGACGAATATGCGCAAAACGTGATTTTCGAAAAGGGGTTAAACGACACCTCAAAGAAAGTACTGAGAGATATGAACGCTCCCACAGCAGATAGTTTCGAACAGCTGCTAAAATTTGTAAATGACTATCACGAAGAAGTAGACGATCGTTATACGGAGGCCCTGACGCCCGAACAGAGGACACAAACGCAACTCCGCATACAGCGCATCCATGCGAAAAATCATGACGCAGGGAGACTGATCCAGTCGCGTAGCTTCCTGAACGGGGAAATCGAGGCCGCACCTCCGAAAAAGGCGAACGATAAAGCCACCTCGAACCCGATACCGGCTCCAAAAGCTTACAAAGCCAGTACAAACTCCGACGCAACTAATCTCGAAGAAGGGAGGGAAAGTGAAGACAATAACTCCGAGCAAAACTCAGGAGGGGATACCAGCGATAGCCAACAAGAAGAAGAGACTCTCCACGCTAACATGGGGAAAGAAATCGCCCCAAGCTACCGACCCCGAATGAAGACCGCGAATAAAACGGAGCACCACAATCCAAAAAGCGACAAACCCTACGAGAAAAAAGAGTTCGTGAGACGACCGTACCCGAAAACAGATAACTCCACCACAAAACCTTGTAATTATTGTAACGAGGTGGGACACTGGAGAAGAGATTGTCCAAAACGAAAGAAGAGGAAAGAAGAGAAGGAAGCCGCCAAAAACGACGCATTGTTAGAAAAGCTAACAGCCAAATTCGAAGAACTGACAAAAAACTGGTTAAAGCAGACAGAGAAAAAATAATAAATCTGTCTGCACGCCCGGAAGACCAAACCCCAAAATTTACCACGAATACGACAATTAACCAGGCAATTAACGAAGTAATTACGGAAGAAGTAGTCAAATTAAAACTCGAATTAAAAGAGAAAAAATCGAAAGAAATTGAAACGAATAATAAAGAAATTAGCGACTCAAGTTCGGAAGACGAATTAAAAGCCAAATGGATAAACACCAATTGGTTAGAAAAACAAATAAAAGAATTACAGAAAAAGGTCGTTTATTTCACTACGGCTTACTTCACCACAGAAAAACGCGAATATAGTGGCCCAACCACTAATACGGCGGACGGCGAAAAAATAGCCGAAACATTCCAAGAATTACCTCACGCCTACGAGGAGGCCCCACCTCGAAAGAAACGCATTTTACATTGTAATTTGGCTAAAGAGCGGAAGGACTCACTCGCAATGTTAACAATCAAGTTTAACGACAAAAAATTCATCGGTTTGTTGGATTCGGGAGCCGACCGGTCCTTTATCTCTTCAGATCTATACGAGTCGTTGGACAAAAAACAACGCGACAAACTACGGGGAATAAGCGAAAATGTGGCCGTAAAAACCGCTGCTGGAGAAGTGCGTCCAGTAGGGGTACTGACAACAAAAGTCATATGGGAGGGAGGCGTAATAACCCATCCTTTCATCGTTTTACCAACCTACGACACGGTCCTACTCTTGGGTATGGACATCATGGCCATAATGGAGATCCAGCCCAACCCCATAACGAGGTCCTGGAACTATATCGATAAACGCGAGGACCCCCGACTAATGACAGTACCTACCGAACTCCTAGATTCGAACGACGAAGAGGACGAATGGAAACGCGGAAATTTGAAGCAATTCGTACAAGATTACGATTTCAAATCTTTTAACGCCCGACTCCAAGAAGGAAATTTGGCTCACAATTTGGCCATGGACGCGAACCTAGGAGAAACCCAGACTAAATTACTTGAAGAAATGCTACAAAAACATCGAAAAATCCTGACTAAAGAACCGGGAAAGACAAATTACGTAAAACACGAAATAGAATTAAGTACGGATAAGCCAGTACGAGTTCCATTCAAGGGCATGAACCCCCAAAAACGCGAAATCGTCAAGACGATCTGTCAAGACTTACTGGACAAGGGGATAGTGTCCGAGGCATTAGGAGAATATGCGATGAGAATCGTACTCGTCATGCGTGCAGGATCGGAACCCAGACTGTGTATCGATTATCGACCTCTAAACGCCATTACCGTTATCGACCCCGTCCAGATGCCATCAATCGAAGCTATTCTTCGAGAACTAGCCCCATTTAATTGGGTAACAACGATGGATCTGTCGAAAGGATATTGGCAGGTCGAACTCCGTGCCGAAGACAAAGAAAAAACCGCTTTCTGGTCCCCGATGGGCAGATTAATGTTTAACGTCATGCCATTTGGCCTAGTAAATGCCCCGGCAACATTTCAACGATTAATCGAGAAGGTTTTGGGCGACGCGCTACATAAATACGCCTGGGCTTACCTGGACGATATTATTATTGTTTCCCAGACTTTTGACGAACACATCAAACATATCGACGAAGTAATACGTCGTTTAGCAAAAGCCGGACTCCACATACACCCCGGAAAGAGCCAGTTTTGCCGAAAAGAACTTGCGTTTCTTGGATACAAAGTTGGAGTCAATGGCTTATCCATAGACCCAAAGAAAGTACGAGCAATCACCGATTTTCCAGCACCTACGGACGTGAAAGGGGTACAACGTTTTTTAGGAATGGTAAATTTCTTCGGCCGACTCCTGCCACATTTAGCAGAAGTCGCGGCCCCAATCACCGATCTTTTAAAGACTGTCCAGAAAATAAATCCAAAGGAGGACCCGCCGAAAGACCCCGAAATCAAATTTAACTGGACCAGCCATTGCGAAGCAGCGTTTGACAAAATCAAACAAATGCTAATCGACACCAAAACCATCCCTCTCCCCGACTTGAATCGCGAATTTATCTTACATACGGATGCGAGTAAAATCGGATTGGGGGCTGCGTTGATGCAAATGCACGAAATCGACGGCATACATCAAGAAGTACCCACGATCTTTATCAGCCGGAAAATTCAAGCCGCCGAGAAAAATTACTCAGCGACAGAGCTCGAATGCTTGGCAATCGTATGGGCAGTTCGTAAATTCAGGCCTTACCTCGAGTTTACAAAATTTACCGTCCAGACCGACCATCAGGCATTAAGGTGGTTCATGGGCCTGAAAGAACCTTCGGGCCGGATGGCTCGATGGCAATTAGAGCTCATGGCCTACGACTTACAAATCGAGTACAAGCCAGGGAAGTATAACACAGTCGCCGACGCGCTCTCTAGAGCTCCCGCCTCAGAACCCGACGAGCCAGACGACGACGGCGACGACGATTCTCGGATAGCTTACTGTCCCACCCCGATCAGGAAGTGGGAATTCAGAAAACAGAATGAACTGCCGAAAGAAAAGTTGGAATCTTCCGATGAAAAATACGTCGGATATTGGATGAGGGCATATCAATCGGCAAAAGATGCCAGACCAAATTACGACTTATCCATCGAACCCAGAGTCTCGGATAAATTTGTGCGAGCTTTCGTTACACACGTGAGTAAAGGCACGAACTGTGTCCCACCTACTCGCGAGGAACTCGTCGAAGCTCAGAAGAACGACACCGCCTTCTGTAAAAGGTTCTATGACTACTTGACCAACGAGACTTTCCCTGGCGACGTCTACAGCAAAGAATCCAGAGAAGAGTTCAAAATTAAGGCTTCCGCTTATCTGATAGACGATGGCCTACTTTTAAAGTACCATCCGAACTTTCGGGACGACTTGACAGAGTCAGGGAGTTCAATTAAAGTCGTAATTCCGAGAAAAGTTCGAACACAAATTCTGTGGATGGTACACGGCCACCCTCTAGCCGGACACGCCGGCGTGGCAAGGACTCTCTACCGGGCCAGTCAACTGTACTATTGGCCCGAAATGAGAAGGGACATCGTACGATTCATACGACACTGTCCACGATGCCAAGCCTGCAAGCCTCGGAATAAGGCTAACTACGAGAATTTATCACTTGGACCGTTCGCCCCTTTTGATTGTTGGAGCGTAGACCTTATGGGTCCTAAGATAACAAGTGCAAATAGCCACAAATACATACTCGTGATCATGGATGTCGCAACAGGATGGCCAGAGTTGTATCCGATGGCCCACCCGACTAAGCAGAAAATAATCCAGTGCCTCTACGAAGTCGCGTTACATTTTGGCTTCCCGCGGAAATTAATTTCCGATAATGGCCCACAATTCGCATCAAGGTTATACAAGGATTTCTGCAATCAATTCGACATTCAACCATCATTTACTTCAACGTATAACCCACGGGCTAATCCCGTGGAGCGACTCAACCGCGACATAAAATATGCGCTTGCTATTTTCACAGACGTACATTCCAAGTGGGACGAGTTCCTTAAAGAAATAGCATTTAGCATCCGAACGACCATTTCGAGAAACCGCGGCTTTTCCCCGGCTTATCTCAACTTCGCTCGAGAGCTACGAGTGCCCTGGGATCCACGCATCCCAGAAGGAATTCGAAAAGTCGATCCAAAAAATCCTCACATTTACGTACATCAATTAGAACAAGCAATTTCGGCAACCTACCAACATATGATGTCACATGTGTTTGACATGCGCGAACGAGTGAAAAAGTCTGAAAAGAACACACAATTTTGTAATTTCAAAATCAACGATCTCGTATGGAAGGACACTCACATTTTATCCAGTGCAGATAAAGGGATTCATGCCGGCTTAGCCGACAAACGAGACGGCCCATACGTAATTACCAAGGCCCACGGCGGGAACGCATTTTCTCTGCAACGTTTGGCCGATAATGTAAATTTTCGATCAATCCACGCTCGAGAACTGACGCCTTACTTGCCGGAATTTCCACAAGAAGAATGGGCCGAGGACCAAACGCAGCCATCTCCATCGCCCACAATACGAGATATGTTCGACGACATCGCCACTGTTTCAGACTTGAACGAAAATACGACTCACGCAACTCCAGACAGCGCCGAACTAACTAGCGCCCCAGATGGAAATTTAGGAGGGGAGGAAGCAGCAGTTAACGAAGAAACTCCTAAAACTCCTGAAAAAGAAAAAGAGATTACTAAAAGATCCACACGATCGAGAAGTAAAATACCGAAACCTATAACACGACAAAGTACAAGAAAAAAGGCACCAAACCCGTTTATAAAGGACGGTAAAATCACCGGGAGGACATGATAAAGCAAGAAAAATCCAAAATGGTTGGCATAACCAATCAAAAGCGATAAAACAATATGACGTAATTACCCCGACCTCCTAGGGACAAAAACAATCACAAGGAGACTCCAACAATCAACTACGTATTACATACGAAAGCCAATCAAGATACTTAACCTCGACTACCCTTTCAACTTTGCACTCCGCGTTCTGTCACGACGACAACAGGTGCTTGACAAAAATCGCAACCAACAAATCGAATCAAAAATGCGAAGAAACTGGAAGCAATCACCCGACAACGAAGAGGAAGAAATGGATCGGGACCCAAGCGAAGACGAATGGAACGATCCCGCAAGATGGGACGAGGTTGAACCGGAAGAAAATCGGGAAAAGCCCGATGGAAACGAAAAGGTAAAAATAACAAAGAATTTAATTTGTGGCTAAACCACGAAAATACGTGAAACAAGATTCATAAAAGAAAACATCTTTATGTCAACAAACGAAAAATGACACGAGCCATTATTTAAAATTCAACACGTGTAAAAAGCACATGGTCGACCATGGCGCCATCTTGAATCCAAATTCGGAATTTAACAAAAATCTAATTTTTATGTATTCATTCCTCAGCCGGAACACCAACTTACGTGGGGACCCATCGATCCGCAAAACGTGTCTTCGGGTACACTCTGGAGAAGCGAAATTCCGACCCCATTTCGAAGAGCGTTAGAGGACGACGTCGACACCGGACCATGGAAAATTCGGCTCACTTCATCCCGAGCCCGATCGCGATTTTGGGCAAGTCAGGAGACCCTGATACACTACTTCCCAGAAAAGATGCGCGACGCACTGAGGACTGAAATTCCAGAACGCGACGACGCACCAGCACCACTCCCAAACAAGTTTTTGGAAAAGGACTATCCAAGCGAGCCCGAAGAGTGGGCTGTCCTCGAGAGGTGGCAAAACGCCGCTACAGACGAAGAGCGCCGACAAATACACAGAGACTATTGTCAGATTATTGCGGGAAAACTAGCTATACTAGTTTTACCGTTTCTGCGGGACTGACGTGACAACGTCATAGATTTGCATAATTCCCCGAATTTATGCAAATACGTCATTTCCGGTCCAGCCACTATTTAAACCCGTATCTGACCGGAAACCCCCACTTTATAGATACCAGAGCAACATTAGCATCACCACCTCACCGTCAGGCCGTTTTACCGGATTGATAGAGGATCGATGCCCGTTGCCAAATTCATCTATAAACCACAGTCACAGATATTTATCGTAGCAATACTACGATAGTAATATCTACCGAAGCGAAGCGTTTGCGAACACGTGTTTCGCCAGACGCCATTACCCTAGACAACAGAAGCCACGTGTAAGACTGCCGTGCAGCAACAAATCGTATCCGCCGACAAGGATCCGAGACCACAACATTGTTAAGTATATTTGTATTATATTACAAGTGTGAAATAAAAGGTTATTATTGTAAGATATTGTGTAAGTTTATTTACCGGAACCAAGGTTACGACAGGTTATGTACCCATTTTAAAAGAATAACTTACGAAATAATAAAGAATTTGTTGTTTTACATGATCAAATCTTGTTATCACCATTTCAAAAAGGAAACCATTTTGTTCAATGCATTGTGGGATTTCTACATCATCGGCGACATGATTTGAAAACAACAACACCACGCGTACATTCGAAGTAGCGCACATTGATTCAATTGTTACCAGCCAATTTTAGACCAAAAGACATTAATTTTAGAAGTTCCGACCACCAGAAAATTTTAAAAAATAACTGGTACCAACATCAACCTAACCGAGATGGAATTCTGTTCAGAGCCCAAGAGAGAACTGACTTCTATCCAACTCACAGTTCCTTAAAGGTCATAGGAAGAGAAATAAAAAATTTCTCTAATAGCTTTGAAATAACCTTTAAAAAGGTTATGTACCCATCTTAAAAGAATAACTTACGAAATAATAAAGAATTTGTTGTTTTACATGATCAAATCTTGTTATCACCATTTCAAAAAGGAAACCATTTTGTTGAATGCATTGTGGGATTTCTACGTCATCGGCGACATGATTTGAAAACAACAACACCACGCGTACATTCGGAGTAGCGCACATTGATTCAATTGTTACCAGCCAATTTTAGACCAAAAGACATTAATTTTAGAAGTTCCGACCACCAGAAAATTTTAAAAAATAACTGGTACCAACATCATTTGGCCAAAAAACATGGCTTTTAGAGGTTCCAACATCTGAAAATTTTTTTTGTGTAAAACAGTACCGATTGATTTTTACACCTGCCGCATTTGCGCGATTGAATGCGGCGGGTGTTTGGCTGCATTCGATCGCGCAAATGCGGCGGGTGTTTGGCTGTATTCGATCGCACAAATGCGGCGGGTGTTTGGCTGTATTCGATCGCACAAATGCGGCAGGTGTTTGGCGGGTGTTTGGCTGTATTCGATCGCGCTAATGCGGCGGGTGGTTGGCCGCATTGGATCGCGCTAATGCGGCGGGTGTTTGGCCGCATTGGATCGCGCAAATGCGGCAGGTGTTTGGCTGCATTTGCGCGATCGAATGTGGCCAAACACCTGCCCCGTGCCCCAATCGATCCCACAAATGCAGGCGATGTTTGGTCGATTCTCAGGTCTTAAATAAATAAATACGGAGTAATAATTTAAATAGATAATCAAAAACTTGATTATAGAATCGGTTTTTAACTCGTTCAAAGTTAAAAACCGATTCTGTAATCAAGTTTTTAAAATCGGATTTCGATAATTTGGAATTGAATGCGCCTAATTTACAGTATTTTGATTTAACATGGTTTTTATGAAGATTTTTAAAATGTACACAATAGCTGCATTCAAAAGTCATTTAACATCAGAAAACAATAACATCTACAACATCTTTTATCACAAAAACACAAACACGGTGTATTTATAATGTATACTTATAATTTTTTTTAAATATTTTAAATGTGTGCATTTATTGTAAAGTGTCGTGTAAACATGTTTTAGCGTAGCACAACACCATCACCCACTCCAAACTGCTAAAATTTTTACTGCCAACCCACCACCGCTGTTAAGAATAGACACTAAGATTTTCCCTGCTTTGTTTTTCCTGAAAAGATTTGTTCTTACGGTAAATATCCTGTGAATATTTGTTTTTACACTTTATGATTTGTTCTTTATTCACTTTGCATGTCACATGACCTTATGACAAGTTTTCTTTGTAAAGTTCTTTGGTTTGATTAAACACTTCTTCTCATGTTTTACTCAGAGTGAGTAGTTTATTTCCACTGCATTAGTTAGCTTTGCTAACAACCGTCAAAATAATACACTAAATCCGAAAACCGTCAATTTTTTTTTTGTTATTTGCTATTCTTTCCTATTTTTTTGGTAATTTTTGATAATTTTCTGTTACTTTCGGTAATTTTTTGTTGTTATTTTCGGTAATTTTTTGTTATTTGGTGTTACTTTTGGTTATTTTGGTAATTTTCGGCTATTTTTAATTTTTTTTAAATTTTGGTTGCTGGTATTTTTGATTATTTGCTGTGATTTTTTGCTATTTGCTGTGATTTTCTATTTTTCTGGTAATTTTCACAAAAAACATGCTGAAATCGCGAATCGGTACTGGAATTCCTGTGAAATTTCCGTCGATGACGTAAAAATAATGCCACCTAGTGGCGGTATCTATAAACTTTGGAAAATCGTAATGGCAAAACAATTACTGCTCAGTTCAAATTTCAACAGTGGTTTTTTACAATATCACATAAGTTATTCATTTAAAATGGGTACATAACCTTTTTTAACGTTATTTCAGAGCTATGAGAGAAATTTTTTATTTCTCTTCCTATGACCTTCAAAAAACCTCATACACCCATGGCTCTCAAATAGTCTGGTCCTTTTATCTACTGACTTTTACGCCATTTGAAATTAAAT
The DNA here is from genome assembly GCA_949358305.1 of Strigamia acuminata. NCBI lineage: Eukaryota > Metazoa > Arthropoda > Chilopoda > Geophilomorpha > Linotaeniidae > Strigamia > Strigamia acuminata. The sequence goes on along the minus strand of OX442314.1, from coordinate 64,110,050 downwards.
TATCACAAATGAACAGATAGGAATGCCCGATTAGCAGTGCGGCCTACACGAGTAACAATATCCATCTGAGCCAAAGTTATCGAATAAAATTTGCAGGAATTTAAAAGAAGCTTCGTAATCGCAGTTATTAAACAATAAAAACGAACAAAAATCAGTGAAAATCAATGAAAACCGATGCAAAACTGATTTTTGTGGCTGTGCGGTTTTTTCACAGTTATGCGGTTTTTTGCGTTTTTTGCGGTTTTTGCAATATACCGCATGCATTTGTTGGCATTTGGACGATTACAGCTAAGAAGTGTTATTTTTGCATTCCAAACAATGCAGACGCCGAAATACAACCATAACAAAGACGCCTCTCAATCGTGTTAAGATTGTATTTCGGCGTCTATGACATGTTTGGTATTGTTTATCAATTCAAGATACCGCTCCTCAATACCATAGTAAATTGCGCTGTAAGCACACCATTTCTGGAGTTGATAGTCACTCTGCTCTTTCCAGGTGACTGCATCCTCAACTTCAAACTTGATTCCTTTTGCACAACCCCAACATCTATAATTTCCATCTTGCAGCATGCATAATTTGAGTGATTCAGAATCATGATACAATGTTCAATTCATTTGTTGTCCATATTTGCTTACTTATGTCTTTATACAGTCAATACATGAGAATTTTCCACTGTATTTGCATTGTATAAAATAATAAATACTGTAATACTGGTGTTCCAGCGTAGAACCACTGTACAAACAAATAAATGTGTGCAATCTGTTTTGAAAATGCACAAAATCCAAGGGTACCCAAATTCAAAAATTTGAGCCACTTGAAATAATTAATTCTATCATTAAAGCTGCAAAAAACCCATTGCAATTATTAACTAGATGTGGTTATTTCTACTGAGGATTGACCACTGTGATCAACCTCCAAAATGTCTGAAAAACTCTGCGAAAACCATAAGGAATAAGTATGCAAAGCAAGGGCTCCAAATTCAAAATTTGTGCCCAACTGAATTTGTAATAAATTCGAAAAATAACCTCCTTTGAAAAAGATTTTAATTGTCTTCTAAAAAATGTCATTGTCCTCTCCGGTTGTCCTGTGGTCCTTCCACGTCATGTTTAGGTCCCAGAATTAGCTGGGAAGTGTTTTGTGTTTCATGCCTCAAGCCTCACAAAACTACAGCATAGGCTGAAACATGAATGCTGTGATTGGTCAAGCTTGGTTGAGTTCAAGTTTACCTCTCACCCTATTTTTCCTTTTTTCTTCAGTTGATCTCAGTATCCAGAACGCGTAGGTGCTCCTTTGGAGCCAGTGCTCATGGCTGAGGTTTAACTCCTTCACGAAGCTCACTCGTGGCTTTGCATCCGCCCCGAAGTTCTGAAATACGGCTTCGGGCTTTCACTTCATTTCTAGTGTTAATTCACGGTTTTACACCACTTGTCGCCATTTGTTTTCCACACCTTTTTGTTCATGTTTTATCGCCGTGACGCGTTTTCCGAGGCCAAACAGGATTTGTTGGCCATAAGTTCGAAGTTTGTGTCTTTCATTTCGCTGCGCGCGCGTTTAGCTTAGTTTAGCCGCCTGCCATTTAGGCTTTAGCTTTAATTAAGCATTAAGTCAGGTTTAGAGTTAGGTTTTGGGCCCGTGCGTTGTATAAGCACGAGTAAATTGCCCATCCTCGTTCAAACTCGACAGTTTGGAGTTGCTTATGAGCCATTACGGGACGTGCATTCGTTTAACTTCGTGTGAAAACACGATACGTTGCGGGTCACGCGTTGGGTTTTGGTTCAGACGCGACTACCGGACATTCTGTCCCCGAGTTTTACAGCTCGGGATACCCGGCCACAAATAAAGATTAGTGTGGTGCACAGTATCTGAGAGTGTGTTAGCTACCACTTCCTGCGCACATTCGATTTACGGCAGGTACGAAAATACCAGGGTGTGTGAATTTACTGTTTCGCGGCGTCTTTCAAACGCTTCTAAACCACCTAGACTCGCGATCCATCACAATTTTCTTGATTGTATTAATTTTATTAATTTTCTTGATTGTATTAATTTTATTTATTTTCTTGATTGTATTAATTTTATTTAATTTATTGTAAAATATACAACTTTACCATGTTTATAAAAGCATTACAAATTTATTGCCAAACATTAAATTTGGTGCACGACGTTGCCAGCGTCTAAGGCTGCCAGCGTCTATATTTTTAGAAGTTGTCAAATTTTTTTTTTATTTTGCCAGCGCATTGGGTTGTAGCGTTTTAAATAAATGAATAAATAAGTTTTTATTCAGGTTTTTGCCAGCCTTGTTTATGCCAGCGTCTACACTGCCAGCGTTTGTAGTGCCAGCGTTTTGACCGCCAGCGTTCGATTTTGCGTAACGTACGCGTCGCATACGCGCTAACATCGCGAAAACGTCGCGAAAACGTTACCAGTTGACGCCACATATATATAGGCAAGCGAATTAAATTGATTTTCATTTCCATCGTCCACATTCGACTCAACATGACTGGAGTATTACGAACAACCCGAATCACAAGATTCAACACACCGGTTGGCCAAGCCGGTCGCTACCATTGGTACGACGAAACGTTTTTTCGATATCGGGAGGGAAACCAACCCAAAAATCCAGATTCCACGCACAAGTTCTTACGGTGTTTACAACCTAATTGTGCCGCACGAGGATATGTGTTGTCGAATGAGACTTTTCTCCACATTACCACAGAACATTGCAGAACATGCATTGGTGGTTCTGAGTTGGAAGTCTTAAAACAAAAGTTCCGTGAGCGACTCATTGAATGCTGCCGAAATCTGCCCCCAGCCGCTCGTGGAAAGAACAAACGGCGGAACACGTGCAGCACCGATTCAATTTGAGAGGAGTTGTGAAAGGCGCAGATGCAGAAGAATCCGATTGTGAAGCAAATAAGTGTTCCATTTGCACAACCAATAAGAAAAACATTTTCTTGGTGCCATGTGGACACAGCTTCTGCTCTACCTGTGTGGACAACTTCATTCAAGATAAGGTCGAGCCTTACTGTCTGTCTTGCAGGCAGCCTATTATAAGCTTACATAAAATGTTTTAGTTTGGACTTCGCTGAAATAAATGCTTAAACGCTTAAATTAAGAACGCTGGCAAAATCCAATAAAACTATTATTATTATTATTATTTTTTATTATTTTAAATTACTTTATTTATTTGACGCTCAAACCTAACGACGCTGACAACAATAGACGCTGGCAACATCTTAGGCTGGCAAAATATTGTTGAAAATAATAAACGAAATAATAATAAATTAACGCTATAACACAATAAGCTGGCGCATTTCGACGCTGGCAAAACCACAAGTTTGCACCTAATTTATTATCACAAATTTCAAATTTATTAACAATTTTATCATGATAATAAATTATGTGCAAACTTGTATACACTAGTACATTTAATATTTGGTAATAAATTTGTAAAGCTTTTATAAACATGGTAAAAGTTGTATATTTTACAATTTGAGCCTTAATTTAAAAAAAAAACAATTCAGATTCATAAAACTCACCAAATCTTTGGAATAAATTGGCTCATAGTGTTTTCCCTTACCTTTCCATAGCTTTTTTATACTTTTTGTACATGTAAAATGTCGTCTGACACAAGTCAACATTGAGAATGTGGTGTCGTGTATGTGATCCAGACTACATCAAAGTGCCGCCTGTCTATTGCCCTACTGTCTCTCTCCCTGCAGTGTTCTGAAGGTGCTATTCCAATGGCGAAAAGTCTTAAGGGCGAGATACACAGTTCGCCCTTAGGACTATCTAATTTTCGGTCAGGTCAAAATAAGTGATCTATCACAACAACCGCAACAAGTGACCAAGGCCAAAATTACACAATTTCGTCATTGGGCAATTCGTTTCTTGTGTGTGAGTGGGTGTGGGGGAAGGGAGGAGGGGTTTTTTCGTTTGTGGAAAATGTATTTAATATTTTTCCATATTTTAAAGCAATTTAAACTCAAATAAATAAATGTGAACCCAAAAAACACTGCTGGGGTCTTTTTTGTGAGTGTGAGGATTATTTTCTACTGTAGTGACACATTTGGAAGCAACTTGAGTCCTAAATAAATAATGGAGCTTCAAAAAGAAATCTGCAAATGAATACATATTGCAAACAGATGTATCACAATCACAATCACAAACAGATATACGGTACTAGAGAGTTTCTCTTATAAAAACTCTTGTTAAGCCTCTAAGTATAGTGGAAAACTTATAACTCTACAATGGCTTACACTGTAACTGAAAATAGTGTAGCCAATCCGGTAGTTTTCCACTATTTACGTCACTAACTAAAAATCTGGATTAGCATTAATCTGTTTCGCCGCTACTTTGAATTCTCCACTTCATTCACGCGTGGAGCACATGTTACAGTTTATCTAATTGTTTGTGCTTTAAATTCTTGTTAATTCACAATAATAAAGTTGCAGCATTGTATTGCAACAGTTAAAAACAGGAATTATCTCTTTTTATGCGAATGAGACATTACTAGTTTCGGTAATAACGTGACATGTATAAGGTTAACTCCAATTTTTTAATGATAACTTAAAACTTAAACCGCAACCCACTTTTACCTTTCACTAAATATAGTGTAAAAAATGTCATAATTGCAAGGGAAAAGTACCTGCCGCAAACTCTCTATTATAAAAAAAATAATAACGTTGTAAACACTAAAATATGTTTGCAACTGTTTATTATTTTAAAAAGAATCAAAGTCAACAAAAATTGGGCGAGATCGGATGAAATTGGGTGAGGCAGGATGAAAAACAATACAGGGGTACCCCGTCTGACCACCGCAATAAGCAAATGACCATGGGGATTAGTGCTTACTATCTCTCTCCCTATACTGTGCCCTCAGTAAAATGTGCTGATAATATCACACTTTGGCGGCTATTTAAGAAAGTAACATAAAAGCCTCTTTCCAAAAAACGTAGTTTTTATATTTACTTTTTTGACAAACCAAAACGAACATTTTATCAAATTACATTGAGAACAGTGTTCTCCGGCTAAAATTCAGACCCATTCCCTATTTGTTTGGGCGCATCAAAGTATCTTTACTAAGTAATTAAACACTCAATATTTTTCGCTGGAAACAGTTGGCCAGGTAAGTTAATAAACAGTCAGTCATATTGTCGGTTAGAGACTAGCGTGGCTCGTTTTAGGTGCCTGCGGATTTAGTGATACGAGAGAAAGGAAAACTTGTGTTTTGAGTGTTAACTTACTTAATTAAAACACTTGAAAGAGAAAAATGATTTAGCTTTTGATGTTGTTTATTTCCTTACCTTTGCTCTTCCGAAAAACCCATTTTGTATAGCGCGACAACAGCTGCACCACCAAGACCAATGTTATGTTGCAAAGCTAAAGTAGCTCCTGGAACTTGCCTCTTACCCGCCTGTTTACGCAGTTGCCAACACAATTCTGCGCACTGAGCCAAACCTTCAAAAACACGATAAAATATTGATAAAAATATTTTTCTTTTAAAATTGCTGTAAATAAAACACAAGGAAAAAATTGAACAATCAAGCAAACTTCTATTATTTTATCAGTATTATCAAAACACATGTTGGAATGAAACATTTCATGGAAACAGGAAAGTGACTAGTTTAATATGGTACACAAAATTCGTCGACCGAATTAATAGATTTTTTTTTTAAGTAGAAGAGATATAAATTCTAATAATTTGATAAAAGCATGAGCACATGAGCAAACTTTGTAGCCTTCTATCTTGATAAAACAAAATCACAAGTTTATGAACCAAACAGAAATACCGAAGTACAGTTTCCCATAATCCAACGCAATATAACATTTAAAACAAGATCAAATTACCTGTCGCACCCAAAGGATGCCCTTTAGATATGAGGCCACCACTAGGGTTGATGACATATTTCCCACCATATGTATTATTGCCACTATCAACTAATTCACCAGCTTTGCCAGGTGGACACAAACCAAGAGCTTCGTAACTTATTAATTCGTTAGCAGAAAAGCAATCATGTAGTTCAATTACTTGCACATCAGTGGCTTTGTATCCTAAGATAAGAGAAGGAAATAATTAAATCCTGAATCACAAATCAAAAATCACCAATCGCCAATCGAAAATGCCACCTTGCCCAAAAAGCAAACTGTTGAAATTTCGATAACGCCCAATTGATACTAGGCTCACATCACCTCTCCCTCAGTACACACTTGTAACCAGAAAAGCTCATTTACAGATTACGCTACCTGAGCAATTATATGTAGCCTGCATACTATTTATATATGCTTACAAACAACACACAGAGTAGCCTGTAGGAGCCAGCCACTTTTCCTTAGGAGCCATCATTTCCATTTTGCAAATAGATTACCAGCTACGAAATTCAGACGCCAGATATAAATTTGTAGGCGCTTAGCTAAATTAACTTAAGTTATTAGAAACCCGCAAAAAAGTTATTATTTGGATAATTATTCAAATAAGGTCCCAAAAAGAGCTGCAAGATGTACTGTAACATAATCAACAACTCATTATCTTTTACCTGTATTAACCTATTAAAAGCAGGTGACATTAGGAATAGTGTACAATAAAAGAGACGTCTGAAGTTTGGACTAGTTATCTACTAAAATTGATATGCAATTAAAAGGCTAGATCGCTAGAATTCAATTTCTCCATTGCAACTTGGAACTATTGCAACATAATTCATAGATTCGGTAATTATAGCTAAATGATTACTGGAATAGATATTTTCTAACCTGTATTTTGGTATAGTTTGTCAGCAGCACTTTTGGTCATATCATACCCAACCTGTAAAAAAAATTTAACTCTTTATTAATTGTCATTTTGAATGACTAGCCTATTATAATGTTACCATTTTTATGCAGCTTTTTTCGTCAAAAGTGCTAGGCAAATCCGTTGCCATCTCCATTCCAATGATCTCAACAGCTTGTGATTTTAAATTGTTGCGAACAACAAATTCTTCATCCACCAGAATTGCTGCAGCAGCTCCATCAGAAGTAGGACTGGGTGCAAAGTTTGAGAAATTTGAGAAAAATAAACCTTTAAGTATTACAACAAGCCGGTATGATTTTACTTTACCGGCCACCTCTCAGATCATCTTCAAATTTTGAATATAGGGATATTCAAGGGTGGGAAATCAATGGCGTTGACAGTTTTGGGAGCAAACGGAGAAGGAAGCGGAAATCTGGAAATTAATAGCTGTAGCTGACAGCTAAAAATGAAATTAAAAAATTGAAATAATGGGCCATATGATGGCAATCAAAAGTAGTATACAGTAACTGGTCATTAATTTCCCCCTTTCCACTTCCGTTTTTGTTTGCCCCCAAAACAATCAACGCCATTCGATTCCCCACCCTTGAATACCCCTAAATCCAAAAGTTTGAGATGATCTGAGAGGTGGCCGGTAAAGTAAAATTGTTCCCAACATGCCTAAATGTGACAGCCAAAATTCGCCCAAGAATATTTAACCCAAACTGCAAAACATTTCAATGGTGAATTTTTGTGCAAAACAATTCCAACAGCGACATTCGTAGGTGTCGTAACAAAGCCACGTTTGCCGCACGTGACTGTCGAAACAATCTTTACACTCTGCACTATTGATTGTCGTAACAATCTTTACACTATAACCACTTGTGATTGTTGTAACCGTCGTAGTAGTCGTACTATTAGCACTCGAGGATCTTTAGTAAAAACATAGTCTAAGGACGACTTTTAGGGGTGTCGCCCTTAGGCATGTTGCCGTTGAACATGGTGCCCGTAAAACGTGCCCGAAAAGTCCCCAAAAGTGCTAAAACGATCGGAAATGAGCTAAAAATTCGAGTTCCGTGGTCAGAATTTGCATATGCGGCACTGTTGCAGAGTTATGGACAAAAACAGTTTTCGAGGCAGAAAAGTGTTTGTTAAATTTTTTATTTTGCCTATATCTCTGCAACATTGCCTGATATGCAAATTTCGACTCCGACAATCGATTTGTTAGCTCATTTCCTATCGGTTTAGCACTTTACCAGAACTTTTTTGCCACTTTTTATATTTTGGCAAATTCTGACCATTTTTCTAAGGTTATGAACGACATGATCGACTGAAGTTTCCCAAAAATTGATTCAGAAAAAACTTAACCGATGAAATGACCCGTGTTCATTCAGACTCGACTTATCCCAGAATCACGCAGTCAGTAATATTAAAACTTATTAATACCAGCATTGCAACTTTGTAAGTGGCTTGTAGACTTCAGGAGAATTCATAATTTGATCCAAACTATATTCATCTTGAAATTGTGAATTCCTGTAGTAAGCACATTTATTTTAATTTCTTATCAACACTAAGAATAAAATTACTTCTTACGGATTATTGGTTGAATGTTTGTGGTTTTTCCAGGCAATTTTTGCAAAATGCTCAGGCTTTGTTCCTGGAGAAAAATGAAACTTATTAATAACTTCTTTTCATCATCCTTTCCAAGATGGTTTATCACCATATTTGTCCATATGTTCTCTGCCAGCTGCTCCAAACAATTGTGCAGCAAACGGAGCCGCTTCCATTCCATACGTTTCATTTAATACTTCAACATGTTTGTCCATAGGATTTGTCCTGTCGGAATACTGAAATAATATTTATACCACCACATTAAAGATAATACAAATTTCAATTCTCCTATAAACATTACTAAAGATTTCTTGGCTAGGCTCCAGAATAAAAAATTTTAATATTTTAATTTCTAGATAAGAATTATTTAGGCTTGTTCGGGTTTTACAAATGTATTTTTGTCAATTTGGTAGAGAATCGAAATACAGTCTAAACTCTTTGTAACGAATCGCGATATAACGAATTATCGATATAACAAATTATTAAAAATGATTTGGTTGGCCAGCCATAGAACACCATGTTAAATATTTTCAATATAACGAATTTTAATTTAACGAATTATTCGTTATAAAAACGAACACTGTAATACCCACATGCCCTTGTTATAACAAATTTTCAAAACTGAGACTCACAACATCCGATGCCCATACAGAAACCACAGAAAAATAAAAAATTCACAGTTTTAAAATGGCTACCAAACAAAAGGCAATTTTGATTCAGGACAAGCTGAGCATTATTAATGCCATTGACAATGGCAAGAAGCCATCAATTGTAGCAGGTGAGTTTAATTTGTCCTGGTTCTACAACTTTCAACAATTTTAAAGAATTGGGATAAAATTAACATGAAACTTGCATATGGTTAGGAATAAATAGTATTATTTATGATGAAATTTAATGTTTTTAGATAATTCGTTTTAACGAGCTCTCGTTATAACGAATTGATTTTTCCGGTCCCTTGCGATTCGTTACCGTATAAAGAGTTTCGACTGTATCTCGTCCTGTCGTGTGTAAGGTAAGATAAGACGCCTTCAAATTATTCTGCACAATGAGCACTGTAGTTTACAGCTTCCTGGAGGATGCCTATGAGTTTTCCTTCCCTGTTCCGTAAGATTGTACCAAAGATTGCACCAAACTAATTTTCGTTTGGGCAATGCAATTCAGCACCAACTATTATACTAATCAAGCTTATTTGTTCCCCTTTTGCCGAATCCCGTTTCGCCGAATCCCATTTTCTATTTCTTTTTCGGCGAAAAAGAGTAATCGATTGGTTTTTAAATTTTACGTTTGTTGCTTTTTTTTCCTATTTAGAACTGCCACATTAGTAAAAATCAAACTTTAAACCTTTCCACACATTTTTAATCAACTTTTAAAATTTTTAAACCAATTTTACGTGTTCTTTGGAGTCGCCGGAAATGGCATGTACGATGCCGTCGAAACGTCTTCGTTTGCGGCACCAAAAATACGAGGATTCTGCCGAAATGTTGCGTGTCGGCCTGACACGACACGTACGTTTGGGTAACATTTCTGCCCGGCGATCGGAGCAGCAAGGAATGGAATCCTCGTATTTTTGGTGCCGCAAACGAAGAGGTTTCAACGACTCCGAAGAACACGTAAAATTGGTTTAAAATTTTTAAAAGTTGGTTAAAAATGTGTGGAATGGTTAAAAATTTGATTTTTACTAACGTGGCAGTTCTAAATAGGAAAAAAAAGAAACAAACGTAAAATTTAAAAATCGATCAATTACTCTTTTTTTCATTTTTGGCGAAACGGGAATTCCCATTTCGCCGAAAATAGAAAACGGAATTCGGCGAAAGGGGTACTCACGATACTAACCTGTGTTGTTAATGAACCACGTTGCATTTTTTCAAACCCCAATGCAAGAACGCACTTTTGAACTCCTGCAAGAGATATTTCGTTACATTAATTCTTTCTTGGATTTATAATCTGTACTTTACCTCCAGCTATTAATTGTTTTGCAAGCAATAATGCAGATGATCCTGTTGAGCAGTTGTTATTCACCTGTAAATTCAGCAAAGTTTATATCTCTACGAGTATTTGTAATTCCTTTTTGAAAAGTTTTACATTCACAATTGGAATCCCAGTCATGCCTATAGGATATAGTGCTCTTTGGCCACAAGTGGAATCACCTGTAGAATTCAAATTCAATTCAAATTCATTTTTAATTGGTAATCACTAAAATGTAGGTTTGTGTGCTACCGAAATATGGTTCAATATAGTCAGTGGCATAAGCAGAATGCTAAAGCAACGTCAACCCAACCCGAGTTAACAAAGGTACCGGTATATTTATTTATTTATTTATTTATTTATTTAATAAACTTATTTATTTATTTAATAAACTTATTTATTTATTTAATAAACTTATTTATTTATTTAATAAACTTATTTATTTATTTAATAAACTTATTTATTTATTTAATAAACTTATTTATTTATTTATTTATTTAATAAATTTATTTAATAAATTTATTTATTTATTTATTTATTTATTTGTTTACTATTATTTACTGGAAAGTTTGGGATTCCTCGAGATTATGCTATCATATTTGCCAAGTCCATCAGGATAGAATCCCAAAAAGGAGGATGGAGAGATTATTTTTTTCAACTAACTTTTCTAAATGTGATTGGAAGTAGAGTAAGATTGAATTAATTTTTGTTAGGTATAAAGTTGTGGCAGGTGTGCTTCTAGAAAATATTTACGATAAAACGAACTGACGAATTAAATTGTAATTTTTAAACAATTTCACAAGGATGCAGCTCATCTACATCTACATCTACCATCTACCACCTACCCAACATGCACACGGGCTCATTGACTTTTTGCTGACGCAAAGTATATTATCTGGTAATGTGAGAACTATCATTTCATGATATCATGATTTTTGGTGAGATGTGATGACGCCACACAACTCAGTTTGTTTAAAGTCCCTTGCCATTTTTATTTTAATGCCATAACCACAAACAACACAACACCATACCGTACCATAAACATAACCAACACAGGCTTGTTGAATATCGCGGAATGAAATTTTGGCATCGTCGAGAGCTTTTCCAACTAGAGGAATAAATACATATTCAAATCATGACAGCGATAACGATAACGACAATACAAAAACGGCGATGAATAGGAAATTACCAGCTTCTTTACTCATGTCTGGGTAATCAAAATTCTCTCTTCGACCTGGCTTTTCAAACTGCAAAATCAACCAAATTACGCTCCAATAATAAATGAACAAACAAATAAAACAGTAGAAAAACAGCTCGATAATTACCTTGGTCATTCCAACGCCAATTACGAATACGCGGCGGGGGGCGGACATCCTTTACGTAGAGTGTAAATGCTCACCAACAGAACGCAAGTACTCCACACTCTAATGTGGCGAGTAATTTAATCTAGTCTAAACTACACTTGTACGTCGCTCGATGTCGCTGTACGTCGCTGCACATGCACGGCCTATCTAATTTCCCAACCGGTCGACAGGTCGTCATCGCAGATTCCTATCGTAATTTTGTTTATATTTTTAGATGAGCCCGGTTACCAGGAACTACTTGCAGCGAATGTGTACCATTTGCAGTGCGCATTGACCGAGTGTGAAACAGTTTGATGTGGCGAACTGTCCGTAACAACGACTAGAAACAGAAATAAACTTCTTTTATTGTTGTTATTATTATTGTTATTATTATTATTATTATTTTTTTAATTCAATGAATTGCTACTTATTGAGAAATGAGTTTGACTTTTTGATAAATACTTTGCAAATCGATTGCAAGTAGCTGCGCGCAGCCATACACACAACCGAGTGATGGGACTAAATTTTTGGCGCGTTTCATTGTTATTTTCATGATGGACGCGAAGATTACGGCCTGTGCAACATGATTTTCCCCCCTTTCTCAACAAGTGCGGATATAACTTCGTTTGACAATTGTAGGGGGATGAAAGACTGGCGAAATTCTCCGGTTTTTCTCTCCGGTTTAGCCTTGAATTGAAGGGTAAGTGATTGGGCGATGTTGCACTTACAATCAATGAATATGGCAGAGGCAGAGGTAGAGGCAGAAAGATCAAGTCGAAACGACGTGTGTGTGTTTTAATTGTGACTTATCCGACGCAGCCCGTGAAATTAAAGACATTCGGAGCGAGTAAATCTCTCGGTTTATAGTTGCAAGTAAACAATGATGATGTCAGTTGAACGCTGCTATTAGGATGGTAGTGCGAGTTTGTTTGCAATTGTTTGCAGCTTTGGCGGCAACGATTTTATTCCGAAAAGGTTTAAAAAAATCGAATTGCAAGTTACGTGTTACTAATTACAGTTTGAGCGAAAAGTGAAAATAGTAGTGAAACTATTCGTTTTCGTTAATTAATCGAGCAAATCTGAAAAGAGATTAGGCCTAAACGAACGTTTGCATGTTGGCTCACTAGAGGGCAGTAAAAGCTGGCGAAATGTCATTGACCATTTTATATTTCGCAGGTAGAAAGAAATTCGTTATTATTCTCTGAAACTGAAATTCTAGTCGAGCCGAGGAAAACAATTGTTCAAATCTCACTCTCGTTAGAAATTACAAATCGTGTTTACAAAACGTTGAGACCGTTTTTGTCCACTTCAGCCTTTCCTAATGCCATGTGATGAAGTAAAAAAATACTCGTTCTCTCGCAAGTAGGCTTAACTTATTTTCTAAATAATTTTTGTTGCTGTATTCGTTACGAATTGACCACATTGTTTCTCATTCGATTTGTCAAAATGCATACGTGACAAATGATGCAAAGTGACTTGCGCCTTGAAAATATTATTCGAAATGCACTTTTTTAATTCTTCTCTATTTCTTTTTTTAGGGCTACTGAATGTTGGTCAATTAAATGTAAACTGCCTCCCATCATGAATGGGGAGATTCCAAGTGTACCAATTACAACTCTAGCTGGAATTGCGAGTTTAACCGACTGTAAGTGTTTGTTTTATTTCTTTATTTTTAATAATTTTTTTATTTTTAATAATTTATTTTAAATTGTTCTCTTTCTTTCTCTCTCTCTCTCTCGTTTTGTTTCAGTGCTTCCTGAACTACCTTTGCCATCACCACTGCCTGCTACCTTAAACAACAGAAGTCTTTTGTTTCATCCGCGTGTAGCCGAGGAAGCGCACCGACTTCTCAACACGAGGGACGTTGCTTTAGCTACTCAATTAATTAATGCTTTGAGCCAAACTACATCGGAACACATGTACGCATTGCTTCATAATTTTAATGTTAATTTTAATTTTAATCAAGGTAGCTTGAATTTATTTGATGAAATTTGCAGAGAGTTAAAAGATAACTTCGCAGGAAGTGATGTCATTGAGGGAGACATGCCTGAGCTTTTACTCACCGTTTTACAGAGGAATCCACAAACGTTTAAAGGTTTTCAAGTGCCAGGTAATTGTAAAAAAGGATTAGTTTTTGTTTGAAGAACGAGTGTTGTTGACGTGTTTTGTTGTCTATTAGCAACGTGTTCGCAGACTGCAGTAGTGACGACGTCAACGAATCAGCAACCGTCGCAACCGCCGCCATTTCATTCGAACATCAATCATACACAGTTTTCACCGTATCCATCGCCTCATTTATCTCCGTATTCACCACATTTGAGTCCGTCGCGATATACGCCTCAAGGAAGTCCCGTGCGCTTTCAAACTCAAACCAGCCCAAGTAAAGATGGATTTCTTGCACTCTAATTCGATTGTACAAATTATGCCACGTTTTTCTAGCGGCCGAATCGGGCAAATTACGCGCCGTGCAAATAAATGGCAGCAACACAGGCGCACAGGTTGAAACGGAGGTTTTGTCGCTTCCAGTATTGCATCAATCAAAATCAAAATTACAAGCACGGTCACCGGCGCAAGCATCGGTGCCACCGTCCACACCGGCCACTCCAAAATGCTCAGCGGCTGAAGGAAAGCTGCCGGAATTTGTCGAAGAAGTGAGAGCCGCTTCGCCACCTTTAGTAACTCAGCAAGCCCAAGCTGTATGTACACCCGATTCGATTTCGCTGCAACAAGCCAGCCATAAGAAGCGGCCGTCTGTTGGTGAACCCGTGGTTGTTCTCAATAAACTCACCGACGAGGTAAAGGTAAATTCTTTACCTGCTCATTAGTAATGAATACAATTCACTTTTTCTTTGCATCAAAAGGAGAGAGCTTTAGCGCAGAAAAGTGTTAGGGAGTTTACACTTAAGTCTCCGTCAAAATCGGGTAATTGTTGCGTCATGATGCTTGATGATGATTACCGATGTTTATTACTTGTTTAGGGTCATGCAATCACAACAGTAAAGAGTCGGAATCTCATAAAAGACGACGCTTGAGCGAGGGAACTCATCGAAGTCCGAGAAGCGCCAATGAAGTTTCTGAAGACTCCGATGGGGACAGTAGCGATAAAAAAAAGAAGAAAGACAGAACGAAATCGAAAGGCATGTTGAATAGCAGTTGCAATTGATAAATGACTAATATTTTGTTTGAAAACAGGGGATAAAGATAAACTAAGGTCGATTAAAAGACGGAGGTCTTCTGCTTGCGACAATGACTATTTCCCCGAGAACACGGAGGATACCGAGTTTGGTACAGCATTGACCGAGAGGGTGAAAAGACGGAAAAGGGGATCGACTCTTACAAATTACACCGAATCACCTGCTCTGAGTGATAAGGAAGCTGCAAGTGCGAGCGATTCGTCTGTGCATGAAACAAGTAGTTTGATGCATTTCTATTAGTTTGCATACCAAAAGTCAATCTTTTTAGTTACCTCGTTTGCAATGATGCAGAAGAAAAAAGTACGACAGGAGCGTAAAGTCAAAAAAGTTGAAGATAAACTTACACCCGAGGAGTTAATGGAGACGAGTACGTTTAAACGGCTAACGAGTACGATGGATATGATTTTCGAATGTGCAGAGGACCTAGATTTGAATGCTGAACAAGGTTAAATTTTAAATTAAAATCAATGCTTGAAGTATGAAAGAAAGAATTTTTAATTTTTAATTAAACTTCTGTTTTTAAATAGATGAGGATGCTGATATTCCAGCTGAGGCGTTGATTCCGAGATACCAATTAACTGATCTATGCACTGAAGCTGCAAAGTTGAAGAAATTGGGCGCAATTGAGCAAATACCATCGGAAAGGCTAGTCAGATTACTGACAATACTCGAACGGAATGTGCGCGATGGGGCAAAAATTATCCCCATTCAAAACCCTGTAATTTCCAATTTAAAATTTAAAATTTAAAATTCCGAATTAATGAATGAATGAATTAATTAATTAATTAATTAATTAATTAATTAATCTCTCTTCAGGATGAACATGATGAAGAGGAAGGTCGACTTTGGTTAGAATTAACAATGGAACGTGTGATGCGCAGTGTTGACGCATCTTTGACTGCACTTTATATACTAACATCGGGGAATATGCCGAAACAAGTGTATTTAGAGGAAGTGATAGAGAGAGTGGTGGGATTCGTCAAGTATAATTTGCAAAACACCATCTACCCAGTTTTTGATCCGGTTTACAGGATAGATTCAAAAAACAAAGGTGACATTTTTTCTTTGGGTCTGGATGTTGGTGGTTGATTTGTAATTTGTAGTAATCTAATTTTTCTCGTTTTTTTAGAGGGTTACGTGGGGAATATCAAGCAAAAACGTGCTAAAGCGCGTGAAGTGAAGCACAAATCTCTAATCCAGCTGTATAATAAATTACACGAGTTGGTCGGTCTTTTAGCTGAGCTGCTCGACATTCAAATCATGACCGACACGGTTGTGCTCCAAGTTTCTACTCTGGGAGTGAGTCCATTTTTCGTTGAAAACGTGAGCGAGTTGCAGTTGAGTGCTTTGCGTCTTGTAACAACTGTGAGTTAGTTAATGATTTTTGATCGTGTTTTTCTCACGTGATTTGATTTGATTTGATTTGATTTGATTTGAATTGATTTGCTTGTGTACAGGTGTTTGCAAAGTACGACAAACACAGGCAATTAATTCTGGAAGATATTTTGGCGTCATTGGCACGATTACCCACATCGAAGCGAAGTCTTCGCAATTACAGACTCAATTCTGAAGAACAAATTCAGATGGTAACGGCACTCATTTTACAACTCATACAATGCGTGGTGCAGCTTCCAAAAATGGACGAAAAGATGACAGTATCAGCTGAGAAGAAGTCGAAGAAAGAAATGGGAGGAGGAGCAGGAGCCGGAGGAGCAGGAGGTGGAGATGACGATAGAATGGATAAGGATGTGACGATTGTGACGTCGTATGAAATGGCCATGAGAACAGCAATTAATTTCTTGTCAGTCTTCCTCAAGAAGTATGTTTGCTGCTCTTTTATTTTTATTTCTCATCCAACTAGACTAGACGAAATCTTCTTATTGTTCTTTTCTTTCTTCTCTCAGGTGTAGTGGTAAGAACGAGGAACTTGATTACCGACCTTTGTTTGAGAATTTTGTCCAAGATTTATTAAGCACTGTAAATAAACCCGAATGGCCTGCAGCCGAACTGTTTTTAAGTCTCCTCGGAAGATTGTTGGTGCAAAATTTCAGCAATAAGTCGCTCGATATGTCGTTACGCGTGGCTTCATTGGATTACTTAGGTGTGGTTGCAGCACGTTTAAGAAAGGATGCAGTGTCCAGTCAGCTGAAGCAAGACACGATTGATGAAATCATACGCCAGTTGATTTGTGATGACGAACTTGAAATCAAGAGTAAAAAGAGTAGTAAAGTAAATTTGTAATTCGTAACTCGTAACGAGTTGTTTGGTTTGTCTCTACACATTCAATGTTGCAATGTTTTTGCAGAAGGATAAAAGTTTGTCTGAAGATGAAAAGACGCAAATTTTACAGAAGGCATTATTGGATTATCTTTTTAGTAATATGCAAAGTGATCCAGCATTAAATGTACGAACTGTTGCATTCATTTCAAACATCATTTCAAACTTTTTTTAAACTTTTTTTTCGTCCTTAATTTTCTAGTTTACTCGCCAGTTTTATATTGCAATGTGGTTTCGTGATGCAGCCTCGGAGGCCAGTAAGGATAGGGAAAAGGACAAGACCAAGACAAAGGAGAAGGAGAAGCCATTTAAGGATAAGCAAAAGGCAAAGTCAAAGAAAAAACCGAGGAAGAAATCCGATTATGACAGTGAGGATGAAGATTCTGCAGAGGCGAGCGAATATGATTCGGACGAACTTGAGAAGGGAGAAAAGTGTAGACTGAGCGAGGAAGAAAACGATAAGGAGTTGATGCATCTGGTCGAGAAGAAAAAACAGTTCTTGCGTTCCACAATCAAAACCAATGCGAATTCGTCGAATTTTAGGTGAATGAATTTACCTACAGTTCGTGGGTGATTTTTTTTTTCATTTCTTTTCTCTCGTTCAGGTCTCACCAAAGTAAAATAGATTACGAAAGTGCTGAATTGATTTCTAGACTTTTAGCCTCTAAGAGGCCGTTTTCACAGAGTTTCGACATATATTTATCACAAGTATATACAGAAGCAAGATGCAAATGTGTGCATTTTTGTAAATGTTTGTAACTTTTCATAGATTTTAAGGGTTCTTAATGAATCTGCGATTGCCGTTCGTACAAAAGCAATGAAATGCTTAACGTTAGTCGTTGAAGCTGATCCCAGGATTTTGGCTCGGGTAAAACTATTGTTAAATGATCAGTTTTTAAATGATTTGTTGATTTTGCATTACAAATGTAGCAAGACATGCAGCATGGCGTCCATGGAAGGTTTCTTGACCATTCAACGAGTGTGCGAGAAGCTGCTGTTGATCTAGTTGGCAAATTTGTATTAATTCGACCGGAATTAACAGATCAATATTATGATATGTTGATTCACAGAATTTTGGTAATTTGTTTGCGATCGATTTTAATTAGGTTTTTTTATTGCGTTTTTTTGTAACCATTTCTTTTTCTTTTTTTTTCTTCTTTTTTCCTTTTTCTTTTTCTTTTTTTTTTGCAGGACACAGGCGTGAGTGTACGAAAGCGCGTGATAAAAATATTGAAGGATATATGTGTTGAGCAACCAGACTTTGAAAAAATACCTGAAATTTGTGTTAAAATGATTCGACGAGTTAATGATGAAGAAGGAATCAAAGTATGAATTGAAAGTTATTTCTCACTTGGTGCAATTATGCAAATTATGCTTGATGAATGATTGTGAGTGCTGACTGAAACCATAGACGTGTCTATGAAGTATTTACACTTTCATGGCCTGTTTGAGGGTTTTCAAAGCTTCTAAATTATGCTTTCCTTGCGTTCCTTATTCACGCAAGTATCGACCATCTCACTTAGTTACAGTATCTGTTTTAAAATAATTTGCCTGCAATCGGGCGTATACCGCACGTTTCTAAAGTTTGCGATATTTACACACTGGACGTAAGGGTACACAATTAATATTGAGATTTACAATCGGTCACAATCAGTTTGCCATCTTACAACAAATAGCATATATAACTTTGAAAAGTCCATTCAGTGTTTTAATTATCGGTACATGCAACTGCCCCTTGTTGTGGATTCACGCAATTAAAGGATATTGCAATGAAATTTTAAAGATCCTCGATAAACTGTTGAAAAACATTTATGAAGGGAAATAATACAATTTAGTCTTAATTAAAGACGTTTTCTTTACATCTCACTCTCTTGAAATGTAATAAAAGGTGCCTTCTGCAAACATGAAGTGAAGTGACTCCACATGCAGAGTAATATTATTTATTATGCTTTGGAGTTATCATTTACCTTATTTCTTCGATGCTAAAACGTAACCCGTTTTTAGAGATGTTGAAATGGGGAAAAAAAGGTGTTTTACATTATTAGATGCTTCGATTGTAAGACGCATCTTCCAATTTAGAGATGTTTATTTGGTAAAAAAAAAAAAAAAGTACCTTTTAGAATCAAAGAAATACGGTTAAGTGATCAACTGATCAATTGGTTATAACTAAAGAACCGGGTACACACATAAGTGCATTTAAAAAAATATTTTTTTGCATTTATTTTACGATAAGTACAACGTACGTGTCATGTGTGTATCATGTAAATACAATAAATGCTTAAATTTGTAAAATGCATTCCATAATCTCCCATGTTTTTGGGAAAATGGCGATTTATTGTATGCATTTATTTTACGATACGCACCCTGTATGTATGATTATACCTATAACAGAGCAATGTTCAAGTTTGGTTTAGTAGAACCTCGATTATCCGAACTAAGTGGGGAAATTGGTGTTCATAAAACCGAATTGTTTGGATAATCAGATAATTAGATTTATACGAAAATAAAAAGTCATTTAAATATAGTTAGAAAGCATTAAAGGTCAAGTGCACTAAGTGAGATTTTTACATTTACTGAAAGCCTCTAATAAAAAGCCAATAATTACTGGGGAAAAAAATTAAATTGTTGCGTTAATTATTTTACAGTAACATCCAAACGTAGGAAACAAAGCAATGCCTGATGGGAGCAGTCAGTTCTAAAGTTCATTTGACCTGGATCCAGTTCTTGGATCTGGGTGGATTCAAGGTATCTGACCTCAATCAATCCATTTTTGTCGAATGACAAGATTGATTAGAAATCCTTTAAACAATGACTTCATTTAGTTGCTATCAATGTCACACAAAAAACAATTTTTGAACTATCATGAAACATTTAAAAAATCGAATTTTGAATGACAATGAGTCTGCCCACGTGCAAGACTGTCTGATTTCGTGACGCAGAGCAACATGCATTGCTTTTTTTAACTACGTTTTTTGATTGTTATTATAAAATGATTCCTACAACAAATTATTATTTTTTTATTACCGGCTTTCAGAAAATGTAAAAATTCCACTCGGAGCACTTGACCTTTAAAACCGACCAATAATGGATAAAAATGTCAATAAACATTAAAAACCGACTAAAATCGATTAAAAAACCGATAAACATTCAATGAAAAATTACTTCAGTGATGTTCGGATAACCAAAAATTCATGTAACCGGTGTTCCGATAATTGAGGTTCTACTGTACTTTGTAGGTAGACCATAAACTTGAATCTCGTATAATCCAAACTGTTTAAAAGTGTACAGTAGAGCGTCGATTATCCAAACAGTGGTGATTGACTTTTTATCGGCTTTTTAATCCATTTTTGTCGACATTTTAGTCAATTTTTGTCGATTTTTTTTATTTTTTTATTTACGTTACAATGTGTACAAAACCAACGATTGATTATGCAAACAAATCGGTTGTATGAACACGCATGTTACCCGATCAGTTTGGATAATCGATGCTATACTGTATGAGATACTGGTCCATAGCACATGGGGGACAATGAATACTGGCACACTATATTGCATAAGTTAGTTTGAGAAATGTTGCTTTATGGTATAGCTTACCTGAATGGGGAGTCCTAGTTTTATCTTCAAATATTTGAACATTTTGAATATATCATCCTAGATTAGCTTTTTGAAACGTGGCACGCCAACTTTATGAACTTGTAAATTGAATGACAGCAATTATTTTTTTTCTTTTATAGATTGATTATTAGTTGTGTAATTAATGCGTACCGTATTTTACGTACCTTAAGACGCTCTTTTTTAATATGAAGTGGCCCAAAATTTGGGGTGCGTTTTATGGTTCGAACAGTGTAACTCCCACCATAAGTTACACTATTATTTTGGTATGTAAACTCCCTTACCAATCATAATAAATATTAATTTAATTGTGTAGCAGCGTACGGTTCATTTAAAACTAGAAAATTAGTGGGCAAGAAATATTTTTTTTTATAAAAATAAAGTCTCTCTATACGTCTTAAGGGCCGTAAAATACCGTATACATTATTTATCAATGAAATTTGTTTAGAAATGATGAATAATTGGATTTAAAACATTTATTTCAGAAATTAGTGAACGAAGTATTTCAAAACATGTGGTTTACACCAGCTCGTGATCGGGATTCGAATGCACTGCTAAGGAGGGTTATGAATATCACTGATGTTGTAACAGCTTGTAAAGATACAGGGTTGGATTGGTTTGAACAATTACTGCAAAACGTAATTTTTAAAATAGTTTTCTATTCTTTACAACTACCAGTGTTGGGTGCGGAACCAGGGCGCCGTTCCAGTACACGGTACTGTACCGGTACAAGGATTTTGCGGTACCGCGAGAAAACACGAGAACGCCTTTTTTTTTTTACTTTTTCCTTATATTGCACCGAACATGTTTAAACCAACTGTTTTAAATAAACAATTTGAGCCTTTTTTAGTAAATTTACTTAATAAAAGTCTCAAAAAGTTGTATTTAATTGTAAATAAATGTTTGGAGTAGGGTTTGACCTACGCCATAGAACAATGAGTGGTCACAGACTGACAATAAAACGTCGTCTGTACTTTTCGCACTGACGACGTCAAGGTCACTTTGCATCACGTCGGCCGTGCGAGGTGTAATGAGGTATAAAATGTAAAATTTTAATTTTTCATGTTTTCTTGCGGTACTGCGAGATGTACCACAAAAGTATTTGAGCCAGCACATAAGTATCGCGGTATCGGTACACGGTAATTTCGGCCGTCCCATAAGTAACGTGGTGCCAGCTGCGGTTTGGTTTGGTACTGGTACTGGTACTGGTACAGTGCCCAACACTGACAACTCCATGTCTAAATGGCATTTTGTTAATTTTTGTACTTTTGTTAATTTTTGTTAAAAGTTGTTAAAAACGAAAGATGACAAGGAGGATGTGTCGCATCAAAAACAGGTTTTGAAAGCTTGCCAACAAATTGTGGATTGTTTAGTAGAAAATGTTCTACAGCTGGAAGAAAAACCTATGAGTAGGCAAATTGAAAATTTCTTTCTTGCCCAGTTATATTGTATAATTTTTCTGGATGTTTTTAGTTGATGGGAAAGGTCAAGCTACCAGTCAACGACTTGTTTCATGCCTAACAACTTTATATTTGTTTGCTAAAATTAAACCATCTTTATTGGTGAATCACGCCACAACACTGCAGCCATATCTAAGCCTCAAATGCAATGTATGTAGTTAATTTCTTTCCGCTAAGTGTGAACCCAATGCTTAATGTTGATTTTGTGTAGACTCAAGCGGATAATTTGGTGTTGCATAATGTTGCAAGAACGTTAGAACTGGTGGTCCCACTTATGGATCACCCAAGCGATACCTTTCTTGCGCTTCTGGAAGAAAGTATGATGAAATTAATACTTCGTCACGGCATGATGGTATGTATTTTGAGCCTAAAAATAATTCTGAAATTGCATGTGAACATACTTCTTTTCTTAGGTGATACAAAGCTGTGTGAGTTGCTTAGGTTCTGTTGTGAATCATGTAACAAGGAATTTTAAGCTGGTTCAGGATTGTTTTCAAAAGTTTTTCAGTAATTTGTGCTTATTATTATTATTATTATTATTCTTTTTATTCTTTTTATTTTAATTTTTATGTATATCATGCTAAAGTTTTGATTTATTTGCAGCTGTATTAGTTAAAATCAAGAAAGAGTATGAACTCAACCCAAATAACCCGATCTTAATCCAACATAGACCTACACTTTCCAGATCACTTTTCACAGTTGGCCTTTTATGCAAACATTTTGACTTGGATTCAGAAGATATAGGAAATGTATGGAATTTTCTTTTCTTTTCTTTTAATACGTACAGTGTATTCTCTGTAGTCTGGTTCTAGGTCGGGTCCCAAAAAGATGTCTGGTCTAGATAATGTCCAGTGGGAGGCGAGCGTAGAATTAAAATTAAAATTACAAATATTACATAATTTGCGATAAAATACTAACTTTGTGGCCATCTCTTTGTGGCATCGCAATGTTTCTTCCCAGTTCCCACTTAAATTTTTAGGCGAATACACTCAATCCTAAACATTGAATTTGGGCTAAATGGGAAACCATTTTGTTTAGAAACCTGCAACGTGACTGCAGTTTTGTGTACGTTTCATGAAACGTTTTAAACGTTTTAAAACGTTTACAGAAACGTTCTCGGAGTTGCATTGATTGGTGATGGTTTGGACGTGCACGCATGCGTACTTAATAAAAACAAAAATTTATCCGGATCGCTCAACCTTTTCCTTTTCCTCTTCTGCGGGAGGGAGCCAGACTAATAAGCTGTCTGGATGGATGAATGGCTGCGGGGTCAGATAAAGTAAACTGTAACTTTTATAATGTGAACCCTGCTGCTGGGAACTTGTTTAGAACTCATAATTGGTAACAATAACGAGCAATTAAACGACGATTCAACATGTAAAATTATGCGAGAATGTAACTTCAACACGATAGGACGATTTTGGAATATTTCTGCTCTGTAAATGGACAGTGTTATGTGGGATTTAGGCCCACTTGAGGCTACCTACTTAATAGTTGTGTTAAGTAGTGAGAAAAGTAGAGTGTAAGCGTGTAGCATCTAGGTGAACACGTTCATCGATCATAACAGTTTAATTGTTTGCTCATTTATTTGTTTACAGTGCCAGTATTTAATAAGGGAAAAGGTGTACGAAGTAATGATGTATTTTATGAAACATGCCGATGAAGAAGTGCAGCACAAAGCACTAACGGGACTAGGATTTACCTGCATTCGGCACTATGATTTAATGCTAGAAATTGAACTTAAGGAGTTGTATAATACTTTACTGATTAACGAAAATGCTTCCATCAAGCTGAAATGTCAGGTGTTGAGGAATTTGCAAACATATTTACAAGAAGAAGAAACACGAATGATAAAACAAGATTCTGAATGTGTGTACCGTATATTTATTAATTTCTTTCTTTCTTCTATGTCTATTTGCTTCTATTTTTGCTAAGATAATGTGATTTTTCAACAGGGCTGAAAGCCAGTAAAAAAGAAGATATTAAAGAGATGGGTGACATAACATCTGGCATGGCCAGCACAATAATTCAAGTTTACTTGAAACACATTCTTGAATCATTTATGCACTCCAACACTCAAGTACGAACTGTAGCTATGCAAGTTATTCAATTAATCCTCAATCAAGGTTTAGTGCATCCAGTTCAGGTAATTTGATTGGAATGGATTCGATTTATTCTCAAGTTCTTTTAGATAATACCGGCAATTTTTTCTAATGTTTTCATAATGCTTTACTAACAACAGATAGTACCATATTTGATCTGTATGAGCACTGATGTTGAAGCGAATGTCAGAGCAAAGGCCGATCAGCAGCTTCAAGAGATAGAGAAGAAGTATCCTGGCTTCATTCAAGTGACTATTTCTTACCTTACTGTATTGGCTCAAACGGTGTAAAAAAACCTCGAATTGGCACATTTCTTCTGCTTCAATCTACTTCAATGCTGCACATAAAATAAAAATCCAACTGTTGTAAACTGTTGTAATTCGTTGGAATGCATATACTGTATTTGCATCAATTGAAGTGATTATTTGAATTTGACATTTCTATTACCACATATTGGGCCAATACCGTATTTTTCGTGTTTAAAATGATGCTTGGTGCAATTAAACAAAGTTGTTTCTTTGTTAATAGATGAAGGCTGTAGCTGGTGTGAAAATGTCGTTTAAATTGCATAAGATAATTCAGCAGAATTCCAGTCAGTTTTTAAGGGGCTATCGGCAAGGTACAAATCCTGGTGATTCGTTAGCGAGCCTCAACGGTTATTTATATACAGTTGTCCGTGGGACGCGGCAACATCGACGGGCCTTTATTTTGTCTCTTCTCAAACAGTTTGATGAACAAATGGTTAAAAGATTGAACATAATTAGTCGACAGACCTTTTTTGAGTTTTAATAATTTTATTCTTTTGCATTTATAGAAAACTCCCATTAGTGAATTGCTTTATGTTGCTGACAATTTGGCCTATTTTCCATACCAAACTCAAGATGAAGCACTTTTTGTCATTCACCACATAGATATTATCATCTCAGTATCAGGGTCGAATTTGTTGCAGACATTTAAAGAGGTAGTTTGCTTATTTTGCTTATAGTTATTAGCACTCTTACCATTCAATTTTGTTCTAAATTTGACATGTTTTTGTTCTATAGTGATCTGATAAAGTATATCGTGTAATGAATTTTGCCTCTCAGTTCCATTCTTGAGAATGTCAGTTATAAGAATAAGATATTCTTTATTATAGCCACACGGCTATTTTCTGTTTGAAGGTAGTTGGAACGTGCTCAGCTAGTATGTTCCAAAAGCCTATACATGTGTAAAACGCAAATGCCGTGTCAGAACCATTGCTTGAATTCCGCAATTGTATTCGTTTTAGGTTGGTTGTAATAATTGTACGATTATCAAATGCTAGGAATTTGCTAAAGTATATCAAGATCAAATATAATTCACGTATTTTCTCTAATTGTGCACGTAGCTCCATTAGACCGCGTGTCTCTAATTAAGTGCGGGGGAAATTTTAAATCTGTAATTAGTGTGGGTGGAAAAAGTGATGGAATGAAATTTTCCAATTGTTGAATGGAAACTTTAGTAAAATTTGAATTTCCTTAACGTTATCAAACTTTTTTCAACTTGATCAAATCTTTTTGAACGAGATTCGATCAGTTTAGTGGTGGGATCGTTTTAGCTACACAAGCAATGTGATGGTTGTTTCTGGTTCGGTGAGTTTAGATTAAGTCAGGCTAGGTCTGGTTCAAATCATCTGAGACGCCACAACTTCATTGCTAATGTGATCCCAGACTTTTCAATATTTTCCAGGGCTGTTGCAAACGTTTGATTAATTTATTTTATTATTTATTTTTATTATTAATTATTAATTTAAAAATACAGTAATCTATTTATTTTGCACAATCAAACTACAATATTTTTAAAAGTGGTCGCCATTTGTAATTACAACACGTGCACAGATTGTGTGTACCAAACAATTTCCGCGCACGGAATGACACAGCTAAACATACAGGCGGAATCATTTCGTTTGCGGAGTGACAACCTGAAATTTCAGACTCTGAATATTCAGATTCTGAAAGTCTCATGTGTACATAGTTTAACACACAATATTGCATTTACAATATTACATTTATCGTATGAAAAAGGTGGGCACTAAGTGCTTTTCTCTATAAAAAAATTCGTTACGACGTTACATCATCACGTTACGTCTCAAGAATTTATTTTGCCTTTAATCATAACTGAAATCGCGAAATTAGATAATTTGCGTTTAATCATAATCTGAAATGCTCATATTTTAGAATTCTTGCTCAATCATAAAGTGCTAGCAGTGACATGTTTACCCCACTTTTGGCCCAGTGTGATTTTGTGGCCTCAGAAAAGATTTTCAGGTCTGAGGGGGGCTCTCTTTTTTTGCAGCTTTTTTTCAGGGCCTTTGAAAGAAATTTCAAAAAATTTTACTTGAAATATTTTCTTTGCAATTTGGGGCCCCTGACAATCTGAGCCCGAAAAAAATAATCAGGGGATAAGGTGCCATAAAAGTTTTTGAACAAAGGTGCCTTACATGTCAGCAGTCACCCTGACTTTATCTTTCCTTTTTCTAGGTTATCCAACCATTTTCAACGTTATCCAACCATTTTTAATGTTATCCAACCATTTTCAATGTTATCCAACCATTTTTAACGTTTTCTAACCATTTTTAATGTTATCCAACCATTTTTAATATTATCCAACCATTTTTAATGTTATCCAACCATTTTTAATGTTATCCAACCATTTTTAATGTTATCCAACCATTTTCAATACAAGCTGAAACCTCACTATTACGAACAGTTCGAGGGAGCAAAAATTAGTTCTTATAAGTAGCACAGTTATACCGAGGTTAAATTTACCTTACAATCACAAAAACATTGTTTAAAAAAAATACCTGAAAAAACGACATGAAAAATGGTGGAAAAATGTTTGAGACCACTACAAGTTTATTAGTTCCAAGTCAAATTTTGACTTGAAAATTTATTTACAAGTGTATAATATTATACTACTATAACTCAAATCAAGTTTAAGCTTAGCAGTACCAACCTAAAAAAAATCTCTTACACACAACCTAGGTCATTTTTGACCTCAAATCGAAAAATCTTTTCAAAAAATGAGTGAAAATGGTTTTATTCTTTGGGTATTTCATGTTTATGAAGAAATTTAAGCAATTCGGTATTTTTCAAAAGAGAGCGACAAAAATAATTGACATTGTATTTAAAAGTAGTGAGTAAACAAAGGAATTTTGTGAAAAATGTTTTTTTGCGATTTTTAAATCTATTTTTTTTTATTGTTATGATGTTAAATGAAAATGCATGAAATTTTAGAATGAAAATCCTGATAGTTTTCAAGAAAAAAAATAAAAACACTTTTGGAGGTCAAAATTGACCCTAGGTTGGGGTGTGGAGGGTTAAGAAACAAAATAAATTGTTCAAAAAATGTCATTTATGCTGGAAAAAAGTTTGAGTCTATCAGTTGTAAATCATCAAAATTGTAATCGATTTTCATTTCTAATGTTTGGGTTTACTTTCTATAACTATGGTGAGTCTATTTGTCATTGCATTAACTAAATAATGTAGATTATTTGGAGTTATCCTTAGCATGGGTATGTGCATAATTTTGTGAAAATCAAACATTGGAACATTAATTTCATTTCTTAATGGAAGAGTTTCCTGATAAATACCCGGTGGCCCAAATAAAACTGGCTCGACAATACGAGGAGGGTAACTGAGGATGTCTAAAAAAAATGAAGAGATTCAAAAAGTACCACAAAATCTGAAATTCAGGAATGATTAGTGCAATCAAATTTGGAAAATTGGGACAAAAATTGATTAAAATTGTAAATATCTCGAGAACAAACGCTTGATTGTCAAAAACTAAACACCAAACAAAAGAACAAAAGAAACTGCACCACATTTTTTAATGTATTTTTTTTCTTATGATTTTGACATTTTTTTAATGTAATGTATTTACGGCTGCAATTCAAGGTCGGCTCATTTCTACTTGTGGCCGTTTCCGTTCATTTTACTTCTATTTTGCATTTGGAACGAATGCAAAACTATACAAAACAAAGGCAAAATGACTTAGAAAGAACGCAAAACAACTCAAAACGAACGTTCATTTTGTTTCGTTTTTTGTTTTAATAGTTCTAGAATAATAGCCGTCGCTACTAAAGGTTCATTTTATGCGTCCTTTTTTCTCTCTCGGGAAACTGGAAAATTTAATTCAATTTCGACAAAATGATGTATTTTTGCACTGAAAACAAAAAAATCACTAAAAACACTAAGAAAAATTTAAAAAGACACATTTCAAGGCTCATAAACACTTTCTGGTGATGCATTCACCTCCCAAAATGTGAGTAAATGCTAAATTATGGTTAAATAAGGGGCCACAATCACAATTCGTTGCTTAAATTAAAGAAATAGAATTTTTATGCACCATGTACTCGCGCGATTGCGACGCAAAAATGATACAACAAACCGGCGTATAAGTGAACACAATCACGGTTAGGCATGTTTCTGCGTACTATTTTGGCTGTTTCTATAAACGGCATAAACGGTATAAACTGAAACTTTGAACCATATGCATTATCACAGTGTTCGCCCAGTATCTCGATGCCAAAATGTAAACGAAAAGTTCCTTTTGCATGCGCATAAACGCAGCAAATACACGATTGACTGCTGTCCTATAAACAATTTTAGACTTCAGTGTTTTCGGGTGCACAAATGGAATTTAGTGTTTGAATTTGGTATCAAGATACCGCGCGCCAGCACAGCTACCCCTGGCAGCTGCCGATGGAAAGGTTTAACGATTGATTTTCTTTTTGAGATGAGGACATACGATTAAATTAAGAATGGAGGAATAAGTGTCTTTTGTGTCTCACTTTTCTTTTTAGCTTTTATCTTATTAGTGGAATTTTTAAGAGAATGGAAATTTTTTATATTTTCTCTTTAATCTTTCCTTAGAAAGAATGCGGAGCGAATGCGATCGCCAACGCCGACGGCAATGCGTAGCAAATGCGATGGGAATGTGACGGGAATGCGATGGGAATGCAATATAAATGTGCAAGTTGCATATACGTCGCATGCACGTTGGATTCTGCAACATGTATGCTACGCATATTCACGTGCACCAAACATTTGTTTGTGTCAGGAATTCCCGGGAAATTAAATTAAATTTCTCGGGAAATAGGAGTTGGGAAATTGTAAAAATTTCCGGGAATTCCCGGGAATGAACCTTTAGTCGCTACTATCAAGGACGGCTCTTATTTCACATCGGCAATCTCAGCCGGTGGTTAAAGGATACATTTAAATCGATTGAGTCGATTTTTTTTGTCAACAGAATGGCTTTCATAGTCTTAAGAACCTGTAGCATGACACCATCGCCAAGTTTTTTTCGACAAATCACTTCCGCCAATGCAGTTCAGGAAAGTAACTACCGCAAGTGATAGAAAAAACGAGCAAACGTTTGTTCGATATATACGGCAGAACGTTTTCAGTATGTTTCAGGTCGTTTTCTTTATTTTTATTAACGTTTTTGGTTGTTTTTGGAACATTTTCGATCGTTTTTAGCAATTTTCGGTCGTTTTTGTTATTTTCGCAACATTTTTGTTCGTTTTCGTTATTTTTCGCAACATTTTCAGTCTTTTTCTTATTTTTTGGTCATTTTCAGTCTTTTCATTATTTTTTGGTCATTTTCAGTCTTTTCATTATTTTTTGGTCATTTTCAGTCTTTTTATTACTTTTTAGTCATTTTCGGTATTTTTCTAACATTTGCGGTTGTTTGCTGCTATTTTTATTGGCGCCCCATGCATTTGCTGTAGTTACTTTGCTGAACTGCATTGGCGGAAATGGTTTGGCGGTTATGGGGTTGGCAGAAGTGATTTGGCGGTAAAAACTTGGCTGTTGTGTTGTGGAACCCTACTAAGCAGGGGAAGACAGCCCATAGGCTCTGAACCGTTGATACAAAGTGTTTGGGAAATTGTGGATCAATGCACGCTAATTGAAAAATAAGGTAGACCGGAGTCAAAGAGGGAAACTAAATAATTAGCTAAAGTAACCGGAGGGGGAGAAAAGGGTCCATATTCTTTCTCTGAGCCCAAGAAAACCATCGTTGCCAAGCTCACTCATAGGTTTTGCAAGAGGAGCCCTTCCAAGTGTCCCCAGCAACTTGACAACAACTTCTGATAATTTTCTCTTTTGGAACTGAGCGAAGATAGCTTCCAAGGGGCTGGACGGAGTGAACTGTTTAGCACCAATGGGTGCGATTCCTCCAGCGGGTTAAGGATGAGATTTAGAACTAAAGGAAGAAGAGGAGGTGCTGCTGAGAACTTTCCTAGCATTGGAAACGAGGGTTGGGTTGGCCAGACTGGAGCGATTAGAACGCGGTCCTGTCGAGAAAACGAAGAATCCTTTAGCTTTTGCAAACATGCAGAAATTAAAGAAAGTGGGGGAATTTCTTTGCCCCAATCCTGAGTAAGGACGTTGAATGCTAAGGTAGAAGGATCCAGTCTCTCAGTTGGAAATTATTTAGAGAAGCGAACAAATCTAGACTAAATGGACCCCATTTGGAATTAATAGCAGAAAAATTACCAGAATTTACAGTAACTTCCAATCCTCGGCGTCGAAAATATTCCCTAGGGAAGCTGCAACAGCGAGACAGTTTTCTATGCATGGAATATGTTTTGCAATTACTGTGATGTCTCTTTCCAACTGCGGTGAGTTAGGGGGAACGCAGACTACCTAGATTGTTAATACAGTCAAAGCTGCGTAGCCCGGACATAGGACGGGTCCCAGAAACTTGTCCGGTCTAGGGAATGTCCGTTCTGTAGGGCGCGTACGCTCTCTTGTCCGGACGAATGCCACATGTCCGGACAAGAGAGTTAAGGAAAATCAATTTCCGCTACATTAAAAAAAAACAATAAAAAGAATTTTAAACACTAAAAATTAAATTAAAAATTAAAAATTAGTTTATTGTCAGGTTCATAAGGGTTTAAAACAGAAATTTGCGCTAAAGGGTAGTGCAAATGCAAAACACCGCTAAAATTACGTAATGTCTACGTTCTTGAAGACGTAAAGACGTGCACATTACGACGTGCACATGGCACAACAATACCTTTAACGCAAATTTCCTTTTATAATCCTTGTGAAACTGCAACAAATTAATTTTTTATTCAAATTTTAGTGTTTTTAATTCTTTTTGTAATTTGTTTCATTAGAAAATCAGGTTTTGTCCGGACTTCACAGCGATTTTTCCCTATATGGGACGCATCGCTTTGTCCGGAATCCGGAAAGGGGAGCTGTCCGGACCAAAGAGCAAATTTTCCATTGCTCCTTATTGGTTGGGTCCGGGTCCCCGCAAACCTGTCCGGACCACACAGCTGTCCGGACGGTGCTATGTCCGGGCTACGCAGCTTTGACTGTAGTGGCAATGGAGGATGTGTTATCCATCTTGATTTTATCTATGGATCCCCTTATATCACGAGCAACAACTTTAAGTTGCCTGAAAGCGGCAATCAATTCTAAAACATCCGACCGCTAACACTTTCAGTTCATACAGAACTCCCTGCCTGGCGGAATTGTTCTTTAAAAGTACTGAATTAAGGTACTGCCTTGGACATAAAAATGGCTGTGTTCATCAGGTAGTGCAAAAACTCACTGATGAGTTGTGACAAATTGACATTTAAATGATGTCACACAATCTAAACCCATGATGTGATGGTGATTGAGTGACATCATTTAAATGTCAATTTGTCACAACTCATCAGTGAGTTTTTGCACTACCTGAAGGACACAGCCAAAAATGCTCATTCTGCAGGTGAGCCTCAACCTGGAATGGGACGATTTTTATGTCCAAGGCTGTACATATATTGGACAAGCCATAAATAACATCATTTATTTGTAGATGTTTATACAAGTGGCATAATCCAAATTTCCAGCTTCAGGATTGTGAGGGATTTTTAAAGTTAAACACATTTTTTTTTATTCCATAATTACTTCACCAGTCTTAAAGACATCACTACATTGTAAAAAAAATCAGTTATTTTTGGTTGCCTATTAGCTTTCTT
Organism: Strigamia acuminata; assembly: GCA_949358305.1. Classification (NCBI taxonomy): domain Eukaryota; kingdom Metazoa; phylum Arthropoda; class Chilopoda; order Geophilomorpha; family Linotaeniidae; genus Strigamia; species Strigamia acuminata. Next base: position 64,077,730 of record OX442314.1, on the reverse strand, counting down.
TTCAGCTTCAGTTAAAACATGTATGCCATTTTTAAGCAAAAATAATCGCAATACTGAATTAACATTGCATTTCTGATTGCCTTTCCAGTCAAACTCGATAATATAGGTATTTGTAATAGCGAGATTTGACCTTTGCAGGAATTTGTTTCAATTACTGTAAGATTGTTTTTAGTTGGTACATTTTTTTTATGTTGGCCAAAGTTATGTCTTGCAATTATTATTTTTTAGCTTATTATTTGAATATTATTAGTTATATTATTATTTATTTACACATAGATTTCTGCTACAAACAAAACCCAGAATTTCGTTCAAGCTGATGTTAGGCAGGAGGTAAATTTTGTGACAAACAACAAAATTTACCTTTGTTGTTTTGTGATTTGCTTATCACATTGTTATAGTCAATGTCATTCAATTCTTAATGTGATTAAACATTTCTTTTTGATTGTTTTAGGGTTTAATTCCAAATCAAACATTTGAAGGCAATTCTGAAAAGACTCAAATAGCAGCGGATGATGACGACGACGATGATATTGAAGTTCTATTAAGTATGTAAAAGGCATATTTGTTAAATAATTCAGTTAGTTACCCAAGAAATTAATATCTTAAAACATTTCCTTATATTAGGTCGGTTGCCAGAAGATATTTCAGCACTAGAAAATTGTATTGCAGCTTCCCAAGGATGCCTATTATTGCTGATGCTCAAGCAACATCTCAAGGAAACGTATTGTTTTACGGACAGTAAAGTGCATCAGTATTCGCCAGCAGAAGCAGCTAAGGTGTACGAAAAAAGTCTGACAAGAAAAGTTAATGTCACTTTCACTCCGCAAGCAACATTAGATACATTGCAAGAAGGCACAAGATCTTTGGCCGAGAAAGTGGATCGGCGCCACCTCATTCAGCAGTACCTAGATGTAATGAAAACTGTTTAGACATATTTGGTTGAAAAATTAACTCTTTTTTTTTCAGTTTAAAGAATTGATGCTGAGCATTGATAGAAGTGAAGATGAAGATGACGATGATGGAGCAAAATTAAATAGACCTTCAAGTTCTAGAATAGTGAGAGGTCAAGAATGTACTGGTGTTTCTATAAACAATGTTTCTGCATTAAGCTCCGAAGAGGATAAAATTAGTCACTTAACACCTGGTAAACACAAGGTAAGTGTTTCAAAAGAAAACTGATTAGCAATATAAGTATTTTTATCAATTATAAGTTGTGGGCTTGTGAAAGTTGAATGTCAGAAGTTTGGTCTGTTTGAACTAACTAAACGTGAACTACTATAGCTTTGCATATTGGAAGAATTATCTGAAATATAGGTGAACTCCTGAGAGGTGCACTGATATCAAACACGGTGTCCACCATGCTATTATTAAAGTTTTTATTCATGTTATGTGTCTTGTTTTGGAGATCAATTAAGTCAAAAATAATTTTTAAAAAGGGGAAGTGTACAAAAATGGCTTTTCTATCAGAAACAACAATTCACAAAGTTCTCCATTAGCATCTGAGGCGGCCTGGTTCCCTGGCCATCTTGTTCTTCTAGAGTAAACAGGAGATGGGCAATTCATTAAGCAAAACAAATTTGGGTTTTCAACAATGTGTTATGGTTTTTCACATTGTAAACTTAAAAAGTGACAATGCAACCTGTAAAATGTCAATTGTAAAGTCATAGAGCATCATTTGTTTAGTCAGAAACAATTATAATCAAAATTTTTTTCTTGCAAAATTATTGATAAAAATGTATTTCACTGGAATTTTAGACTTGTTTGTATTGCTAAATGAGGATTTTTTAGATATTTATTCAAAGTATTCTCCGCCTACACTAATACATGCTTGCAACCCAGACGAGATGCTATCAAACACCCTTTGCAACATGTCATGAGTTATATTGGCAAGCTGCTATGGTCCTCATTTAGAAAGAGAAAGTTGAAGAGTGTTAAATGCATTTTTATCAATCATTTTGTAGAGAAAAAAATGAGGGGAACCAGGTAACTGCTTAAATCTGTACTCACCGCTCGTTAACTGGGACGCACAAAGCTGTACTTTCAGATCTCGCTGATCTCGGGATCTCGGTCTCGGAGATCTCGGGATCTCGGTCTCGGAGATCTCGAACTTTTTTCGTTTCGAGATCTCAGTCTCGTCAAAACGAAACATGATTATTCTGATATACAATAAAAACGTACAACCCACGTTACGAGTTGTAACGTGATTTGTACGTTTTTTTTATTGTTTCTTATTGTTTTTTGATTGTTTTTGATTGTTTCTATTTGTTTTTTTTGTTGTTCTTGTCTCGTCTCGTATGAGATCTCGTCTCGGGACCGCCAGATCTCGTCTTGGAAAACCGAGATGTTGAAAGTATAACACAAAGCAAAAGAGTGAAAATAATCAAACTAACAACCAATTTCGTGGCTTAAAAATAGCGATGAAACATGTATTTATGACACTTTACAGTACAAGATGGCAGTGCATGGCACATTTATGGAATCATCCAGGAAAGGTGTTTTAGTGTGATCACCAAAATGCCCACCAAAACACACAAGTTATATAATAAATTTTTTTTTTTTACTTTATTTTGAAGACTATCGGAAAATTGATTAAAAACTTGTAATATCTTGAAAATTCATAGCTGTGGTTAGAATCACACAATTTGATTAACGAATTAGATTTTGCAATGCAATTTGTTTTTAAAGAGTGCTGAATCTGCTTTTGAAATGTTTCCACGTATAATGTTCTCTTCATATTGTTTCAACTAATTAGATTTTATATGATTGCATTCTTACATATCAATTTAAACTCAGACACAGCAGCTTTTTTGTCAGCTGAAGAAGGAAATGCTATGTTTGATAAAAATGCTTTGTGTTTTTTATTCTGGTCAATTGTGTCAATTGTGAAATAAAATTTCTGGTTTACATTTTTTAAGGATTCTGTGAATTTAGCCCGAAGTAAAGCCACAGCTGCAATGTCTGTGATTGTGAAAAGTCCACGGACAAAGACAAGGACTCCAAAATTAAAAGAGAAACTGAAAAAACGTCCGAAGAAAAAACGACGGAGAATATTGGATTCAGAGGAAAGTAGTGACGAAGGTAGTGACCCGGACTACATGACGTGACGTACATTCACTCAACAAATATAATTTAAGAACATATTGTGGTGCATTGTGATGGGTCCACTACGTGTGATGTGACTTAGAAAACTTTTCAATAAGTAAAATTGGGTGAAAGGTGAACTGTTGCCTTCAGATCAGTGTCATTGTATAGATGTTCATTAAGTAATTTTTTCCGTTTTATTATTAGAATTAATGATTTTTTTTAAGTTTATGGTTAGTGATTGTTTATGTCTTTAAGTATAGACTTGTCACTTATTTATTAATAGCGTTTTAGACTAATAGTTGTTAGATTGGATCACAATTTTTTAAATGAATTTTTTTTTTGTGATTTTGTTCCTTGAGAATTTGGTTATATTAAATAATTATGAAAGTGATGGTGTACAGCATAGTTTTTAAGTGTTTTTAAAATGAATTTTTATCAATAGTAATTAATAAATCTGTTTTTGTACATGTACAGATTTTGAAAAAAAAATGAAAAAATTTAATAAAAATACATATGAAATTTAAAAAGTTTGACATGTACAGAGTACTTAGATATTTTACACAACTTGCAAAATGATTTTAAAAAAGGGTCGATAATTCATAATTTAATGTGATTAAAATGAAATTGAATTATAACAAATAAAAACCAACATACAAGTTATGTGCTTTTTATTCTTTTTTTTGTAGATTTTAAATTGACGAGTTTAAGTTTAATTTGGCAGGCCATAATAGGTTACGTTTTGGTTGCTTTTCTTTGTGGTGGATATTAAGCTCTCCTGCTCTGCTTCATTGTACATTGTCATGTTCATCCTTATCCTGTTATAAGTTAGAACAATTCGTCTTTTATATCAATACTGTAATTTTAATTTGCATTATTTTAAATTTAATTAATTATTCTATTTACATTAAATTTTTTTTTATGTCACAAATATTATAACCTTTTATTTGATTAATTTGGTGTGTAGATAACTTTCAATGACAAAAACAAAATTATTGCGGAACAATGGTAATTTCTGTCTCCATTTTTACAAAAACATGGATCTATATTTATATATTAAAAGAAGTGTCAGTTACCAAATAAACAATCCTCCCTTTTTTAATAAAATATAAAAAATGAATCAACATATGTGAATTCTTTTACATCCGAACAATTTATTTAACTCCTGCTGATAATGGAGAACGCCATATTTTTCTCCCATTTTTTTCTGTTTAGGCAGCAGAATATGTATAAAATAAATTCATTGTGAAGTAAACTTTTTTCCTAGATGAAGTTCTGTTCATTATTTTTCTGCGTTGCTACAAGATACAGATCAAATCCTGTAAACCACAGAAAAGCGAAGTTCAAAATTCGACAGACGCTCTTTAAGGATCAAAACAGCGACCGTAATATCGACTGATCGTAATATAGCGACCATCCTAATAGCGACACATCGCCAGTGCGATACGTTTGCGAACAATTCGTGTCTTAATTTTAGTTGGCTCGCGATTTTTCTGATTTGGGTGGATCAATTTAGCAATAAAATGGACCTAATTTTGGTTTTAACGTTTGTGAGGATATGTACGAGTATGTGATATGACTGATATATACAGTACATTTTTTTTAAAGTAAAAATTGTGTGTTTGGAATTGGTAATTTTAACTGAATACTTGTCCAACATTTTGCTTTATTCACTTAAAACTTTATGACAATGTATTCATTAGTTCTGGAGAAAAAAATTATTTTGTGAAGTGACATAAAAAATTAAGAGGCAAAAGTAACTTAACTAACTCTGTTAACCATGTTGGAATAATATATACCGGGTGGCCCGCATAAAACCGGCCCGGTCAAGGGTGTCAAGGGTGTCTCAAAAAAATTTACCATACAATGTTCAATTAAATATGTATTAATTATGTTAGTTGTGGGCGGTGTTGTCTAACTAACGTTTCTGGTGCAGTTTTTTCCGCTCTTTCATTTGGGGTTTAGTTTTTGACCATTCGAGTAGTTCTTGAATATTTGGTATACCGTATTTTACCGAATAAGAGTCGCCCTCGAATTGTAGCCGCTAGGGATGAGAACGGGACCGGGACCGGTCCCGGTCCCGGTCCCGTCCCGGTCCCGCAGCGGGATTCGGGACGGGACGGGACTGGATAAATCTATTTCACGGGATTCGGGACGGGACGGGACTGATAATTTTTGCCTTATGCGGGATTCGGGACGGGACGGGACTTGGTGAAGTTTTATTTTATCATATTTATTGATCATATTTGATCATATTTGATTAAATTTGATCATATTTGATCATATTTGATCACATTTGATCATATTTTAACGTTATACGCGCGTATTACGTTGACGTTATACGCGCATATTACGTTCTGGACTCGAAAAATCGGCACATTTCGGGACACGGGACGGGACGGGACGGGAAAAATTTGGACATTCGGGACACGGGACGGGACGGGACTGAAAAAATTTGGACATTCGGGACACGGGACGGGACGGGATGGGAAAAATTTGGACATTCGGGACACGGGACGGGACGGGACCCCAAAATTGGTCAAGTTCTCATCCCTAGTAGCCGCGGCCGAGAGAGGCGATTTGATATAAGAGCCGCGGCTACAGCATACATAATGAACGTTCAATGAACGTAACATTGAAAAACCGGCCACTATTCAAAATAAGAGCCGCCCTCGATTAAGAGCCGCACTCGATTAATAGCCGCGGCTGAAAGTGGCGGTTTTGAATAAGAGCCGCACTCGATTAATAGCCGCGGCTGAAAGTGGCGGTTTTGAATAAGAGCCGCGGCTCTTACTCGGTAAAATACGGTATTTGCGATTTCAATCAATTTTTTTCCAATTCACCAAGTTTGATTGCACTAGTCATTTCTGAATTTTAGGTTTCGTGGAACTTTTGAATCTCTTCAGTTGTACTTTTTGAATCTCTTCAGTGGTACTTTTTGAATTTCTTCGGTGGTACTTTTTGAATATCTTCAGTGGTACTTTTTGAATCTCTTCAGTGGTACTTTTTGAATCTCTTCGGTGGTACTTTTTGAATCTCTTCGGTGGTACTTTTTGAATCTCTTCAGTGGTACTTTTTGAATCTCTTCAGTGGTAATTTTTGAATCTCTTCAGTGGTAAGTTTTGAATCTCTTCAGTGGTACTTTTTGAATCTCTTCAGTGGTACTTTTTGAATCTCTCCAGTGGTACTTTTTGAATCTCTTCAGTGGTACTTTTTGAATCTCTTCAGTGGTACTTTTTGAATCTCTTCAGTGGTGGGGTACCTGCCCCATATGCATGGGAAGTCGTTGGTTGGGCCTCGCAACTACAAGAGATCCGATGCCCCAACTGTCTAGGGAGAGGGGTGGTCCACATCGCCTTCCCCGTACGTTTGTTCAAGTGATACCTCATCCGAGTAGGCGGTGATTGCGACCACCTCCACCCGGAAGTAGCATGGCTGAACACCTCCTCTTGGGAGACCCGTACGATGCAGCTGGAGCACGATGGCTTCAGCCAGCTGCAGCCCCGGCAACCTGACGTTGTTTTTGTGAGTTTTCAGTGGATTTTATCTCCATTTCCCCACACACCCGATTTAGCGCTTCAGGGTCCTGTTTGATACCAGTGAAGCAAGGACGTTTAGACCTACGAAAGCGATGTGCTATGTGCATCACTGACACCACATCACTTCCATGAGTGCCACTGGAAAAAAAAACATATTTCCAAACATTTCCAAGTTGAAAATTTATATGGAAAAGTTGAATATACTATGATGCGGAAATTTGCTGGAAATGTGTTGGAAATATTTATATATTTCCAAACTTCTGAAAATGTGTAGTAAATCCTAGAGATGAAAAGTTATATTTTCAATTAGTTGTAAATCTTTTGTTTGAAATGTTATGTTTCCAATCAATTTTCTTTTAGATGGAAATGTGTTGTAAACTTCATTTCACAATGATTGTAAAAGCAAGAAAATACTTGAAATTTAAATGTAACATTTAAATATCTGAAATGTAACAAGAACAAGGTAAAATACGGTCAGGAACAATAAAATTGTATCAAATTTGAACTCAGAAGAGAAAATAATGTATAAAACGGTCCAATTTCGAACCGACATGGACAATATGAAATCGGGCCAATCAGGGCGCAGGGACGGAAAAATACGTGTCGATGAAACGTACCGTCGATGAAACAATCCGACTCCAATAATAAACAATAATCAATGTGAGATTGATTATATTTTTAATACAATGAATCTCAAATAGATTATTTAAGAAAGAAGTTACTATATATAGGAAGCTATGCATAAAATTATTACAAGTCATACTAGCCTAGTGGATAGAGCAGTGGTCTTTAGAACAAAGGGTTCCAGGTTCAATTCTGGCAGAGGTCAAGGTAAGAAAAAAGGAAACTATAAGATTAAGATAAGTTTAAATAAAACACTCAATAAAACATGTAAATTGTGATGAAAAGAGTGAAAACTAATTGTTGGATGATGTTTGAAAAAAAAAATCAAACAGCTTAAAAAAAAATTGACTTTGTGTATTTAAAATTTTCAAAATGGAGGGTAGTAGATTTTTTATACTGGAAATATATTGGAAATACATTGGAAATACATTGGAAATACCTTGGAAATATATTATGAAATTTCATAATTACACAATTGAAAATGTTTGTAAAGTTATTGTAAAAAAAGTCACGGAAATGGTCACTTTCCAGATTGTAAATGTGTTTGGAAAAGACTTACTTTCAATTGTTTGTAAATCTAATTTACAAACTTGTAAAATCCATCTACCTATAAATTTACAATTCTTTACAAGTGAGTAAATCTGATTTTTTTTCCAGTGTGCTCGGTGAGGGAAGAAGCCATCTGAGGCTTTTAAAAGCCTTTAAAAGATTCCGGTCTGTGGATTTAGGTCAGGTCCCGGCTGGTTATTTTTTTTAATTTTTATTTGTTTAGCGTATAATAATAATAATTATAATATTTACAACATAAAACACCATTACATGAGCGCCATACATTGTTTTGCCACTTTTTAGCACTAGGCGGTATATTGAAACGATTCTGCGCATGTGCACAATCTTAATTTTCCAGGTGCAATCACATTTTTCCTGGCCTCAGCAGGACCGACCACATCTATGGAAAGGTTAATTTTTTTTGGTTTAACTAACCTTTTTTATCTTTGTTATTTTTTTTAAAATTATTTGCTTATGTTAATTTTTTTGTGTTTTTGTTCCGAGTCTGTTACTCTCAGACTCAGTGAATTGTTTTCATTATTCGTATTATTTCTAATAATTAATTTTATTTTGGCCAGTCTAGGCAGGGTTGGCCCCCGTCACCCCGTGTTGCCAAACTCTGTACATAATTGGTGCTGTTGTCTTTTAACGAGTCAGCACTTGCCGTTGTGATTCCTGAGTCCGTGTAACCCCATTGAGTGTGGTGTATGGCCGTATGTCCCTGCTTTTCTGGGGGGAAGATGTGAACGCTTGGCCACCCAAGGATGACCTGCATCACTACCACTGACTGCCCAATGGCCTCAAGGTCATCCCTCCTCGCGGAATGAGATGACCCAGTAAGGGGAAGGTGGGAGCGGAATGGTGTAAAGAGAGAACAGCACTAGGTCTCAATCAAGACAGATGTGTAGAAGCGAAGTCCTGAAGCCAGCAACAGCATTCATGCTCTGTGCTGTCGGTGCTCTCCTCTCTATTCACCATGGTGACGCTCAGTGGTGAGATGTCAGGTCCGCCACAGTCTCCATGAGCGGTTGCCTGGGCTGTACGAGTAAGTACAGCAGAATAGCTAAGTCCAACCGGCCACGTCATTCATTGCGGATTCCTCCCTGTATGTGATGGGTCAGTTGCTGGTGTGGCGCCAACACGTGGGTTGACGGGAGACTCCAACCCCTAGACAACGTGATTATTAAAGGCCAACAACCCAACAATCTGGAGTCCTTATTTTAACGTGAGCATGCGTCCCACCCCATGGTATCCAGTCCCCAGGCTGCCATGGCTAAGATCATGCCATCATAGAATTAACTGATCGTATTAATATATGATAAACAGAATAGCTTTATAATAATATTAATTGACATCATAATAAATAATATTGAAAATATTTCTTCATTTTGTTAATTTTAAATCCAATTTTTAACCTTAACAACTGAGCAAACACACTATCACCGTTAAAAACTGAATTTTATTTATATATTTACATAATTTGCCTGGAAGAAATTTTCAATACAGTTTTCATGTGCTAAAATGCAACTATTTCGCAGAGAAAACACATTAAACTAGCTAAAATCGGTAGTAACGAAATTGATTACTTTTTTCTTTAGAAAATAAAAATTATGTAAACGTATGATTAACATTTTTTTTTAAATTAATGCTGAGTGAAAATAACTTTTCCTGAATCGAAAATAACTCTTTCTGCCAGTAGGGTTAAAATGTCGTCATTCTTTCTATCATTAAAAAAAAACAAAAAAAAAAAAAGTCAATACCTTTGTTGGAAAAAATAAACAAATGACGTATCCAGAGGTTTGTAAAAAAAAGTAAACAGCTACAAACAATTTCTGCAAATTAGTCCAATCGTTTACTTAGACTACTATCATACTCTGGCTTAAAATAAACTTTCATTTTAAATTTTGCCTCAAGTTTAAACATTTACATTTTTGCTTTGCGGTGTATGGCTATCAGTCAAATTTTTGTGAATTAAATTAGGAGCCAAAGTCTGAAACTTCCAGTATACATTAAAATTTTAAAACTAATAATCATTCTGGCGTAATTACAAAGTGACACACATTCATCATTATAAATTAACTTACAGAATATTTCCTAACTGCAAAGAAATACAATTTCCGAAAAAAAATCTTTTTGTCTCTTTATCTGAGAGCGATTTACAAATCTTTTATATACAATACAGAAAAATGTTTTATTTTTTAAAAACTGTCTTCATGTTATATATTTTCCACAATTTTTATCATACATTTCACGATTAATGTTTATACTGATCCCACAAAAACTTGCTAAAATCTCATACCAAAAAAAAAAAGAAACAAACAAACAAAAGACGTTCGGGTGATAAGGTAGAATCTTTTCATGATGTAGATTTGTGTAATTTTCGCCAAAAAGCGAATATCCCACTCGTGATTCCATTTGTCTTCTATCACAATAACTTACTGTTCAATTTTCATGCTTATATCCAATCGCTTTACCAAAACTTTCAAGCTGCATTCATTTAAAAAAAAATATAAAAATTGTAACTAACGAAAAACCCTGTTTTAAAATCATAATAACCTGACAAGGCACATTGGTTACATCCTTCAAGCCCTGGATAGTTACAAAAATGTCTCCTTTCAATATCTTTGTAGCCAGCATTGCAACAAAAACTATTTTCCATACAGCACATAAACATAAAATATACCTAATCAAACAAATATTACATACAAAAGTTTAAATTAAAATATGTAATTTAAAAAGTTATTCTAAATGTTCTTGCACTTGAGACACTAATTCAACATTGTCTTTTCCAGAATATTTCACTTAACCAGTTTGAAAATCCTTTTTGGTCCATTCAAGGCAAACACTGTCACACATACATACACGCCCACTCAAGTAGAAAATCACAGATTTTTCATTTCTTTCTTTTTTTTAATTTTAAATATATATTTTAAATGCCTTTTTAAACCTTACAACCAACACAGAGATGGTTTTTTTGGGGTGTGGAGAGGTTTGGCAGTAGTTTGTATTCCTTGTGCACCTTTTCTTAGCCAATTCATCTGGCCAAGAACACAAATATACATAGGTGCACCACTAGAACCAAGGATTTCACTTGTATTGATCTTGAGGCATTCACCAGTTCTTCGTTTTTCACACCAGTTTCATTTGGATGTTTGTCTTTTTTATCTGTAAAATGAAAAAAATAATTTTAAAAAAAGCTACAATATTTACAAGTTAGACAATTAGCAATGAATAGAGAAATTGAAAGTTTTAATGGCTTTTAGTTTATTTTTGTTTCTGTTATTTTTTAAATTCCGGGTTGAGCCTGCTGCTCAGAACAAAAAAAGGGGGGAAAAAACGATTATTGTCAAAAAAAAGTCAATGTATAAAACAACGTCACAATGTTGGGATTTACAGTACCACCAATGTGATGATTGACCGCCAGGGTAAAGTGTGTTACGGTACATCAATACAATGTTACGTAAATTATGTATGGCAGACAGATTAGGCTATCAGCCAACCCCAGTCTATTTTGTCGGAATTGCATAATTCCTTTAGATGTATAAGTTTGATGTTTAAGTTTGATGTTAAAAGTTTGATTGAATAAAATACTAGTTAGTTGTAAAGGTTTGCTCCTGATTGTTTGTGTATGCCATATTCCAACACACAATACGAAGGAAAAAAATTCCCATTTTACCTGCCCAGTAATAAGGAAACTACTCCAACTTGTCAATTATGAAAACGTTTATTCTGGAAATGTGGACGCTCATATTTATTTTAATGATCAGTTCATTCCCATCAATTGTCCCAAGAAAAAGACCAGAAATATCATGTAGTTTTAGTTCTAATATGTTGGAGGCATAAAAATGGAGACGCGTGGTTTTACGGTGAAATATTAACAGTGAGTGGTTTTAATCTAAAACAGATGTTTAAAAGTGCGCGGAGCACAAAATACAAAACAGGTCACTGATTGGTCAGTGCCAGGGACAGGTGCACAGGTGACAAAGACACCTGGCGGACAGGAATATAACATTCAATAAACAACACTTCCCCTGAATGGAAATATTCCTACATTTCAAAATTCAAAACATTTTTCTTAAGCAATTTAGACATTTAAACATTTAAAGTATTCATTCACAAACAATTCAAATATTAAAAACAATATTTCTTAAACAATTTCCTTCAATCCAAATTGGGCGATCAATTCTTCGTGTTTTGGCTTAAAAAGCCCCTTGGTCAACACATCGGCGACCATCTTCTCACTCTCCAGGAATTCTATGTCGATATCTCCCCGCTCATATGTTTCTCGAACGAAATGGTGGCGAATATCGATGTGCTTGGTCCTGGAATGGAAAATTGGGTTTCGCACCAATTTGTGTGCCCCCTGATTATCGCTATAAATGAGGGTCGTTTCTTTCTTCTTGTTGATGTATTTAATTTCGTCTAGGAAGTTTCGCAAGTAGATTGCTTCTTTTGACGCGTCGGCCAACGCCATATATTCTGCTTCGATCGACGAGGTTGCGACGGTCTTCTGCTTTCTTGCTTTCCAGCATATTGTCGCGTTCGCGAGTTTAAAGCAGTAGCCGGTGTACGAGCGACGGTCGTCCAAGTTTGCTCCCCAATCTGCATCCGTGTAGCCGACTAAGTCTTTTCCGGTCTTTTCGAATTTTAGCCCGAGATTCGATGAGTGCTTCAAATATCTTAGGACGCGTTTTGCTGCTGTCCAATGAAACACGTATTATATTGACTTAATGCGCTGACGGTGTAGGAAATATCGGGTCGAGTGCAAACGGCGAGGTACATGAGTGATCCGATTAAACTTTGGTACGGGAACTTTTCCGGATCCAGTAGCTCTTCATCGGTCCCATCCTCCTTTTTCTTGTTTTTCTGCAATTTCTGATTTGCGTCGAGTGGAGTTGTGTTTTTCGAGCAGTCTTGCATTCCGAAACGATTCAGTATGTCCTTAACGTATTTTTTCTGCGCCATCGTGATTGATTTCGTCTTTTCGTCCTGTTTAAACTCGATTCCCAAACAGTAGTGAATTTGTCCTAAATCCTTCATTTTGAACTCGCTCTTCAGGTTCGATTTTATTTTCTCCAGGTTTCTTTTGCAGTTCGTTGCGATGATAAAATCATCCACGTAGATTGCGACGAGCGTGATGACTTCTCCATTCGTTTGGTAATACACGCATGGGTCTGCGTTTGTTGGCTTCAGTCCGTGCTTTTGCAACTTCTCGTCCAGTTTTTTGTACCACTGCCGGCCCGACTGCTTCAATCCGTATAACGCTTTTTTCATCCGGCAGACTTTTCCCTTCTTGATTTCTATTCCGGCAATGAATTTCAAATATTCGGGGAATTCCATAAAAATTTCCTCTTCGATTTCGCCGTTCAAATATGCCGTTATCGCGTCCATTTGGTGTACGGTCAATCCTAATTCGGCTGCGATTGCCATCATCATTCGAATTGATCCTGGTCGTGCGACGGGCGCGTAGGTTTCAAAATAGTCAATGCCTGGCTGCTGTGCATATCCCTTGGCGACCAGTCGGGCCTTTCTGCGTTCGATTGACCCGTCTGCTTCAAATTTCGTGCGGAGGACCCATCTACATCCGATTACATTTCTATTTTTCGGTCGGTCGCACTCCTCCCACGTTTCGTTTTCAATTAAAGCGTCGTATTCGTCCTTCATCGCTTTCATCCATTCTTGTGGGTCGTTTCCATTTAAAGCTTCGGCCGCTGTCATTGGATCGTCGAGGGTTGCTATCTGTGCAATTTCGTCCAAAACTTCATTAGTTGTTGTTAAGTTCTTTCTCGTATATTTCTTTCTGGGTGGGTCCCCATTTCGATTTGGGTAAGGTTTTGGCGTTCTCGAGGATCGTCGTGGAATTATTTGCGCGTTTTCATTCTGACGAGGTTCGGCTTCTTCGTGTTGCGTCTCTCTCTCGTCCTCATTGTCGGGCTCGTTCTCGCCTGCGCTCTCGACTTCGTCCTCGGAAATTTCAGTTCCATTCTCGATTTGATCTGTTCTGCAATCGGTGAGAATGTCATTAAAATTATTGTTATTATCGTTTTCTTCACATTCTTCATTCGTTTCATTTTCCGATTTTTCGACAAATTTCACATCGCGACTTTTTATAATTTTGTTTTCGCTTTTTGACCACAAGCGATACGCCTTCGATCCGTCCCAATATCCGATGAGAATACATTCTTTTGACTTCGGTTCGAACTTCCCCTTGTTCGGTTTCTTGTCCAACGCGAAGACTCTGCTCCCGAAAACTCGAAAATAGTCTATATTTGGTTTTCTTCCAGTCCAGATCTGATGTGGTATTTCATTTTTCAAACTTCTAGTCGGGCATTTATTTCGGATGTGGCACGCAGTGTTGATTGCTTCCGCCCAATATGAGTTAGGCAATTTTGCTTGTAGTAACATGCATCGTGCCATCTCGATCAAGGTCCTGTTCATTCTTTCCGAGACGCCATTTTGTTCCGGGGTGTGGGCGACGCTGGTTTGACGTTTTATGCCGTTTTCTCGCAGATAGTTGTCAAAGTTCTTGTTTACGTATTCCTTCCCGTTGTCCGATCGTAAAACTTTTAGTGCGCAACCAGTTTCCCTCTCGCAAAACGTTTTAAATGACTTGAATGCCTCGAAAACTTCGCTTTTGTGCTTCAGAAAATACACCTTGCACCACCTCGATTTGTCGTCGGTGAAGGTCACGAAGTATCTTGATCCGTTCATGGACTTTGTTGGCATTGGTCCGCAAACGTCCGAGTGTACAAGTTCCAGCAGTTTTTCGCTTTTTGACGTGGAGTCAGGAAATTTCGTACTTGCGTGCTTCCCCTCGATGCAAGTTTCACAAGTTGGCAGCTTGGCGTCCTTTTCCAAATTCATTCCGTCCGCCTTTTCGTTTAGTATTTTCAGACTTGACTCGTTCAGGTGCCCAAGTCTTTTGTGCCATTCTTGTATTTTCGTACTTGCGGGTTTTGCAGGTTTTGATCCGGTTCCGACTTCGATTTCCGCTGCAGTCGCAGCATCCTCGGTCTCGTCGACGATGTAATACAATCCGTTCCTTTTTTCGGCGGTGAATACGATTTCTCCCTTCGGATTTATCACTTCTGCTGATTTATCATCGAAAATCACCTTGTGTCCCCGTTCTGTGATCTTCCCGACTGACATCAAATTCGTTTGTAAATCTCGTACCAAAAGAGTTTCCGCCAAATCCAGCTTCACATTTCCGTTCCCGGTGTTGACAATTTTCGCGGTTCCTTTTCCGTCGATTTTTGTACTCGCTTTGCTGGCCAAATTCAGTTTTTGGTTTTTCAGGAATTCGATCGTCGAAAATGTTGAATCGTTCGAGCACATGTGGGAGCTGGCGCCGCTGTCCAAACACCAATTTTTCGGTCGTGACGTCTCGCTTATCAGTGCTGTCTCGATTTGCTCGCAGAAAAATAATTCGTACTTGGATTTCTCGGCTCTTGATGCGCTTTCCTTCTTGCTTTTACTTCGGCAATCGGCGATTTTGTGGCCAATTTTTCCGCAACAGTGACACTTGTATTTGAAAGCTGGCTTCTCGGTCGAATTCGAATTTTCGTCGCCGTATTTCTTTGGTTGCTTACGTTTTTGGAACGTTTTTCTGGCCATCATGGCGTCCGATACGTCTTCTTTCCCCTTTCCGCGGGCGATTGACTCGTCTTTGATCTTTCCCTCCAAAACTTCCAGCGAGGGCAATTTATCTTGCGATTCTATTGCGCATCTGAAGTTGTCGTAAGAGTTCGGCAGGCTTAGTAGCAGTAAGATCGTTGTGAAGTCTTCGGGCATCTTGAAATCCATGTCTAGTAGCTTATCCACCAGCTCGAAGAATTCTTTTAAGTGGTTCTCCACGTTTTCCCCGTCCGCCATCTTGTGTGTTGCGAGTCGTTTTAACAACGTGATTTTTCTTGCCGGTCCTTTCGATTGGTACACACTATGCAGCTCCTCCACAATTCGTTCGCGGTGTTGCAATTTTTAGCCATTCGAAGTTCCGACTGTTTTATATTTAGCAAAATGTCATTTTTGGCTGTTCGATCACTTTTCTCCCACGTTTCGATCTCCTTCACACGTTTCGCGTTTCCTTCGATGGTTTCTGGTCGTTTCGACGTACCTTCCGCGTGCACGAGTAGGTCCCGTTGATCCAAAATTGCTTCCATCTGGATCTTCCATGTGTCGAAGTTTTCCTTTCCCAACGCCTCGATTCGAGCTGAATTTCCGCCGCCGTTCGCCATCGTTTCTTAGTTCTGTTTCTTGTGGAATGTTCGTGTTAAATTCGTTTTTAACTTCCTCGAATGTTCCGGTACAAAACTTGATGATTTTTAAGCGCAGTGGAAGCGTGCTGGGCCCATAACCTGTAGTTTTAGTTCTAATATGTTGGAGGCATAAAAATGGAGACGCGTGGTTTTACGGTGAAATATTAACAGTGAGTGGTTTTAATCTAAAACAGATGTTTAAAAGTGCGCGGAGCACAAAATACAAAACAGGTCACTGATTGGTCAGTGCCAGGGACAGGTGCACAGGTGACAAAGACACCTGGCGGACAGGAATATAACATTCAATAAACAACATATCAAAATTGGTCTAATGTGATGTTGCACATCACATGCGGTTTAGGTTTACATGTGGTTTCTTCAAACCACTAAAAGGTGGTTGAATGAATTCTGACCTTTCAAAAGGAATGGAACTTTTAGAACAAAAAAAAGCATACATGTACACTTAACATTGAGTGCAAAATTTTTCTTTTTCTATTCAAACGATTTCCATTCTTTCCAGATGTACCGGTAATACAAATTGTCATTGTCTAGAAACACGAAACTCAAACTTTTGATGCGAATAATCTCCCATCTTATCTGGTTTCACACATTCAATGCAAAGCAGCAACAGCTGTAGAGGTTTTTAATTTTATTTCCAAATGTATTCTAATGTATACAAGACCTTGCCTTTCGACCTTTTGTTCTGTATGGGATTATAATCTGAGAACGTAACGATCAAAAGACCTTGTTAGTAAAATCGTAAATGCTGCAAATGTCAAGAAAAATCCTATCAAAAGACATAGTGAGAATCGCTTCAAATTTCTTTCGGTCCTTCACTAAGGTAAGAAAGAAAGAAGCCTGTCCGGGGTGGGGTCTGAGCATTAGACGTTGAACGATTGAGAGTCTTGAATTGCAAGAACTGGAAAAGCCACAGAATAAAACTCAGTTTGCGGGGGATTCCAGATTGGAAATGTTACATTTGATGAAATGCAAAAAATTAATTTGATTGATTGATTGATTAGTTTCTTTATTGTTCCTGCAGAAGTACAAGCAGGAGCAAGGAAAGGAGCGTTAATCACCTTTTTTCTTTCCCTGTTTATTGTCTGGCTGCAATTCGCCACTGTTTTTAAGCACCGTCGTCGTCTTAGTCCAAGCCACGGTGCTCGTCGACCGTATCGTGGTCGACATTGTGATAATTCTTCGTCGTGTCGTTGTCGTAGTAAGCGCAGTTGTTGACGAACTACTCAGAGTGCGAGGACTTGGCGTGGCTGAAAGAAAGAAAACGAAGAGAAAAATCAATACAACATCTCTTATTGCGACTACAACAATGCGCTTCATTTCCTCTTTTCTCGACCAGTCGCCGTCCGCTTGGCTTTTACCTTTTGAAGGGTCACAGCAAACTTTAAAGATGATTCGCATGTGGTGAGACAAACAGCGCCCTCCATGTCGGCCGTGTAAATCGTTCTGGCTCGAAGTGGCTGTTAACAAAACAAAAACGAAACAAAATCAAATTACCATAAGTAATGAACTGAAATTTAGATTGACTAAAGTTATTTGGCTAAGTTTGTTATTTATCTGAAATTAACGTCCAAGTCATAGTACTGTAGATAGTACACAGCACACAGCACACAGCACAGGTATAGATCAAGTTCTAAATCGTACACATGGATTCACCTTTATTCAATGTTTCGCGCGCTCCTCCTCTCGTCAAACCTTACTAACTCGCATCGTTTTATAAAACTACTCCTTGTGGCGTGGAATTTATACACCTTTGACATTTTTTATAATAATTTAACTTATTTAGTAATGCTCGCGACGTAGACGGGCACCGGTATGCGGACCCCACTTTGGCAAAGACTTACAAATAAAATAATAGTCCTGGCCAGGACGGAATTCAAGACCTCCTGGTTGCGGCGTAAATGATCGAAATGTTATGGTCACATACATTAGACTGTGCGGCTTCTCGCACCTGGCGATGATACGTGGATGCGGATTCGTTATCGTACAAGCATCGTACTCTTCTTTTGACACCTGAAATAAAAGTCAAGAAACATTTACACCAGCATCCTACAAATAACGTTATCAATACAAAATTTCAATCACATTAATCAAAAATATTATCGTATTGTACATGTTCAGTATCAGTAAGTACACCACGTGCACATGTCATAAATCTTGGGCCCCGATGTTGTTTCCTATTTCATGATTTTTTAATAATAATAAGCTTATATAATAAGCTTCTACTCTCTGTAGCCCGGACATAGGACGGGTCCCAGAACTTTGGCCGGTCTAGGGAATGCCCGGTCTGTAAAGAGCATACGCTCTCTGGTCCGGACAAATACCATATGTCCAGGTTCACAAACAAGGTTGGAAACGAAATTTGCGCTAACGGTTAGTACGTAATGTATGTTCTACTGCCAAACTTGATCTGGGATTCTAGATCAAGTTCCAGGTCATCTTCCAGCTGCGAGTCGCATATGGGTATTTTTTCCGAGAGTTTTCTACCTTCGCTGTTTTGTTTCTAGTCCTAATAATTATTAAAGTAATGATTTATCTTGTTGTTACTCCAAAACAATTAATAACAGTTGCAAAATTGTCGCACGTTTAAATTTAAAAGTTCGTTCAAACAGGTTTAAACGACCGTTTAAGGTTTTAAATGCGCCTACCGGTCGTGTTTTTAATTATTTTTAAAACTTTTTTCATTAGAAAATCGGCATTGTTGTTTTTTCCCTATACGGGACGACGCATCACATTGTCCAGAATCCGGAAGGGGAACCTGTCCGAACCAAAAAACAAATTTTACATTGTTCTATATTGATTGTGTCCTGGTCCGTGCGAACCTGTCCGGACTACACAGCTGTCCAGCCGGTGCTATGTCCGAGCTACAGAGAGTACACTGTACTGTACATACATTTCATTCTGTCAAAATATTTGAGCAAAATTCTTATCAAGGGGCCTCATTTTTCCAAGAGGGGCCCGCTGATTTCTTGGCTCGCCACTAAATCTAAGTCCAGGGGCCCCTTCAAATTGTTCAAAATCTGGCTCCGCAATTGGTACAGAGCGAACCCTGCAGCCTGCATGCCCACGTGGAGTCATGTCTGATTTTCTCATTTGCCTTTCTTTTTTAGCTGAATCAGTAATTCGGCGTCCGTTGTTTCATTTTATTCTTCAATTCAACCGTAAATTGTTTTGTTTTATTAAATATATTCTATTGTAGGCTTGGTTCTTATTACGATTACATTCCATTGTTTGCGTTACGAATGTTCGTTCCCCTTGTACGACGTTACCGGTACATTCATTTATCATGCTGTACAGTAGGCACGCATGCAGTGCAGTGCCAGTGCAACAAACAGCAGCAAGAAAAGGCGAGGAAAAAAATCGTTATTCGCAGGTGCAAATGACAATCTCGCGTGATTCTCGTTCGTCAATGACGAGCTGCTTTAGAGCAATGACGTTGCCCCCACCTGCTGCCTTTCTCAGTCTTTACCTTTACTTACATTGTAAATGATATATTTCTCGGCATCTTCTTGGTTGGTGGTAGTCGAATAAACTGGGCAAATGATGTTCACTTGGTCGTATTCGAATGGAATGTTGTTTTTATTAACATCTATTATATGATCGGTATTGTCTATCCTGAATCTGCAAAAAAGCATTGAAAACGTCACATTTTGTTACTTTTCATTTCATTTCATTTCAATTGTTCAGCAAGAAATATTAGTGGAGAAAACAAACAAACAAACAATCAAATAAACAAAAATCGCTCAAGAAATTCATTAGAAAAGTAAATGAGCAAAAAAAAAATTCAAAAGCTAAAAATATCACATTTCACCCACAACCACAAATTAACCTCGTCTCCTTTGAAATTACAACTTTATGCTGTGCATGCTTAAAAAGGTGCAAGAAATTCAAGTGTCCAAATCCAAACTAATTTGTTTCAACCAAGCCCACCATGAAAACTTTGTCCTTGAGGCCCGGATCTTAACCCTTTACATTATTTTTCCATCAATCTTCCATCTTCCTAATTAACAATTTCTTTCTTTTTTTTAAACCAAAAAAAATTTGTGCCACCTGCTGCTTAATTGTTACGAGTATTTTCCGCTAATACGCTTCAATTAAACGTTACTGTAACTGTACAAACGCACGGTACTACAAGTAGTTGGAAATGAATCAGAACGTTATCCTGTTAGTCAGTGAATGGTCAATCATCACCGTTGAACCAAATTTCACATCTCGTCTATCAACTGAAGAAAAATAAGAAATACAATCAATATAAATACAAGTGTGTCCCTTCCCTCTTTCTGAAAGCTGTAGCAACACTATTGCTTGTTACAGTTTTATTTTGATAGCACAATTCGTAAATAAGATTGGAAGTAAAAATTAGATGTAACAAGTTGACAACGCTCCGTTCCGTTGAACCGAGTTGTTACTGTGTGTGCGTGAAATAATGAAATCAGGTCGAATAGGAACGATGATAGAGTCGATTGATCAAGTGGCATCAAGACAAGTAAGCGAGAGAGAGGAAAAGACAATTGGTAAATGCACCTTCATTGAAATGCAGCAAACAACAGCCAAGTTGTTAATGCAATTTGCATTCGCAGATTAAACTGAGCAACAAGATGAAAGCGCTGTCAGGGCGAATCAGTGGGCTCCAAGTAGTCAGCGGCGAGCGGACCAGTAGCGACAGTCGCCACCGGTGGCCTGAGCAAGCATATTGAGTATAGCTCAGCTGTAGCTCACCTAACCATAGCCCAACTCACAATCCACTCCACCCAAGTGAATTCTGGTGGCACTTTTCGAATACAAATGGTACAGCGCGTGGAATTTAATTTTTACATTTAAGTGCGCAGCAGTAAAACCAGGTGGTCATATGACGTTTCACGTACTGGAGTGCTTACCATATCATAGACCGTAGCGAGTTAGGCCGCCTTTAATACGAACCATTAAAATGAGAACAAGCGGCACTAATGCGTCTTGACATGGCCAAACGACTGCCAATCAAAATCAAATGTTACGGGATGGGAAAAAAAATCTTTTCGCAAAATATGCTAATTTCATCTTGTTTACCCACGTTTGAATATCAAAATAGCAATAGTGATCAGCTTTGAATTTGACAGCATTCACGATGAGTCATGACAAGTCAAAATTGAATACCGGTATCGCTACTGAACAGTTCTTATCTTATATAAGCCCTTTTTATTCTTACTTTTTCTTCATTTCAATTTTTCTTTCAAATATTTTATTCTGAATTTTATTTATTACGGACTATTATTTTATTTTATGTGATCAAATAATTGACGAGATCTACTGGGAGGTACTGTTCAGAGTAGTCTATTTATTTATTTATGTCACTCGATCGCCCACCGTTACTATTTCCGTTTCCAATTCTGGTTCGAACTTGAACTTCGAATATCGAACAAAAAATGCGTGAATAGTTTGATCAATCATCAATGAGTTCTCTTTAGTTGAACTGCATTAATAAAAGCAATCGATCACTCAATCAGTTTAGGAGTCGATTCGCTTGGCTCCACTCACTTGTGATTAGCTTTAGCTTTTTTCTATTTTCTATTGTCTAAAGTGATTTACATAATATGGCTAATATCTAACTCAATTCAATTCTTGTATTCGATTGGTCTTGTCTTGGCTGAGCTCTAATCACACTGTTTCAAAGTTTTATGCACAGTGCATAACAAAGACATTTTTGCGTTCAACACATGTACAGTATTCTCACTTGGATTTTTATCCTCATTGCCAACTTCATTATTAAAAAAAGAAGAAAAAAAAAGAAGGATAAAAGCCATTTTTCTTTTTTCCCGAGTGCAAATAATGGATGCGTCTAGGGAAAATGGGTTCCTCCTAGATTACCTCCACCTCCTCCTTTAATTACAAAGATGAGCGCCTGGCATCTGGCAACCGCCATCGACAAAGACAGGAAAAACCAAACTGCCGGTAATGAAGACAAGGAAGGCACAAGAGAAGCAAAGAGAAACAAACCAAGCCTCCTTCCGCCAAATATCAGCTACAGCTACAGCCCCACTTCACAGTTGACACTGGAAAAGCACTAAACATACAAAACCTTAATTGTCAATAAAGTGTTTGTTATACTTTCTTTTCTTCCCCTTCCTTTCCTACCCGAAAAATGCTCTTTTGAGCGTAATCACTTTTGTTTTTGCTTCTCTTTAATTTCAAGCTCAGCCTCAGCTTCAGCTTCAGCCTCAGCCTCACACTCACCTACTCGCTCTCAACTCAAAGTGCGATTATTTTAACAATTAATAAAATGAAAATGAAAAGATGGTATAAAACCGAAAGCACCAGCATGATGTAGGAATGAACCTACCGGTACTTCCAACGAGCTAACTTACATTCAAACATGTTTTCCAGAGTATTTTTGTTTGCTTTATGTGGTAGTGTTTAACGTTCACTTTTTGGGTGCAAGTATTTGTTTTTTGTGTTCAAATTTTACGTTTCATATGTTTTCGTGATCTTTTGGTTTCCGTTTCCACTTTACAGTAACAACCCATGAATTTATTGATACAACTAAAACATAATGTTGACACAATCTGTTTGTGTTGAAAATATATATTTCTATCAAAATATGAATGTGAAGGCAACGTGCACTTTTTTTTTCTTTCTTTTTTCAAAACCAAGCTAATTTGAATTCAAAAGGTGAATTTGTACAATGGAAAATTGAAGCAAATCTTTAAAATGTGCTGCAACTCGATTAGAGATAGACTCGAAATCCGCCCTAATCAAAGCTGAAAACATTTTCTAAGGACAAAATGCTGAGTGCCAGCTGCAGATAAACTGCGAATTAAACATCTCATCTTGAGTTGGCAGCTCCGAATCGAAACTAAAAGCAGGCAGCCAGCACCAAACGTTTTTTCCCATTCTCATCTCATTCTTCAATGTCCATTTCGTACCAATTTTTGATGCCTGGCAGCAGGGTCAGGTTTTAGCAGCTGCTCCCCTAACCTAAAACTCAAATTACAAAGCAGTTGAGCTTCAGTTTTTTCACCGTTCTTTTTTAAACATTCGCTATACTTCAATTTCTGTACGTTCAAAACACTAAACTGAATAAACGAACTCAATTGTAATGCAAGTTATACGAGAATGCCGCTATCTACAATCTGCTAAATTACGCTCGAACTTATGAGTTACAACGTGGAACACAGAATATCATCTAAAGCAAAATGAAGAATGCATAAATAACTTACTCCATATATTGCAGATCAATATC
Source organism: Strigamia acuminata (assembly GCA_949358305.1). Lineage (NCBI taxonomy): Eukaryota > Metazoa > Arthropoda > Chilopoda > Geophilomorpha > Linotaeniidae > Strigamia > Strigamia acuminata. The sequence goes on along the minus strand of OX442314.1, from coordinate 64,054,448 downwards.
GTTTCAAAATAAAGATTCGAGTAGAAGAAACTAGAAGAAATTAAACTTCCATCTGTAAGATTAGTGTTAAACTGGAGAAACTGCAAACCACGTCATTTTACGATCATTGAGAATCAAGGACCAAGATAGTACATTCATAATTTTAATTATCATATTGTATATACAGTAGAGTATTGTGTTCTTTTCTAATGTGTAACGTGGTAAATCAAAATGACGGATAGACTGCACATTGCGTTTGTTTGTTTTTACTTTCATGAAAGTAGCGTAGGTCGTTTTGTTATTTTGTTGGTCTTGACAGTACTAGTATACTGATACTGTACTATGTTAAATTTGAGCAGAAATAGACTATTGGAAAAGAAAAGAACCACAGTAGAATGTTGTAAATCCAAGCTCAACGTCTTTCTTTTTTCTTCCATTTCAATTCCCCAACCAATTTTCTTCCATTTCCAATCACAACACTTTCGAACTCCCATCCTATTTACACAACCTCTTTGTAACTAACAATCTGTACAAACCTGAGCAACCTGAACAACCTGAGCAGAAATAAGTAAATAAATAAATAAATAAATAAATAAATAAATAAATAAATAAATAAATAAATAAATAAATAAATAAATAAATAAATAAATAAATAAAAATCTGCTGTTGTAACAATGCTCAAATTATACCAGCTCATTTACATCCGCGTTGGTTCTAATCAAAATTGCAGTCATTTTTGGTTACTTTGGCATCCGAAAATCCCTTTAAAAAAAGAGGACAGTCAAACAAGCAACATTATCGTTGCCCGAGAGAAATCCCACCCCTGGGGGTCACTTGTGGCAAGTTGACAAAGCCAGTCATTCTGTTTAATGACGCTTCCTCCCACAATCCTTTCAGGATTGACCCTTTCCATCATCCTCTCTCTTCCTAGCCATCAGCTGGGTGGGTGCTTAGTGCTTATAGTGTCTATATTAAAATAGATTTATAAAGCGACAATTTTAGAATTAATTTTATACTGAATTTCAAAAAACATTTGTTTTAATTGATGAACTTATTCTTTTCTTTTTGTTACACTTTACTTCACATTGTGAATACATTTTGAATTCATCATATAATCAGGGCCGGACTTACGCGTAAGCACAATAAACAGTTACTTAGGGCCCCCACCCATCGGGGACCCCGGGGCCCAAAAAAATCCGTATTTCCGAAAAAAATCTTCATTTCTGAAAAAAACTGCATTTTCCACGAAAAGATGTCGATTACTTTAAATTATTTAAAATTAAACTTTGTTTCTGGTGGGGGGGGGGGGGGTGGAAAAAAGTTTTTTTGCTTAGGAGCCGCTTACATTTTATTTGCTATAAACCGTATATTTTTTCCAGCATAAATTAAACAAAATTTAATCAAGTCTCATCAAATTGTACAACAGGTGCAGTCGCGTTCACTGTTCAAGATAACTCTATCTTCACTGCCGGCAATTGAATTTTGATATTGTGGATAATTTCAAGTTATGCCGCTAGGTGGAACCCCAGAAATCAACAGCACAACAGGATATTACAGTGGCTGTACAGTATTATCATTACCTGTTGATTTCTGGTGTTTCACAATTTCAATTGTCAGCATACAGTGATGAGATGATCCAACTGTACATGGCATTTTTTTTAATGCCAGATACCGATATTGTACCTGTTGTCTAGTTTAATAAAATCCAGCTTGAAACTTACAAGCAATTGAAGTCCGACACGACCAAGATAAATATGCTTTAGATACAGCTAGTGCTGTTTCACTTCAGTACTGTTTGGTAGCTTGCCCTACACGACAGTTTAATTTAAGAAAAATAATTCTATGCAATGTGAAACAATATGAAGATCAGAATTCGCACATCGTAATTTCATTATTTTGTCAAACTCTTCCAAACTGATTCAACTTTTGCAAACATAACATCAGCTGCAATACGATTTATCAATTCGTTTTGCGCCCTGTACCTTTTAGTCTAGTAAAAAAAAAATTGCTACTCTCCTTTAATTAAATTCTTTCAACATGCACGGAATACAGTAAATATGGGGGGAAAAAAACTGAAAAGAATTACTAAAATGAATCTAGCAACTTTGTTTCATTCAACTATGTCGCGCACTTAATTAAGCCTCTAATCAAATTAACGGCCAGCAGGTATTACCCAGGGAGATGAATGCCACAACCAATGCTCCATACCACAATTGAATAAACTTCTTTTACGTCAATCTTCCTTTTCAAATTTGCGACTGAAATGGGAACTATTTTTTTTTTCAACTTGGTAAATCAACTTGCTTCACGTCATTTTTTAAGGTAGCCTACGTGTTGAAATTGATAGCATTTAACGTGTTCGTGTTTGATCGTAATAAACCACAATAAACTCATTATTAAAAGTAATTTACAGCGTAGTAGCAAAATATTTTTATATATTTACCTATTTGTAGCATTATTAGGCCTAATATTAGGCTTAATACTGCTAAATAACAACTGTAATTAGAAAATCGTCTGCGCAGAATGGGATGTTCAGTACGAATTTAGAATCAAGATACCGGGCGCAAACTGTACTAGTAGATGAAAATTGCAATCCAAATCATCACATTAAAAATGTGCAAAAAACAATTAAATAACTCACGAACTTTGCTTCGAGCTCAGGGCCTGTAGACTACGCTAATTATCGGCTAGACGTAGAACTATTTGTATTTTTTCCTAACTACTAGTTTTAATGTGTTGCGAAAAAAACGCCAAACACCTTCGTTTTATACATTCCCACTTTGGTTCAGTCCTCCTAGCTATAAATTTTCGATGAGATGTCGGGGTAAAAATATAAAATGAGGGGTGGCATTGGCCTGTTTTCTTTACCCAGCTGAGCATAAAATGGGTGATAGAAAAAAATGGGAAAGGTGATAGGCCTCGTATCAAGATGAATTTTACTTGCGAACAAAGGGAGGCAAGAAAAAAAGAAAAAAAATGAGAGTGCGCCATCTAGCGGTAATTACGTATAATCTAAATCTAATTATCAACAGCACGGTTTTATCCAATTTCCATTAATGATGACGCTCACCTTTAAACTTTCTGTATTTTTGACACAAAAAAATCTAATTACACGAGCACGGCCATTTTGTTTTTTCATATCTATTCACAATTTTTGCAAGTTTGATGATGTAAAATGTGATCACACTTTCTAACACGTGTAAATGTAAAATGAAATAAAAAATGAAAAAAAAAAATAATGATAATTATAAAAATAAAAAAAGTTGGGCAAACCAAGTGGACGATAAAAGAAGCAATGGTGACTTCAAGTGATCGCGGGTTAATGGACTAAACATGTTCCAGGATCCCTCACCTCGCCCACAAAACTCAACAACAAAGTATCAACACCTTCATTTATCATCTAACTCCACCAAGGTCAAAACTCAAAACATCTTTAAACAAAATTAAAAAATTAAAAAACAGGAGATTCCTTTAAAAAAAAAAAAAAAAAAAAAAAAAACAGACAACTAAAAAGAAAATAAAAAAAAAGAAAATGAAAACTAGGTCTCAAGTCGTGAGAAAGCTGGAAGTGGAATGGATTATCAAAAAGTTAGGTGCGGTTACACCTTGCTTTTTAATAAAGCAATCAAAAATCGAAGCATATATTATTATTATTTTCGCAAAAAAGTTTCGACGAAGGAGGGACAACATAACACACAAGTTTTTGAACGGTTGCCAAAACACGAAAAAAAGAAAAAGAAAAAGAAAATAGCAATTGGAGAGAGCGGGCCGAGGCCGGCTGGCAATAGGCAATAGGCAATAGGCAATAGGCCTTGCTTTCCTGGCGTTTGCTGGCTTGGCTTTGATTAAACCTTTGTTTAGGGGCAAGGAGGATGGGAGCAAAAGAGTCACGAATCTCAAAATGTCGCTAGATGGTGATTTGAACCAGCTTGGCGCCATCTACGCATGCGTTTTCCTTTAACGACTGCATTACTAGAGAACTGGGTTGATGCGAATTGCAAGTTTTGGAACTCGTGCGAAAATGGTGAAAACTTTCATTTGAAAAGAGCGTGTTTGAAATACGTATTGATTTACATTTTGCCGAAGCCGAAACGCTTGCAAGATACCGCACGTGGTGGTAACAGAGCAGGACATGTAATAATATATACATTTCAAATAAAATAAAAGAATAAAACAAGCACAGCTCAGCTGACCATCGAATTTCAAATGTAAGATGAATGAATGAAAGAAATGCAAACAATTTACTTGAATATCAGCTTAGTTACCATATCACGAAAAACATGCATGCATTTAACAACATTATCTGATTGATTGAGTCACAGTCACGTGTTTCGAGTGTACTCTATGGGACCTACTTTCTGTAGTTGGTTGAGTTGTTTAATGCTAATCTGTTTGAATTGACAATAAAAGTAATTGAAAAGTATTTCAAGTATTCGACGCGAATCACACATCAAATCAAATCGAGATGTACCATAAATGAACGTAAAAAAATACTAGCGGGATGTCACCTCAGTTCTCCTCCGCTGTACGTACTGTATTTCATGTACTCAACGAATCTAATGAATGAAACCAAAATTGCTAATTCGCCACCCCTACCCGTTATTACATGGCCACGGCCCTAACCCACGCACGCTGAGGAATGCAAATGAGAAATGAGCATTGAAGACTGACATTACACTAATCTGCTAAAACTCAAAGTGAATACTCAATACTGAAATCTATACAGTCAGCTCGTGATTTTTGACGATTAATTGCATCAAATTGATGAAAAAGAATTCGAACAGTCAACATTGGACGATTGAGTGAAAAATAAAAAATCGACCAGAAATAAGGAAGTTACTAAACATACAATCTTTTATTCTCTCTTCGCTTGTATTTTTTTCTTCTTTTATCAACCTCAAACTACTAAATCTAAACTGTAGAAAAGAAGACTAGACTCGGGAATTCATTTTGCCATTGATTTTTTTGTCCTCTTGCTCATGCGCGAAAGCACGAGCGAAACACAAGCGAATTCAATTTTCTTTTCCATCTTTGAAATGAGAGAAAAACACTTTTTCATTGATTTACCCGTGTAGGCCATTTATATTTATCTATTTTACATCTTTAGTTAAATTGCACCAATTGCAATTGCAATTGCTGGCCTTCTACCGCTCCTACAAGTGCTGTACGTTCATCCCGTTCGCATCGCATTTTCACTTGACCGATGCGATACGAGCTGCAGCCGTTCAGCAATTTTAGCTTTATCCAGCAAACTTTTGTCTCTCACTCTTATTAGCAACACTTGCACATGCACAGGATGTCTGCGTGTCTTTATTCTCACTTTGCAAGGTGTACAAAGCTCATTTGCATAAGGGAGCTTAATTACACTCACAAATGTTGCTGGCAATGGGAGCCAGAAGCATCTCAGCGAGAAAATTAGGCCTATATAAGAACGCTCGAAACACAACCAACTAAATGAAAACACTTGGAAATTAGACCTTCAAAACAATCAAACGAAAGAGCCTATTCAAAACAAATAAGCTTACGTATGAAAAATTGTTTAAATTCATTGGCAACTAATTCTTTTTTTTCTTATTAATTGCTATCATTTTATTTACTTACTGTTTTTTTTGTTTTTATGTGTCAACATTGACCAACGCATTCCTAAACCTACAAAGTAAGCCAGGGACAACAATCGAGTGTCTTTCAAGTATCATTAATTGCACTCATGTCTGGTGTGTGTTTGATGTTGATGCGGGTCATCAAGTGTTGATGTCGTAATTGATTAATAGAAGCTTACTACATAAGTTAAGACTAGGCCTGTTTCCATCCAAAACTTAAACAAACTAGCGGTACCCTAGTCATCAGCCTTAATGTGTGTGTTTTTTCCGATTCAGCGTTAGCAAAATGAACGAAATGAATGGCACGAAAACAATCAAATGTGGTGAAGCGGAGCAATAGACAGGTCTCTCTCTCTCTCTCTTCTGTTTCTTCGTTCCCTTCTCTTGCATGACATGACAGGTTTGAGGTTTCTCGTGGGCATGAATCATAATTGTGACACGAGAAGGCGCAATAGTATATTACGAAGCCTGCATAGCGAGATATAGAGGGCCAAAGAGAGAGAGAGAGAGAGAGAGAGAAAGAGAGAGTTGCAGCGAGAGGAGAGGGCACAGCTGCGCCCATGACTCACGGCGCTGATCACGAAGGGGCGGAGGGGTCGTAATCATGGAGGCCTCGCGCGAGATGGTTCATGAGCCCATCAGTCTGCTAACATTACCACAGGAGGGCGCTCCGCTGTGAATCTCACCAACTTGAAATCATTTCGATCCATTTCAATTCATTTCATTCGAAACGAAACTTGCAAGCATCACGTTAATATACTTTTGTGTGGCCAGCATCTAGAGCATTTAGATTTCATTGCTGTCGAATCCGAACAGTAGAAAGACAGAAAGAGAAAAAGACAAAATTAAACATGTCGCTAAGTTAAGACACTTGCGTTAGATTTCCGAAATGTCGATCGCCTGCAAGATTGATGTTGACTTTTTCTATTTTCACTGTAATAACTAATGTTTCCCGTATTTTTTTTAAACATTTTTCTTTTCAGTTTTGTCTCGCTTATGATAAGTATTAATTTCTTAGAATCCCGTCTTTATTAGATGCGTTCAAAGTTTAAGTTTTTATCGGTTTTGCCGAATGGACAGCAAGAACAACCAAAAACCTTCACCAGAAACTGCAAAAACAAAAACGCTGGAGATGTTTTAGAAATGGTTTATGCGGGGTTTTGGTTTTACAACCAAATTCAAAATGGTTACCTCGAAAGTTAGATCAGGGATCAGACTTTCAAGTGTCATACCGTGTAGCTTCAAGTTGCGACCTGGTCCATTTAAGCGCTGGGGACTAGCGGCAGTTTAAGCAATTAGCGCCGGCCCGATTAAGCGGAAGGCCTGGCGGCCGGACTTACGTACAACCAAAACAAGCTGTTGCTTAGGGCCCCCAACCATTGGGGGCCCCGGCCGCCGAAAAAAAATTCACATTTCGAACAAACATTCAAAAAATTCTACATCTCCAAAGGAAAACCACATTTCCAAAAAATCCAAAAAAAAATCCAAAAAAAAATTTTTGGGGTCCCCCAAAATAATTTTTGCTTGGGGTCCCGCAATACCTAAGTCCGGTCTTGAGCACTGGGGTTACCAAAATCGATGATTTTGAAGAAATATCGCCGATTTTGTTGCAAAAATCGATGATATAAACTGCATAAACGGTATAAACAGAAACCTATTGTCTTAATTCACAGAGCTGGTTTGTTTATGGTCCAAAGTGAAGAAACTGATATTTGACAAAGCAAATTTCTTTGCCAAGCTCTATTAGCCCACTCGTCTATTATTCACGTGTAAATAAGGCATTAATGTCCGATTGTTAATGATGAATCAAAGTCGTGACTTGAGATTGGCAATTACACTCGTTTGGAACGTGCAAAATGATGAGTTACGAGTTTTGTTCACGCTCGCAAATGCCAAACGCCAAACACTTGCCAAGAACCTTATTCTAGTAGTTTGGCAAAACGGCATTAAAATGGCATTTTCTTTGAAAAGTGAGTGCGAGATTGCTCCAACCTCATGTACCAACCACCTACTCATTCAGAATTCTCGCAATATGACGACTCTGCAACCTGATTCAATCTACATCCCGAGGAATTTTTCATTTCAAACCTGATTTTCCCCTCTTCCACAATTGAATTTCCCATTTTCGCGCGTCTCATTCGAATGGCCTACCTTCTTACGGACCACATCTCTCTCCCTCTCCCTCTCTTTTTTCTTTTTTCTTTTTGATAGGAAAAATGCTCGACCCATTTCAATTTTCATTTTCAAAGTTTGCAGCTCCGACAAAGAGCGAACTTAGATAAAAGTGTAGGCAATTAGTCGAGTTGAGGAACATTGCCTAGTCATGCAAAGCTCTGAGTGAAAACTGCACGCATGCCGTACCTACCTTGCATCGTGTCCTCAGGCAGAGACAAGTAGTGAATTGTTCTTTAAATTGGCAGCAAGATTAGCAAATTTGGCAATTAAAACAAATCCTCACATAACAACCAGGTCAATTCCTCGAAAAGAAGAAAAGGAAAAGAAATGCGCACAAAAAAACACGTGAAATTTTACAATACAGCTGTACAATTAAGTTACGATAATTATAATTAACATTCACGATTTCACGTAATACTATACGAGTATATACGGCGACATGCTTTTCAAGCAAATTCAGTCAATTCGAGTGAAGCTTAAGACCGCAAAGCCCAGATGTTCTTGTCCATCGCCGAAAACTTTTCCGTTATTTGAAAATGTCATCGACTTTGTAGTGAACCCAAATGGGTAAAACGAGTTGAATTTGGGACCAATCGTGTGGAATCAACTGGTATTTGCCCTTTTTCATGCTTTGTCGACCATTTCATCGGATTTTTGGATTTTGAACACGAGCGACATCTTTTAAATTCTATCACCAACTTTTTTTCTACATCTTTTTTTCTTCCTTTCTTTCTTTCTTTCTTTCTTTGCAATACTTATAAAAATTACTAAATGAGTAGAAACGACTGAATTTGAGGCAAATTCTGTCCCTACAAATTACCCTAGTTACCATGACAACTGCAACTAACACTGATTGAATCAATACACACACACCCCATGCTGAGGGGGTAAGGCACGTGTTGTCATAGCAACAACATGGGCCTCGCATCACGCTGCGAATTGTGCGAGGAACCCCCACACGATAAATGTAGACAGAGACACTAACATATTTCTCTTTCAAAGGCGGAACCAAATTATGGGCCATGACGATGCAAATGTTGGCAAGTCCACTCGAGAAACAATTGGAAACGCGCATTGTTTCGATTGTCCAGCTCCTTCGTTTCTATCTCTTGTTAAATTATTTCCTTTCTACCGGCAAATGAAATGAAATTACTAGTTCAGAAGCACAAGATCAAATGCAAAGTCAACAAACACCATTATGGAAAATTGATCCCTCAAACACAATCAAACTAATGGTAAATTTATTTATTAAGCTTATTGCTGCAAAATGTGTAATAACCAATCCACTTGCCAAACACCGACCGCGGTGAAACAAATTGTTTCTCTTTTCTATTTTTTTCTTTTCCTCCCACTCCCTTCCCTTCCCTTCCCTTCCATTTTGGATTTAAACATACAAGTTTTCTTGTACTTTCAACGTGATTTCTCCAAGGATTTCTCATAAAAATCTAAAACAAACTTTATTTACTTGCGTGGCGTCACAACTTTTCATCAAATTTATTACAGGTCTAGATAAAAATCCCCCAAGGTACGATTTTAATCCACTCAATCCAATTCATTGGTATGCAGAATGGAGAAATAGAATCAACACACTTTTACAGTATTACACTATCACAGTGTTCGTGGGCCAATATTATAAGCTTAGTACTTATTATTACTTGTCTTACCTATACTAGTACTTGGCGTACACGTCCAATAGATTTTCCCTTAGTCAGGATTACTACTCAGGTAGTTTGTAGTCTGGTTCTGGTTCTGGATCTGGTTCTGGTTTTAGCACTGGCGTCTGCAGCTACAATTCACCATCACCGAGTCCAGCACACACACGTGCATGGTGTCGTTGGTGCTCTCTGCTCTCGCTCATTTGCAGAGAAAAGTTAACAGCGATCGTAAAAAGAGTGGTATTAAGAGTTGTAATGGTGTGCATGTGCACATATGAGTGGCGGCATTGCTTTTTACTGCAGCAATAATAGTCCCAGTGGTATCAAAATGCGCACCGTAGGGCTCGAGCAGTTTTAAAACTGAGCACGCCAAACGAAAGATACACTAACTAATTTGCGCCATTGGCCCTTACTTGTTAAGCTTATTATTCTTATACCTTTACAACAAAACGAACACACATCGAGTATGCGCCACCAATAATGTGACTTCGCCATCGCCCCTAACTGACGTCTAACAGTTGACTTTATACTCTACTTAAAAAAGCGAAGAGTTGACTTGAAGTGTTGACTAGCAGTGTAATACACCGTCCTCTTTCTCTGTCTACCGTAGTACAACATCACATAACATAACGTGAAGGGCAAAAGCGCCAACCAAAACCCGATTTACTATAATGCCCGTTCCGGACAATATCCTCGCACGGAATTGATGGTTTTATGCTCACACTCCTTTCCTCTCCTTTCCTTTCCTTTCTTATTGATTATTCCGGTAGCGAGTGCGCTTGGCTAACCTACTTCCCCTCGCAATTCGACCCTTTCGCGCCAAATTGAACAGGGACGACTGACGAGGCCTGAAAAGAATTTTAAACACCGGTCGCCGTTACACTTTTGTCGCCATCTGACGGCGGTAATTGCAAAGCCAAACCAACGGCTTGAGTTTCCAAATTGCTCAGCCATTACAGGCGACGGCTGTTAAAACCTGTGCTGCAGTAGAAAATGGTTGTGTGCACAAGTAAAGAGAAGAGAGAGGGTGGGAGAGAGAGAGGGAGGAAGGAAGGATGGGGAGGAGTCGGAGGAGAAAGAGAAGAGAAGAGAAGAGAAGAGAAGCGAGTGTGCCGCTGATTACTCGGGGAAAATGAGTCGGGTCTAGACCACAAATGAAGTCACTCGGATTACAAGTTAATCTCCGTATCGTAATAAACAAAGTGCAAACACACTTGCCTCTCATAAATTGCCTCGCTCAATTTTTTTTAACCATGTCGTTACCAAAATCTTGGAATGCGATGCTTTAAGACTAATGTACCGACGTCCAAGTCTAGTCGACATTGACTAAAGTTTTTCTGTTACCACTACTACTCGCTAATCTTCATTCTAACTGGCTTCGAATCTGCATTCGTCGAGAAATGAGTCGAGCAATGACGGGTAAATACAAAAAACACTGCAAAAATATACAGTTAAAAAGTAATGCCTTTTATTTTATTTCTTTGGCTTTAATCATCACTCATCAGCTTCAATTTTCGAAGCGCAACAAAGCAAGAAGAAGAAAGAACAGGAAGAGGCATTAAAATGCACCGACTTGGTTTTTAACGGTGTAATATATTTCATTTCATTTTTTTTCCGTTTCTCCCAAGGCCTCGTTATGGGTTGTTTATGAACTTAAATATAAAGCATTCCGCAAGGGATGTGAACCGAAAACATTTTTTGATGATGTGAGGTTTTCGATGTTGGCGGATCTGCACTCGTACGATTTTGAGCAATGGCGAACATTTAACGACACACGAACACTGTTTTGGGAGCAAGGCCAAAATAATTTGTCACCTTAGTCTCTCCTCTTTCGGCTTCTTCCACCCTAAATTGATGAGAGGAGAAGCTGCCAACAGGGGGCGGGCAAAGCAGTTGTGCAACTCCCGCTTGTCAGGAACCAGGATCGTTCTTTTGACAACTTTTCTATTCAAAACTTTTGCTCGTTTATCTACATTCATTTCTAACTCGCTAAACCTCGCTCGCTATGTACAATTTCTTTCTTTCTTTCTTTCTTTTTTTTCCCCGCTGCGCACCGTTCCCCAATTCATCAATTTTTCTTTTTTCTTTACAAATTCTCCATTAATTTCTCTATCAAACGTAGCACGTTCATGAGGTGAAGCCGTGTTTAAAAAAAAGAACTTAATTACAAACATGTCGATTCATAAGTTGACTGCAGAAATTCAGCGTAACCATTAAAATCGAACGATTTGCTGGAATGGAAGCCTTTCGATCCGATTACAAACCAGATTTACACATTTATGAGAATCTGTTTCGTTTGGATTGTAACAAAAAATGCATTCCAGGATGGCCGAATGGTTCAAAGCACCAGTTGGGAGAAAAAAGGTCGCTTTGAAAACCAATTTGCTTACCTATAAATTATTTATCCTCCCACTGAATTACATTTAATCTAATTTAACAATACACTGCACTTTAAAACTCCTTCCTTTTCCTTTCAGCTGAAAGAGGAAGTGCCTAGTCACGTGTTTTCCCAAACCGGCTTGCTCCGCCATCTTGTGTCGAGCGAAGCGAAAAACTCGAACATTCACAATCACCGAAACCCGGGGCAAAACCAAACGTGAAAAAAATGGCTCCCAGTTCTACATCTCTTAAAAGATAAAAGAAAAATTTCTTTGGCTTGAAGTGCACGCCTCTTTTCTATGTCAGAAGATATGTTAGGTAAAATGGGGCCTGAAAAAAAAAAGAAAGAAAAAAAAAAGAAAGGAAAGGAAAAAAAAAAAGATCTCTTTGATTTCTTACTTCGCCTTTTTCCTTATCTCGCTAGTTTCCGCCCCGGGTTTTATGAGGGGTGAGGTATTAGAAGAAAGCAAAGGCGAGTTATAATCTAATAAAGTCATTATAAACCTAAAGAGATAAGTCCAAAACCCATTCTTCAAGACTAATAAAAATACCCTATCATTTAAAGAGTAGAAGAGGAAAGAAATATTATTCCTCACTTTTTTTATTTATTTAAAAATAGAGAAATAAAGAAATAAAGGAAATGTCTACAACGCAGTTTTGTAAAGAGAAGATCAATTTCAAACAATAACCAGAAAAGGGAGAAAGAAAGTTGGCCACAATGCACTTTTGCATCAACCTGAGATCTAAATGCTTGGCGAAGCATTTTACCTGATGCTATTGCAACTGCAAGGACATTTCTTTGTACCGAACAAGAAAATCCCATCAAGCATCAAATGCGGGGTCAACAATGCACTTGCACATGGCTCCGATGTTGATTCTTGACCATTACTCAGACTTAAGAGTCGAAAATATATTGATTGAAGCGAAATAAAATGAAAGATAGTAAAAAAAAATGTAGCTGTATTAGATTCGAATGAATGTCTTGGAATAAAATTATTTGAGCAGAATTACAAACTGAAGCTACTTGTGTAGAAAGTGAAGAGAATCCCGCGTAAGTATGCATTCGTGTTTCTGCCTAATTACCGACCTACAGTATACAGCAGATCCAAGGAAATTAACGTAAGCTCGGAGATTAAGCAACATTAAAACGAAAAATACTTTTAATGGACTATTTTATTTATTTATTTATTTATTTATTTATTTATTTATTTATTTATTTTATTTTATTTATTTTAAACACATCATTTAATTGGGCGACATAAAGCACGCTCCCTCGATGCATCACTCGTCAAATTTCACTCGACTCAACCTTCAAATGCAAACTCTAGGAAACAATCGCAAACCCCCTTTAGACCACATCTGGAACCACTTCACTCATAACTCCCCCACATCACACACTTCCCCCTTTATTTAGCATAATCTGCTCATTTGCATAATACCCCTCCCCCTTTTCATTTCCTTTTTCTTATTGAATTTATCAACACCCTCATTACCAAAGGGTCACACTGGGAAATCGACACTGAAGGTTAAACTGGAATGCTACAATTCCCTTTGGGGTATGACGGGGGTGGAGAGACGAGACGAGATGAGAGAGAGAAAGAGAAAGAGAGAAAGGGAAAAAAAAGTCCACCGGTTTCTGTAACAGGAGCAACCACTACATGTCAATCCCGAAGACAGGAGAACTCGGGGAGCAGATGAAGAGAACGAAAGAGGAATAGACAAAAAACACGAGGGTAAGAAGTAAGAAGATGGAAGGAAAAAGACATAGAGTGCAGTGCACCAAGAGGCTGTCCTGTCACCAGTTGGCGCTACAGAACTAAGGTTTTTTCACCCTCGCACCGAGATCTCTCTCTAAGTGTTAGTCCTATTGATTCCTTTCTTTTTATTCATCTTTATCCCTCCCTCCCTCCCTCACTCACCATCCCCTCAAGTCACCTCCATGTCTTGCAAAGTATTGATCAGCTGCCTATGCACGCAGCAGCAAGCAAATAATAAAAAGAAAAGAAAATGGCTGAAAAATTAGAAATGATGCCATCACAGAGTACTTCATTTTTCATCACAAGTTTGAACTTGCAGTTTGAACTTAGCAAATACAAATTAAACTAAGTTTGTCCAAGCTTAATTTCCAGAGCCCATTGCAGGAAGTGAAGCTATAAATCAGATAACGCTATCTAATTTTGACACTTTTAACTTAATTTGTAGAAGCCATAAAGTTGCAGCATGTGTCTGTCTGTCTGTTCGTCCCCTTGAAGCTCGACTGCGCTAAAAACAACAAAGCGCTCTCTCTGGTGATGAATGCTTTGAAGTAAGAAGTAACAAGTATTCTTCGTTCGTATTTAGCATAGACAAGCCACAAATCTGATAAACTTGTCACTCGTCATCCGATTCGCCGCGCAGCTGACAAGCAAATGCAAAAATATGATGAGAATCTGCGAAAAACCTGGTTTCGTTTATCGTATTTCTTCCTCAATTGAACACGCCTTTTATCCCCACCCCCAGCCACATGTCACGTGCTTGACAGAGTAATTACAGACTAGTTTGGACATCTGTCTCCAAGAATTTGCCGGCTTTACTTACAACCAGAAGCGGTTAAACGAAAATAACAACTTCAAACTACAACCGTTTGTTAGTCTTCCTTACGGCTATAGCAAAAGCAAAAGCGTGCAACAATGCCAACAAATGCCAACAAATGCCAAGCGCATCCAGAAGAGAGCCAACTAATAAATGATGATGCGAGTTTGTTACTTAGCAAAACGTAATTTCATTATCTAACTTATCGCATTGGGTGTAGAATAATTGAATTGTTCGAGTTGAAATTGAAAAGGAAGGAATCTGGCGATAAAAATGAAAAATTTGTCATTGAAAATTCATTTGCAGCCAGTCAATTGTCAGCCTCGTTTCACAGAGACAGAGAGAGACAGTCGGCCTGTTAATAAATGCTAATGGCCGCCTGCTCTAAACTTTGTAAAAGGAGGAAATAAATTTTCTAGATGAGTCCACTTGAAGCTAATGGATTAGATTGTAGGAGAAAATTCTTGTCTGGCATTTTAGTGCACCTAATTCAGGACAGATCGGGTCAAGTGCGAGCCACATGGCCAACGTCAAATTACACAAAGGCACAAAATTAAACCCAACCGAAAAGAAGAAAAAAAAAAGTTAAAGTAAAATGAATTATGGGAGAACTACTCGAGTTCCAACCAGAGTCATAAATTATTCTTATCGAACGGCAACAACGTCGTAATAACAACCGGAAATGGTTAATTCCGTTTCCAAATCACCACTTTCAACTGCAGCAGCTCGAGAACAACTAAATCCCATTTTACCAATGACAACAAATCAAGATACGGTACACCGTCTAAAGCTGAATAAATATCGAATAGTGTTTCGATTACGATTACACGAGCATGCGCAATGCCCTTGCTTCTTTACTTCATTAGCAAATTTAAATGGCCGACCACTGTCGTTCTAAAACACAAATTCAACGAGACAACTTATTTATTGCCATTTCAAATTAATTCAACTCATTCGAAATTGAACTTTAATTTCCTCACCCACCAAAAAACACTAACGACCAAAAAAAGAAAAAAAGAAAAAAAAATCCCATTACATTAAATTTCATTAAATTTTCAATTTGAGCGGTTACCAACTTCCGTTGCCATCACACGCCCTGGTGGCAGGTTTAACCATTAACTCTATTTTTCTCCTTTCTACACTATTTACGAGGACTTTCAATTACACCTTTGTCGTTGCTTCCCTGGCTCCCAGCTAGCAATCCCAAAATCCTCAGCTGCTCAGGTTACCCCTACATACCGTACTGATTATCCCCTCTCCTCTCCTCTACCGCAGGAGGGCAGGAGAAGAGAAATGAGGATGAGGGATGAGGGATGAGGGATGGATGGATGGGGATGTGTAACATCCTCAACTCATGTTTTTTCATGTTCTCTCTCTCTCTCTCTCTCTCTCTCTCTCTCTCTCTCTCTCTCTCTCTCGCTATGGTAATGTTCCTTGCTGTTTTCCTTGCACCTTAGTGCAACCCTTACCTATGACTCTAATGTGTTTTTTTTCCTATAATGAAATGAAATCGAGAGTAATAAAAAGTGAATTAAAATTCATGAAAGTCATTTGAATTGGCAAAATGCTCTAAAAATTTCTTCTTGCTCAGCTGGAAAAGTGACACGTAATTGCCACGCCACAACTTTCGAAACCTTTTTATTCTCATTAAACAAATGTAAATCAACATGAGATGAGAATACGTGATGATGTGGCAAGAAGAAGGTGGCAAATCCGTTGAGGTTAATCTCAGTTTTTTTCAAAACGTCAATTATCAAGCACATCTCTTGAAATTGATCCCAATTTGTTTCCGTCCATTTATGCGAATTTCTTGTTAAAAGATTAAAACTTGCAAGATGTGTTCGGTCGAGACCATCGGATCGAATGAAATATAACAAGTTAGATCATCATTATTATTGTCAATGTCAAGCAAAGAGAAGAGACAAGATGATGAGAAATATATATCTTATAAATCTTTGCTCGGATCCCATGTCTAAATCCTCCACAATCGCTATCTGTAAGCTCGCAGCCAGCTGTGGCTGTATATATATCTTTACTCGAGCAATAACAGCAGCAAAAACACGACACGACTTTCATCCCTTTAGCACAACGTCAAGACTTTTCACATTTTCATTTCAACTCATCATCAAATATCGTCAACTCATCATTAGAACCGAAACTTTGCAATTAAACGCCGACCTTAATCCGTTCTATCAAATCCCATTAACACATCAAACAACAACCAGCCCCACCTCACCTCACCTCACCTCACCTCATTCAAATTTAAACTTTCTACTCGGAAACCAATAAACTCTAGTGATGAAAAATCAATGTGAATTTACCAAATTGTCAATCAATTAATTCTTATCAAAACCTCGTGTAATGACACGCAAAAACACGCCCTTTACAGCTATTAGCCTATTACTCTACACTGCATTATCACTATTCTCCTTTTTGAACTACAAGTAAATGAAATGTGAAAAAGAAAAGCACGAAAATGTACAGAGAAATAAAATAAAATGAAATAAAATAAAATAAAATAAAATAAATAAAATAAAATAAAATAAAATAAAATAAAATAAAATAAAATATAGTAAAATAAAATAAAATAAAATAAAATATAGTAAAATAAAAAATCAATCCCATTTTTGTAAACATTTTTCCCAGACGGGAAAAACACCTTGTTTACTGCAAATGCTCCCGCAGACTCCCTCCCCCTTCGACTGCGAAGAATCTAATAACGTCAACTACAAAATGGCGAAAAGAGAAGATAAAAAGAGGTCCATTTGGCTGATTTCATTGATTCGTGCCAATATCAGGTGGAATATGAGTACGACATGACTGGGCCAAATCCTATTCCTATTATAAGCATCAGGGATTCTCACTCAAAGAAACCTGTGACCAATAAAGACCAATAGAGGTAGGCCTATTTGGTGACTGGGGGAGAGGGAAGATGGTTTTTTTCCCCTACTTCCTTTTATTTTCTCATTCAGACCCTCTTTTCACCGCCATTCCATTCCCCCATGCGACTATTTCGTCAAGATGCTCGACTAATATATTTTATCATTAATTTATAAAACAATAATATCAGCCCAAGTTAATTTTGAAAAAGAAAAGTAAGAAAGAAAAAAATAATTCAAAGCTGAACGAGATTACTTTGGTATAGAAGATGGATGCAAAAATGTACGACAGAAAAAATAAGTGATGATTGAGCAAAATGGATTTTTCATGATGTAGACTCGCAATTTGGGGATTTGACAGTTTCATTGATGGGTTATTGATGACTTGCGCAAATGAACTTTTTTTGCACAAAATTTCAAAAAAAATTATTTCAATTTTTCATATAGGGGAAAAAAAAAATTGCTTTTCAATTGACTGCTCCTGTCTCTACATTTTTTAACACGTATTTTCGCAAAGCTCTTCCAAATATGAATACGAAATCAATTCACCATCTTGTTGAAATACCGGTACTGTTTTTTTTTAAACTGAAGAAAAAGAGAAGAAAAAAATAATCAATTACCGGTACGTATTTTTTTATTACTGTTCGGCTGCCATCTTTGAGTCTTTGACATTTATTTTCGAATAGCCCATTTGATATATTATAAAATTGTGCACACTTGCAAAAAATAAGTTATGGCATCAGTGCATTTTGATGTAGGATTTTAATTTATTTTCACATGAAATATTTATTCTCTCTTCTCATTTTTTTTAATCTGGTGTTGAAAGCGAATATACAAAACCTTATTCGGTGCTTAACTTGAAATTTTTTTTAATTTATCCATGAAAACCCTATCGTCATTTATCCCGAGTGAGATAAATTGAAAAGCAAGTTCGGAGAAGGGAATATTACGTGACACGAGCACAAAAGTGAAGAGCAAAGTACACGGTTGGGAAAGAGAGAGATTGAGAGAAAGAGAGAAAATGAGAGAAAAATGAGAGAGAAAGAGAAAGAGGCCTACGACTTAAGCCTGCTGGTGGGAAAGATTTGTGTTGACTCGCATCTTTATTGAGAAGACACTTAAAATCGCTCCACTTGATTCTCGAGTTTGAAATTTCAACTGTCAAGCCTTCTCCTTAATGCACTCATCATGCAGTAATGGCGCCTGTAGATGGCAAGAAGGAGGGATTCTAATCAATCAGGTGACAGGCGTGGCTCAGCCTATCGTTAAAGCCAATGGAAAATCAATACAATTTCCTTTATCTTTTCTACACACAAATAACAAACGATCCAGGTGGTAATTCGATTGAAAACTCAGTCACCGTCAAAAGACACACAAAAGCGTTCGGCAAAAATAAATTATGTTTTGGCAACAAAAAAAATACTTTTGTTAAAAAATATTTATTCTATTTCTTCATTTTTTTGTTTTTTATTTCTCAAAATTGAAACGAAAATCTGCTCAAAATGTTCGTACGAATGTGTAAATGTGTATGGATTTTTTTTAAAAATCCTCTATATTGGAAATCGCCCAAGTATAGTAGGTGCATTCAATAAGTCTAAAACGTATGTAAAACTCGTTTCGTGTTTGCACGTGACGTCATTCCCATTGAATAACATGCTATTCAATGGGAATGGGAATGACGACACGTGCAAACACGAAACGAGTTTTGCATACGTTTTAGACTTTTTGAATGCACCTACTATAATCATGAATTTAAACGATAAAAAATTTTGCGTTTTGTATAAATGAAAACCTCAAAAGTAACATCCAAAATAAACATTTCTTCCAATCTTAAATTTCCAATATTGGCGTTATCCTCTCAAAACCTGTAATTACAAGTCATCAACAAAAAAGCGTCATCTTAAAACACGTTTCCTAATTTAATCAACTGGTACACATTGATTTGATGCGAGTCACAACAAAAACTAACTTCACTTCCGTTTGCAACATTACGTCATTGGCGCTGCTGTTTTCTTTCTTTCGGGTAATCTAACTAAACGGAGAGCAGTTCCATCTCCTGAAAATTCTTTTTTATTCTAACTAAACGCAAACATACCATTTCCTCCCTTTCCTGAACTTTTCTAGATGGACGTGAATGAAGAAACATATGCTCAAGTTGCAAAATAAATCTTACAAATCTACTCACAAAACCTTCCTCAAATAAAAAACGAAAGAAAAAATCCACGAAGAATATTTTATTATTTTTACTAGTTAATGCCTCACGTAACACATAAATCAAAACACAAAACCAGAAGAATACTGTCTTAACATAGTATAGTTCATATTTCCAACACCCTGGCGTTGGGTAAAGTAACTAGAAAACTTAACACACTTTTAAGTTAGCCCAACGTAAATATTTCCAACTTAGAATACGATAATCTTTAATCAAATATCCATAAAACAGTCGAATACATCAATTTGACATTACAGTTCTACAGTATATAATACCCTGATGGCGCATGATTGGCTTTTTACAAAATGTTGTATACACATGTCACGTGAGGATTTTCCAGTGAGGGCATTGCAGAAGAGGGAAAAAAAGGAGAGTGAAAGAAAGAAAGAAAAAACTAAAAAAAAAAAACTTGTTTTTGGCAATCTGATAATAGTCTATTGACAAGACTTGACTTTCTCTTTCCCATTTTTTTTTTAGTCGTTCATTTTTTTTTCCTCAAAGGAATTTTATGTCGTGTGACAATCTCAAAACGGAAATCAATAAACCAAACTCATCTCCAACCTTAAAGTTAATTTTTTCTTTCTTTCTTTCTTTCTTTTTTTTTCATTTAACAAAAAAAAGTTAAACAAAATGAGATGTTGTTTGAATTTTATACTTGAACCACCAGGAGATAAAACTGAGCCTGCTAGCGGAAACAGATGATTGCTAAAACCAAGTAATTCATTAGAGAATTGAGTAGAACTTGGGGTGTCGTATCATTCACTTCCGGTATGGTACATTTGTCTTATTTCCGGTTTGTGCTTGAGCGCTTCGTTTGATTGTTCAGTCGTTGGCTCCATGTTAACAAGGCTCGGCCATTTAATAGATAACTAAACAACCCAACTACCGGCAATAATTAAATTTCGCTCTTCAAACTTGATGAATGGTTTTCATCACTAAACCATTGAAGCGCGCCAATATTTTTGCGCTCTAAAACCCAAACAACGCTTTACTTTATACATTACGTTACGATTGGCTTTTCAATTTTCCACGAGAAAAAGAAAAGAAAAGAAAAGAAAAGAAAAAATATTGACGCCATCTTGGTTCCTCACCGCTAATTCTAAGAATAACAGACAGGAAAAAGAAGAAAAGAAAAAAAGAAAAGCGATCGAAAGAGTAAAAGTGAGCGCCAGAGGACAAAGTAAACATCCGCCAAGTTAAAGAAGAAGAAAACAGAAGACAAAAAAATAAAAAAATAAAAATAAAAAAAAAATAAGCACAAGTGCCGAGACTCAGCAAATGTGTTCCTAATCTGCGAACAAACTGACACAATCAGCAATGACGTAATTATGGCGGAAATAGTGTTGTCATGGGAGTCCCTTTGGGGAGACCTGACAGGGAAGCTGATGGCTAATAAGGAGTAAAACACGGGAAATTGCTCTCGATTAGTGCAAATATTAGCCTACAATCAACCGGATATATCCACATTACTAATCATCTTAAAGACGCGGAAAAACAAACAGCGGAAATTGGACTAACAGGGCGCCTTACTTGTGCCACTCGATCGCATAGACTATCGTTCTGTATATTCTGGACACAAAGTATATTTGATGCTGAATTGCAAAAGTACTTGTGTAACGTACGGAAAGTATCGCTACAAACTTGATGTTTTGAGTGATGGAAAATGGGGAATAGGTTGACACGAGGTTGGCACGAGGTTGGCACGAGGTTCATGCGAGGTTCATTGGCCTAACCACTCCCAAGAGCAAAGCGTCCGAGTGTTCAAATAGGTAGTGTAATAGCACTTATGGTGGATGCAGCAGCATAATATTCATTGAGTAGCTCATTACACAGCTGCGGTGCTGGCTTCGGCTAATTGCCTTGCAAATTTTGCTACGCCTCTAGCTCTACCAAATGTGTGCACGTAAATAATTACACAACACGAGAACACGAAAACCAAATACTAGGCGCATTCGAAAAGTCATTAAAACGAGTGTAAACGTGTTTACACTCGTTTTCACACGACATTTACACGAATTAATTCGTGTAAATGTCGTGTAAACTGGTTAAACGGAAACGGCCTGTACGCCACGTTTCCGTTTAAAATCTCCGTGCAACGAGTTTTCTCGTTGAAATCGGGTCTTGCTGGCAGCCATCTTGGATTTTCGTTAGATCGGTTGGAACGATGTCGATCGCAAGAACAATTTTTTAGCAGGTATTAGCCGCATTCTTGCGATCGAATGCGACCGATGTTCGACCGCATTTGTACGATCGAATACGGCCGACGTTCGACCGACGTTCGGCCGCATTTATACAATCGAATGCGGCCGACGTTCGGCCGACGTTCGGCCGCGTTTGTGCGATCTAATGCGGCTGGTGTTCGGCCGCATTTGTGCGATTGAGGCGGATGTTCAGCCGATTCCCGAAATAAATATTAATAATACAAATAATTAAAATAAATTTACATTTTATAATCATGTTTTTATAATCTCCTGTTTTTTTTTTTAGAGTAAACAACAATAACAATAATGAC
This sequence comes from Strigamia acuminata, assembly GCA_949358305.1. Classification (NCBI taxonomy): domain Eukaryota; kingdom Metazoa; phylum Arthropoda; class Chilopoda; order Geophilomorpha; family Linotaeniidae; genus Strigamia; species Strigamia acuminata. The sequence continues at coordinate 64,032,486 of OX442314.1, read as the reverse complement.
TATGGTTATTATTTGGACTAATTTAATATTTACACTTGAATTTACACGACTGAATTTTACACAGAAATTTATTTTGAAACTCGAAAATTGGGTCGTTTAACTTGAAATTTACACTACCAGTTGCACTGGTCGTTTAGTGCAAATTACTTTTCGAATGCGCCTACTGCAACTTTACATATGGGCATACCGTTTAGTATTTCAGTGTAAACTATCCGAACTGGAAAGCTACAGCTCGGGAATGGGTCACATTGGCTCAGCGGCTGATACGCATTGATAGACTACATGGCTCTCTTTCTACTATTTGTGGGATTGATTATAGCACAAAATTAACAACTAATCTTCACCGACAGAAGACAATTTGTGTTGTCAATTGAATTTGCAAGACAGCTTCCAGTGCACTTAACAATTCAATGGGGGTGAGGTGAATGTGAATCTGATGCAACTGCTCGCAAACGGTCAACAACATTTAGCGTAAAATCTCAATTCGACTCCATTGTAATATTACAATGTTTGAATTTTCGTTTAGTATTTTTTGACCAATGTCCTCTAGAGAGTTGATTTGTACCATGCGCTCATTTGTACAATCCCAAGGAAAGGAAAGGAAAATTGTTGTGTTTTTGTTTTGTTAACTCCAATTTCGAGTTTATTCTTGTCAAATTGAGCCTCATTCAAGTTCGTTTGGATAATTTAACCTGTACAAGTATGTGAACTCAACTTATGTTGCGAACATCGAAAAAAATGGAAAAATGCGAGGAAATTTCTTTGCCGGAGCTGGAGTGGAGACAAGGTGACGCTCACGTTCATGCTCACGTTCACGTTCACGCTCACGCTCGGAGCTTGATGCCTCGCGACATTGGAAAAGCCAGAGCAAACGCTGCAAATGGGAGCCGAGGAAAATTTGAGGGAGCGCCGTAATGCGTAATGTAAGTCGAGATGGATTTTATGATAGTCTAAATCAAGATTTATGTAAATGGTATGCTCCACATATTCCCCAGCACCATCTACGAAGAAAGTGCCATCAAAGTCGTTTGGAGCCCTCCGAGCTGTTTAGGTATGCGCGCAGAAAATGGTGGGAAGCTGTCGGTCGATCCCTCTGGTGGATCTCCTCTTCCCCCCTCATGGGTTTTCGTTTTCGTGGCTAAGGAGATGGGATTTTCAATTGATAACACTGCCACCACTCGAATTAAGCACTTTGGGACTTCCCTCTACTGAACAAAAACAGCACAAACACACATTCCTACCCTCGCCAGCGATTTATGGCAAACAATACACACTTCATCTATTTTTCACATTGTCTTCTGGTCCGTGGAGACTCGAGAATGAGGAGGGGACTAGCTCTTCTACATGTTTCCAGTTCCACCACCTCTTTTTTATTAGCTCATTTTCGCTATCAAACACTATATTTCAGCCAAATGCCTAACAATATGTTATATGTTGTTTCCTCCACTCAATTATTCAATCTGCTTTCAGCTGGCATTAAACCTTTCAATTAAACAACGTAAGAAAAAAATATTCAAAACACAACAGCTTTATGTGTGGAGAGGAGACTCATTTTCATTGCTCGGTTCACACTCACACAAATACATTTACTTTGTCAATTTGTGTGGTGCCTCAAAGTCTGTACATTTTTTAAGTCGTACGTTTTCAGTTGGCAACAAAGCTAAAAAAAAGAACTAAATCAGAATTTGATGTGCTTGTATACGACGAATGGAAGAAAAGATCAATCGCTGGATCGGTGCACACTCACTCACTCACTCACTCACTCACTCACTCACTCGCCGCCTGGTGATTTGGCCAACCAGCCGACTAACTAAATTTCGATTACGAGTATACGCTAAACGACTATCATAAGCCGATAAAAATTCAAGCGAAGCATAAATGGGCATCATAAAATGTTTTATATTTCTTGCTGAAAAAGAGTTTAGAGAAAATGAGTAAGTAGAAAAAAGCTCACCTATACGCACATCTTGCAATGACATCTTATCTCCTAATACCTGCTGCGCAACATTAAACTTGTAAATTCAAAAAATACGCGCACGCGCACTATTCACACGTGACATTTGCATTACACGTGAAGAAAGAAAGAGAGAAAAAGAAAAATTCACAATTGTTTAGCTCTGTCTCGCTCGGTCTTGATGGCTCGGTGGAGATTATTTAATAAAGATTGATTTGAATGACAAATACAATACGCGTTTGTTGTTTACCAAAGGCCTTTCGACCGTCACCGCACCGGTTTCAATCCTTATTAAAATAGCTCATTGGAAATCGAATTTTTTAAATCGAGACAATTTTGTTCCACGTTTTATTTATGGTAGCCTATATCTAATTTCGATCCAAGTTTAATTTGATGAAATTTCTCATTACATTAGATTCAAAATGAAAATGATGAAATATGAACGTTAAAAGCTAATAAGAGAGCTAACAAATTGTTGTCATATTTGACACGTGCAGATGCACAGTCAAAGACTAATCCGGCGACGGCGACCAGAGAGTAGAGAATAGAGAGTAGGCTTATGGGAGAAGTTTAATTAGTCTTGCTCCTTCCCTTCCCTTCCTTTCCTTTCCTTTCCTTTCCTTTCCTTTCCTTCCCTTCTCTCTCTCACTCGCTCTGATGTCTCTCAGAGCTGAACTGACCTCACCACAGCTGCAGGGATTAGAATAAGTCATTTGCTAATCCCTCAGCATGTCACGAGGTTAACTTTATACACGTTTATACAATAGAAGCGGGTTTTAGCTTTAAATTTAAATTTAAATTTGAATTTAAATTTAAAACAATCAAGCAAAATGGCGGAACTTGAATTGGCGGTACCTCCTGCTGTATAATTTATTCATTTGACGTGCACGATGCTCATGTTCTTCCTTATTGACCGAGCCACTAACGAACAAATATAAATTTGTTTGCTTTTTCTTTTCTACGCTACCGTTACCAACTCTTATGCTAATTACCTTCAATTTAATTAACATCGTAAATAATTTGCAAAATATATAAATTTCCACTATTTTCACGCACATTTTTTTCACATCATCTCTAATTACCAATCTCCATCATCCGCCACACCGGAAACCGTCCACAACGCCACTTAAAATAAAACGAAACGACCACCTTTATATCACTCTTACAGTTTATTAAATGCCATCACTCGTCTTATACAGCGACCGGAAGTTACCATAATTTGGCCGACGAAAATTCCTAATCACATGACATGTTCAATGTTCAATGTTCAATGTTGAATGCATTTCTTTTTTCTGAGGAAACTTACTTGTAGGTTCATTCGAAGCGAAGAAGAAAAGTTTTCTTTCCTCTTTTAATGATTGTTGCTCACCAACTAACTCGCAGCCAATGAAAACGAAAACGAACGCTAAAACTAATGGTAAAGGAATAAAGGATCCAGTTTGCTTCATCAGACTAGATAAAGAGAGTGGTTACTGCTTTCAAGTGCGACGTCTTTCGACTGCAGATTGAAGGAGAAAAACCAAGTCGTTTGGTCAAAAAGTAAAAGCGCAGTGTGGTCAGCAGCTTCCTTTCTAAATTTCCCGTTAGACGGAGCGTGAGCCAGTTAGAAAATGAGCAAGGATTTGGAAATTAAAGTTAAAGGGGAAAAGTAAAAGGTGAGTCACGCTCCGGCTAAACATTAGAAAAAGAAGGAAGGAAAGAAAGAATAAAGAAAGAATAAAAAAAGTGGTGGTGTGCTATACTATTCAAGTATTTAACGTGGGCACTCAAAATACCATCGAATCTGCACAATTCATACGTTGTTTAGATTAGATTAGATTATAACTCTCGATCGCGAGTGAAAAATGAAACGAGAAGAAAAGAAAAGAAAGGAAAAGAAACGAAACGAAACGAAACGAAACGAAGGGGGGCGTTCGGAATTTCATATGCGTCAAAATATCATGGCATCCTGTTGCCCTCCAGGCCACCTGCTGTCAAATCTCAAAATTTAAATCTATGGTTGAGAAAGAAGAAATAGAAAAAGGAAGATTTACAACTGGAAAGAGGAGGTTACCAACAAAAATAACTGCACAACTCGAGTAAATGAATTAGGATTCATTTTGTCATTTTTCAAGATAAACACGCAGCAGTTCCCAGCGTCAGTTTATCAACTATTGTTGTTGTTGTAGCTATTATTTTATAATTATTAGGCCTAAAAGCTTACATCACATCGCTTATTTTTAATCCTATTGGCCTCTGAAATATGCATCTGATTTATGAACAATTCATAGGAAACGTTGAGAAAGAAAAGTGATTATCCTTACAAATTGCATCTAACTTGTACATGAATAAAACAGATGCTTTTAAATAGACCTAATCTCGCGTGAAAACTGAGCTTTAATGTTTACACTAATTCGCTTATACATGCAGCCATAACAATGTTAACACATAAAATATCATATTGGACAATTCCGACCCCCTCTACTCTATACCCATCTCTATTCTCTACTTTGCCGCCGCCAATCGGATTAAAAGAATGGTAAAACAAGAAGCGTGCAAGTGCAAGGGAGGGAGACCGAGAAGAGGAATGGAAGGAAGGAAGGTGCTGCCTCGAGATTGGTGTTAATAATTTGCATAATGGATTTTAAACTTGAGAAATAATGTGACACTTTTAGTCCGAGCACTTTAGCAGATTAGGCAAAAAAGAAAAATTTAAATTTAAAAACCAATCTCCAAAAACAACATTGCAGTTTAGAAAAATGACAAATATCGATTTAATTAGGTAAAAATTATTTTTTTTTTTTTTTTTTTTTTTTTTTTAAATTGATAAATGCAAATACATAGAGATCGGCGTATTGTTTATACATTTTCTTGAGTTCAAGTTTGCCCCATTGAAAAGCGAATAACCACTTAAACTTAACCGTAAATAACCCTCAACCAGAAACTCGAGTTGCTTTGCTTACTTCCTTCCTTCCTTTCCTTCTTTTCTTTTATCCCCCGAAAAACCTCAAAAAGTTGCAACCTTGACTAAAGAAGAGACACTTAATAAAGTGCGAATAAAAGAAGGGCCTGCACGAGAGGCTAAGTGATAATGGTGTGAAGAGGGTAAGAAACTTGCCCCAGGATATTCGCAGTCGAGCAACTCACTCCCTTCCTCCCTCCCTCCTTCCCATCCCCTTCGCCATGCCTGTCTTGAAACCGCACATCATCAAAGGCGCCTTTGTGTGCGCAGGGTCAAAATAGGCTTATGGCACCAGTTGCGAGCCGAGGAGGAGGAGAAGGAAAGAAACAAATCTGGTATTCATTTCGCAAAATGGCAAGATGCAATTGAAATTCGAGGAATTTTTATTGCCGAATTTTCAGCCTTGTCATTTCACTCGCAGCCTATAATTACACTCGAGATAGAGTTGTCACGCGCACAAAATGGTGGTTTCGCCACTTCCGCTTGTGCTTATGCTCAACTACAGGCAGGCAGGCAGGCCCAAGTTTAACTCGACACCAGAATAAATGAATGAATGAATGAATGAATGAATGAATGAATGCCTTTCTTTATTGTCTGTGCTCCGCTCCAACTTTCAACAAATAAATTACATTCTCATTCTAATATTGGTTGAACATGACAAAAATTAGTTTCTTACATCATTGCCAAACAAACACACCTTTTTTCGCTTCATTTTGCTGCATATTTTAAATAGCTCATCACAAACTCATCAGCAACAAGTTAGTCGCGACAACATTCCAACCAAAACCTCTGATGCAACAAAAACGCGCAGAAAAAATACTTGCAAATTACAACCTTTTTTTGTCAATTTCTTTCCCAAACGCAAACCGATTTTTATTTATTTTTATTTATTTTTATTTATTTTCATATAGGAAAGTGTAATAAAATATTTACTGCACACTCGCCATTCACTTTTTTCTTCCCCAAACGGCAGCCATTTTCCTTTTTTCTCCCCTATCTTCTTAAGTACCGGTGTATATTTTATTCATAATATCCGTCCATCAACACTGCAACAGCAAAGAAGAAGCAAAGGGAAGGAAAGCAAGCAGGCCTATTTGGCCTTTCAAACAGACGTCGCAACGATTTGTGACGCCATCGCCATACCAAGCCATGCCTTTCCTTTCCTTTCCTATCCTTTCCTTTCCATGCCATTCCATTACTCCCTAGCCCAAACCAAACCCTGCATAACGTGGCCCCTATAGACTACACGTATGGAAGCAAAATGAAACTGGCCAAGAATTATTCCCGTGTCAGCTCAAAAGGCCCTTTCCTTGAGCGCAAGAAAAGGAGAAAGAGGGAGAGAGAGAGAGAGACCCGCCATCTTCTCGACCATAAAACACTCACTCAACTCCACTCACCCCCATTCCTCTCCCTATTTTTTTCTCAACTCGCGAGACTCCTCTAGGGTCTTGCAATTTTCCCTTGTGTCCACATTGGAGTCTCTTTGTCAGGACTACATGCAAATAAACTCGGACATTTATGCATATTTACTGATGCTGCAATATCCCAACTGAATTCAACTTGGAAAACTTGAGTGCTTTCACAAAAGTTTTCCATGCCTAAATCAGGCAAAACGAAAAAAATAAAGTTTTCAAAAATTTTCATTTGCATTGCTCATTTTCATTTAGCAACATTTTTAACCTAAATACAAAACAATATGGACTGAATAGATAAAAAATAAATCGTTTTTCAAATTATTGAAATGTATCGATTTTGAAATTAAAGTATTAATTGAAAAAATTATGGCATTGATTTTGTAAATGAAAAGCATAATATGTTTTTTCTGAAAATCTCCCAATTTTTTTCTGAAAGTAGTCTAACAAGTTTTTTCAGAAAGTATCAATTTTTTTTCTGATAAGTATCGATTTTTTTTTTCCGAAAAGTATCGATATTTTTATGAAAGGAAAGATATGGATTTTTTAAAGAAAAGATAACAAAGAAGAACTTAGCAAAAAAAAAAAATTAAATCGATTGAATTTGAAATTTTGTAGGGGAAATTATCGAGACAAAAATATTGATTAACAACTTGCTCGAATATAAATTAACTACTGACATAAATATCGATAAGCTATTGACAAAAAATAGAAGTAGAAATTGCAGTTCAGCATTTACTTGTACTAAACAGTTCAATTATAAATGATGAGAAATATTTTTGATTTCACTGGTTTTATACACAACATGAAAAAATTTTAACGAAACTTAAAAAATATAAAAAAAAAAAATGCAAAGATGACAATATTGTGGGAAAAAAAATCCCGAACCTTCTTAAGACTGATGAAAAGAAATTTAATTTCTACACAACTTGTACACGGCCTTAAAAAAATGTACCTATTTGTGGAAAGATGAGGAGCCTATCTCGTAATCCAAATCTAGCAACAACGTGCATAACAATGGCCAGCACATTATGAATAGTTATGAGATCATTTCCTACTTTTGTTTCCTGAGTAACACTTAGGTTGAGCGAAAAGGTGGCCCATTGTCTAACTGCAAAGCTACACGTAGGTGTCACTTTCAACACTAACTTACAAATCCGAGAAAAACATACCACAACATGACGCTGTAACACATTTCGACATTTTTCCAAATTCAAAAGCTCAATTAGAAAGAAAGAAAGGAACAAAAAATATTTTTTATCAACACATTCCAGTGTTTCTGATACAAATGCAATTCTAGCAATACCACCCACAAAGACGAACGTTTTATTGCTTTCAGTTCACCCAAATAAGAAAATAAAAAAAATGAAAATCCAAGACAAAATTAGCACATCAAGATAACAACCTGAGAAAACAGGGAGCGAGGAAAGGAGGGAGGGAGGAATCCCTTTCTTTGTTTCGGTTTAAACGAAAGAAGGCAAAAAAAAATGAAAAATAAAGAAAAAACATGTCCTCCTTCGGTCACCAATCAAGCGGTGTGAATACAGTGCGAGTGTGCAATGAGGACGAAACAAACCCGGTGTAAAAAGTGAAGGTGGGAGGCACAGTACGAGTTGAGAGTTGGTGCGCAGAGTGAGAAAAAGTAAGTTTGAGGTGGAGAAGGGAGGGTGGCTTAGGCCTAATATTCTTCACGCCTGAATTCAAGGAACCCTCAAAGTCGGGCCTGCGGCTATTGCAATCTCCCCTGGTGAGTACCTCACCTGTCTGTTCAGGGTCACACCACATTTCAAGTCATAGCCGCAAGGTTGGAAAATCGCAAAACTCACTTCACTCGTCTCCATAGTGCGGCACAAAAATCAGTAGTTCAAACTCAGACTTTTCCTTAACGTTACCTAACCGGCCTAAGGCTTCGTCAACTCCACTACATTAAGCCTAATGCCAAAGGAAAAGGTCAATGGCCTTTCCCTAACTTAATACATATTTACATATTACATCAGGTGGAATGGGATGGGATGGGATGGGATGGATGCTCCTAATTTATCACTGCATCTTTTTTTCTTCCCCCAGCGTATATTTTAAATATTAATAAGTGGAAATCAAGAAAATATTCAAGAAGAAATAAGTTGGACGAAAAATTGTTCAAAGTTTTCTAGTACATAGGTGTGAAACTTTGCAATTATTTGACAGCAAGAAATTTCTAAATATTAAATCGTGCGTGCTTAAATTCATTGAATATGAGATCGTTAATATCGACATAACAACTTGACATTGAGAATTGATGTCATTATTGTGAATCGTTCGACATGAGGTCATAGAAAAATATCATTTTCTCGATGTACGTAGCACGATCCGAGCTCAATCGAACGGAATTGTGGATGAACAACAAGTTTGATAGCCCTAACTAGGTATTCAAGTCGCATACTTGCAACTTAAGTCAAGCGTACATTCGCAGTTTATGCGTCAATATTGTCTGTTCTGTTTTCATGCAGTTGTATTGAACGCACACCTGGTTTTCCGAGGGGAGGTTTTCTATACCTGAAAAGAAACGGAGCATAGAGAGCGAGCCAGGCCTGGCCGGGGCCGGGGCCGTGGCCGGAGAGTAGTAGGGGAAGGAAGGAAGGCAGGAGGTGTGGTGGCGCTTAAACAGACTGACCACTTGATAAAGCTCTGGTGGTCTCTTGCAAATGACTTTAGTGGCAACTGGCAGCTGTTGCATGCAACAAGATCATGATAGCGGGTCATGTTGATGACGATGATTATCACTATTTAAATTCATTAGTGCAATATTTGTGTTCCCTTCTCTTCATCTGATTATAATCCCCGTTTATTGAGCAATTAGAATCAATTCCATCTAATTGTGGTTTGTGCCAACACTTGTTGACATTAAAGCCGCATGCCCATACCATCTCATCTCACTCAAATCCATACCATACCATACCATTCCACACCACACCACACCAAACCTGCACACAACAATAGCCTCCAAATGAAGCTACGTGGTAAAAGAAGAGAGAGAGAGAACCCCACTTGCACCCCTACAGCTGACTGACTTCATTTCACTTTGAAAAACCCTACAAGCCACACATCACTGTCACAAGATGAAAAATAGTCAGGTTCACACCGTGACTACCTTTTATAAGACTTGTACTTTCAAGTGCACCTCTTAAAGCGACAATAGAGAGGCAACTAACAAAAAGATAAGCCTAACGTGTGGTAAGACCTGTATGACAAAAACAGGCTGTTTTATGACTGTCTCGCTCGACTAGGGATCAACCGATAAGTAATAGCCGTACGCAGGTACGGGTAAATACTCAGATCTCAGGATATTGACGCCAAGTAAGCTTCAACTGAGCGCTCTTTAATTGCCCTGCAACCCACAATAAAAGATGCAGTTGATTTATCAATTGAGTGCACACCTCGTGATACGGCTTCGAATTTTCCTTTAAAATTAAACCAGATTTGTGACAACAACTACGGTACGGGACAATTTTTCTGCAAAATTGTGCATTCTTTCACATACAACAATTTTAGAAAAATATTTCGAATAACTTTTATTACAGCGTGGCAGCCCCAGCCCCCCACCACGTTCAATTCTGAAGGTCATGTTCTAAGTCGAATATGTATAAGCTCGAGGAGAACCCTCTTTTACCCACCCCTCGTCATTGCTAACCTTACACCCTAAATATCACTGATAAGTTTGCCAGCTGAGGTATTTGAATTTGAACACGTCAGTGTCAAATTATGCATCTGTTTAATGCCCTCTTCTTTTCATAAAAAAATATTTCTGTTTAAATAGTCCATGTTGAAACCGATAAATTCATTAAATCATTCAGAATCAGAACGATTGAAGTTTCCGAATTTTGGCAATTCGAAAAGGTCATTTAGTGTATTTACCAGTACAGTATATTATTTTATTTTAATGCAATTTCCATTGATATTTATCGGGAAAATCAATAAAATGCGCTTTTCAAACATCTCTCAGCACAATGAATGCTTTGAGATTAAAATTTAACAAATCCAGTAATTGCGTGACAAGGAACATGATTACGATTTATGAATTTATTCAACATCTGTTCAATCCTCCACTCTTCTGAACCCATCCTGTACAGCTATATACAAAAAAAGCCCACACGATGCGCACAGTGCATCAGAGTTCGTGGACATAGATTGAACTTACTTAATACATTTAGTAAACTAAAGAATTTAACTGCAATGTATGTACTGTAAAACCTAAACCTAGTTTCAGTTTCTGCCGAGCACCCTTCCAGCATGCATTACTGCCTATTTCTAGAGATTTTTCCAATTCAAACACATATCCACCAGTTTACTTTTACGTAGGTCACTAATAAATGCAAATATCTTGCAGACACTTTAGTATACGAGGTGATTCACACCAACCCCGGGACAAAAGCGAATCCTGAATTAATCAGGTGAAGACAAGAAATTCCACGCCTCTCTCTCTCTCTCTCTCTCTCTCTTTCTGTGTCTCTCACCCATCAGCACAATTTGCGACATTCCAATTACGACACCTGTACACGCCTGACAATTATACACGCCATACTCATTTATCCTGCACATTTCATCTCATCAACACTATTTAACCCTCCAACCCAACCACGTACAAGTATAAGCTTAAAAAAAAAGAAAAGAAGTTAAGTTTGACCTTGCAGTATGAGTTCCAGCATGCAACACCTCACTCACCTGGGTGTGGGTCAGGGGGCGGATGAGTGTGAGAGAGAAATAATCAGATATTTATTTGATAACCCTTTGGTGGCGCGTCTGGCGACCTAGTTAGCTTCGAGTGAGAAGAGAAGAGAAGAGAAGAGAAGAGAAGAGAAGAGAAGTTGGGGTTTTGGCGCTTTTCTTTTTTTTCTTTTACTGTGGATTGAATGATAGTCCCAGCGAGGTGGTCACACCAGATCAAGCCACTGATGAAGTGTCAAAGCGAAATCCTAGGGACGTCTGTGGAATCAGCAACGAAGCGGATGACGTCATAAAACACAATGGACTGGGCAAAGCGTTCACAAAGTGCCGCGAAAGAGTGTTCACCTTTCACATACGAAAAACAAAAGAGGATGGGCCGGGCTATAAGGAAATGGCTCACAATTTCAACCAAAATGCGCCGGTTCAAGCTCGGATTATTATTATTCCCAGAAAACGGTTAGCCTTATTTAAAGTGGCAAAATATTTTAGACTTTATCTGTTGAAAATTTAACTAAGCGGAAAATAAATTGGGGTTTGTAGCATTGCAAGAGCCATTTTGTCAACAATAAAAGCACGGAGATGCAAAAAAAAAATGGTATGAAGCAAGGTAAAATGCAATTCGAGACCACAAAATGAAACTGCTTGGCTCCACCCATTTGCACAATTGCCTTGGCCATTTCTCTTTTCTTCCAAGCTTTTTGCACGTTGCTATGACAACGAAAAACACGATTAACTCCCATTCCGCACAAAGGTAGTAAACAATAAACGTTCAGCCACACCAATTCCAATCGAAACAACACACTTTTTGAAATTAAAATTAAACTTACATTAACCAAAAATTGAAATCGATGCAACGAACCGATATATTATTTACGCCACAAATTTTTTCCACGCATTTCTCCTTTTTATTTTTCCTACGATTAAAAATGAGCTCTTGGTGCGAGTGTGTTTTCTTTTTCCTTTTTGTTAACCCAAAAATATATTTTTTTAAATTCAAATCATGTTACCTTAGATCCATGCTTAAAATATCGATTTTAATACATTTAATGTTTAAAATTGCTCCATTTTTGAATGAAAAACTATTGCAAAGAAAAATCGAATATTTGAATAATTTAAACGATACTTGTCCATATCGAATTTCAAACTGGCAACACATTCAATTCCTTCTTTCTTTCATTAGAACAGGGCGCCAGAAGATCCAACCACGCCTACTCTAATAACTAAGCGGTCTCAAGCATCAACAACAAACCAAAAAAAACAAAAAAAATAAAAAAATAAATAAAAATGAAAATAATAATGCAAACTCCATTTTGAATTTCAATTTTAAATGCCACCCTTTATTTGCCATTAATGGAGCTAATACATAAAATAGTAATCGGCCATTTTCATTCGAAATCTCCTCCTTTGTAAAAAAAGGGGCGGTGAAATTCAACGTGAGAAAAGAATTAAAGAGACGTGCGGAATGCAATGAGTTTTAACGCAGCGCTGATTTGAACCGAGCAAATTGCCTCTATTTATTGCCCGCCACTTCGCCATCTAAACTACGAATGAAATAGATATAGAACAATACGCTCTAATTAGAAGCAAAAGTGAATTTTTCTGCATTTATCAAACATTTGCCAGGCCAGAAGAAAAATTGCATGCAAAAAAGGTGTGCCTTGTCTGTACAGTTAAGAGAACGAGGGATTAGAATCAAACTTTTAAATTTTTATGTCAAACAGTTTAAGTGAGCAAAAAAAACAAAAAAAATCACTAATCCTCTTCCATATTTATTACACGTATTAAAAAATACAACTTCTGACTTTATTTCGTCGCTACAGATATAAGAATATAATGGAGACAAAAAACGGAAACGACATCTTAAAACGCCCGTTTCATTTATTGCCTAAAAAAAGGAAGAAAACACGATTTATCGCGAAAAATTACTGCTTAATCTGAAAAGGCCATCACTAATGCGGACACTACAAGATGGCGGAAATGGTGGAAATGACGAGTGCTAAACGTTCGGTATTCGCAAATTTCAGTGGTTTGATGCATTGTTTTGAGAGTTATTAGTGCGAGTGAGGCAGGCGGGCAACAGATGGGCGGAGTGTGCTGGCGCTGAGAAATGCGCACCAACTTCTAGACAAATGAAGAACATGTTGCCCTGTCAGTACGAATAACGAGCAAAATGAATCAAAACGGAGACTGCCGTTGCCAACTACAAAATTAATCACACTAAAACAACTCGTGTGTATTAGGCACTTTTTATTTTCAATCGTAGAACGAACAATTACATCCCAGACTCCTTCTATGAAGTACGTAAGTTCACGTTGTTTACTTTTACGGGGTAAAAGGAAAAAATATACGTGAACGAACCGAGTTTTGACATCGAGACGTCAATGTAAGCTTACGAATTTTACTTTGTATTCTATTTAAGAATAACGGCGGAACGTGTCTCGACTTGCACATCGATATTAATCTTCTTTACACATTTAACATGTATAAACAAAACTGCGAACAAGACTCACTTTATCGGTATTACCTAATTATTAATTATTACGGAGTATTTATTAGTGTATTACGTTTTCTTTTTCAGTTTGTCCCGTGTAGAAAATGCAATCCACGTGAGTGGCCATATAGGAACCAAACCGCACATCAATAGGATTGATTCCTTGCATGTTGCTCATCACCGACCTCAAACGTCAAACCAATTAGAAAACTCAGAAGGAGTCAAATCTTCCATTTCACATTCAACTATTTATTCAAAATCCAAAAACGAAAACTCATTTAGGAACTTGTTCTTTCTTTTCTTTTTAAAAAAAAACAAAAAAAAACAAAAAAATTAAATTCCTAACCTCCCATTTAAATAACATTTGAACGGTACGAGACTGGTCGTAATGCCGAGGTTTGTTTAGGAAAAGGAATTTGAAGCAGCGGAGAGCTCAACTTTTTCATGTGGGGAAACGAGAATGCAGTTTCGTATTACGCACTCTCGTCATTTAGGCCCAAACACTTGACTCTCAGTCGACATCGACTTGGCATTAAAGAAGAACATCATACGACAAAAGGTTGAATCGATAGGATAGTTAAGCGAGTGAGTAATATAGCCGAAATAATGAGCGAATCCCATAAAGCTTGAAAACTTGTACAACCATCCAATATTTTATAGTTGTTAATTCTTTTTATTCGCGCAAATTATCGCGAACGACATTTCGCTTGCTTTTGTTGATAAATGTATCGTTGTCTCCATTTTTTTCTTCGCAGCCTAATTGAATTGAGCGCAATTAGCACTTATTGTTAAAAGCGGATTTGAGAGCAAATTTGAAAACATTAATTCCAAGATTATTGTGGCAGTGCAAATTAAAATCTAACTCATGTTCTTCTTTTTGTTTCACAATTATCGCCTTAAATTAGAATTTCGCTCGACATGGTCTAATCTCAAATGAATGAGAGAGAGAAAGTGAGAGAGATCGGCCATGTCCGATTTTTCATCTTACTAATACAGTACTTAGCTTTCTTTTTTTCTTTTCGTGTTTAAATTTTGAAAGCCCCTTAGTTTTTCTTTTGTATTTCATAATTGAGACAACTGACTCAAAGATTTAATTGTTACCCTTAGGGTTGTCAGCTTTTTTTGTGTGTGTGTTCTTAAATAAAGTTTGGTGTGGAATTCATCCTTGAAATTAACACTGTCTGCACCACGTTTCAATTTGAATCAGCAATTTACTGTAAAATTGGTTTAATTTCGATGGAATTAATTGTATAGTGATTAATAACCCTTTGACAGTTTTCTAACATCTGTATATAAATAAATAAATAAATAAATAAATAAAAAAATAAAAAAAATACACAAACAAATAAATTGATTTTAAAACAAAATCAATACGTTTAATACCGAATGAGCTAGTAAAAAAAACTGTATACTTCAATATTTGCTTACGCATAGAAAACATCGATAATAAATAATCGATATTTCATGTTAAAGGGGAAAAAAATAATAGGCCTAAAATAGATCTAGTATGGGACGTAGGGTAAAAGGAAAGAAAGGTTTAAATAAAAGCTAAAGAAGACAAACGAGAAAAAATCATGCGACACGCTTTATCCTTGATTAAGTCATAAATTCGCCAGTGCAATTAAATGAGGAGCATTCGGGAAAAAAGGACGGCATTGCTTATATTCTTTGCCCCATTCTATTTATTTATACACCACTCGACTCGTTCCTTCTTTTAATTTCAGCTCGGATTTAATGATTACTGCAATTTCCCCCTTTATCATCATCTTGATTCTAATCATTAAACGTTGTAAAATTCCACCATCATTTTCACGTGACTAGACGAATTAGAAAATAAAGTATCGACTAATTTCATTATGTTTGGTTTGGGTGAGGTGAGGTGGGCTGGGAGGGGTGCATTTTTAAATAGAAACATCTCGTCGTTTGTTGCGACGATAAAAACCTACAAATACTGTATTTGATTACGATTATGAACAGTCTGTCTCGTATTGATGTTGTTAACCGATCATGTGTAATTTTATTTATTTGTTCAGTGCAGCAGAAATGAGTGTGTGCCATCGGTCGAGAGCTTGTGGGCGGTCATTGCCATACCGCTTCCGCTTTCAATAGCGATGGAAACAAATCAGATCAAAATGGGCAAGAAAAGAAAATACGAGCTGGATTTAGAATGCAACGTAGAGGATTTGATTAGCATGTGCACTAGAAATGCTTCACCTCAAAGTAACATTGCTCCAGCATTAATCGATTTTCAAACCGATTTCATCTCAAGTCTACCGTATAGTAACGCGGAATCCGGAATCCCTACAAGAAAGCTGGAAATGGCATCCGACTCGATTGAAATAAGCTTACTGTACTCGAGTAATTTCAATTTGAATTCAGCATCAAACATCCAATGCACTTGAGAGAATTAATTTCATCACTTGCAACTTCCGGGTACGACGTCACAAACACGAGCAGAGAAGAAAAAACGGTGAGGAAAAAAAAACATAAGTTTGCACTATGCTCACTTTTGCAAATCTGCACCCATTTTTAAAGCACTTTGAAAAAAGGGCATTTTTGAGAAGAAGAAAAATATAAAAAAGCACTCTGATCTGATAATAAGTGAAGCTAGAGCAAAGCGAAAGAGAGAGAGAGAGAGAGAGCTATGGCAGTACAGCTAGTTCAGTGGCGAGCAGCGAGCAGCGAGCTGTGCAGTGAAGCTGCCCCACCTAATCAATAAGGTGCATTATAGTAGCTAGCGAGTCGGCTTGTTTTGTGCAAGGGGGTGGAAAGCAAGGAGGGGCGCGAACAGCGCGTGACACGATTCAGAACGTGCGGGCTTATGAATTCTCTAGCACGGGTAATTAACTCGAAGGTAGTGGCAGGATTAGTCCATCATATCGGGTTATTTTCGAGCAAGGGAGGTTAATGTTGGCAACACACGATTGTGTCTGCGCTTTTTCAATGGCAGGGATTACATTTTGTTATTTTATACGATCAACACTTCCGAGCGCCGTTGCAAGTTTGCAATTTTAGCATTTATTTTCCCACATGTTTGTTTATTGACGGGCGAGCGCTTTAAGCTTAACACTGCCTTATTTTGTTTTGTTTTGTTTTATTTTCTTCGTTAGAAACTGGCTGCGCGTGCGTGAAAGGTGCGAATTTAAGCTCTCCGTCGCCAACCACCTTCATTTGAAATTGTAAACAATTCCGAGAAAACTTTCGTCGTTCGCCTAACAATGCACACTTTGCTTCGCACCTCCCTCTCCCCGCTAACAGTAAGTGCTAAATCAATGTGAAGAATTGATAAAAATCATAAAAATGCTGAGCTGAGCGAAAATTGTTTATGCATTTCTTCTTTAAACGCAAACTTCTTTCTCTTCTTTACATTCTTACAGTAAATACCTTTTATGAAAGGTATTTCATAAAAGATGTACTCTGTCTGACTTGTGACGAGGAAAACCACATCCTTTAGAGAAATGACGAGTTTGAACTTCAACTGATTACATTCATTTGCAAGCAAAACAAGTTAATGCCTAGCTACTGCGGTGGCTGTCATTTCTACTTTCCAATACGATAGATAGATACCATTCTCATTCTCCCGTCCCGTCTCTCCACCTTGTCTGTATAGTCATTACCCAAGATCTCATTCTCGATAAATTTGTCAATCAGTCACAGCTTGTCTCTCCTTCTAAGTTAACATTAACTTCAACTCGTTTGGTAAAAAAGGTTTACTTTGGCTGTGCACGAAATGGAATCCGTCGTATCGTGTACCTACGATAAACGTGCGCAATTCCCAGTTGGGAAGAGAAAAAGAAACACGTTTAAAGCAAACTGGTGATATAAAAAACAAACTTGATTCTTAATTTTTCACCTCGTATTAAAAATTAAAGCGCCATTCTTTGCAAACTTACTAGGCTGTAGAAGTGTTGACTAACTTTTGATGGAATAAAACAATGCGCTCACATCAGCCGAGACAAAAGAGAAAACTCAGTTGATAGACAAGTTCCTAAGTAAGGAAATTGCGAGGAAGGAAACCTGTATCCTGAGCACTCTTTAGATAATTCACCACGCACTTGTCCATTAGATTGAAAAATCAATAAAGGCGCATAAATCTTTGAACACACGTAAAAGTGTAAACGCAAGTTCTGCGATCAACACACATGCACCGACCAACTTTTGCAATCAAACTTATTCGCATCTTGGGCAATTTTAGCCAAAGTCGTAAACACCAATTCAAGCAATTCAAACATTTGAACACGTTTCAACTGTGGTGGAGGTTAAGTGCACAAAGTTTACAATTGTTTTCCCAAGCCTCAACTCAACGGTAAAGAAAAAAGGAGGAAGGCAGACAAGCAGGCAAGCGTAAAAAAGCAAAGTGTTGCGATGTCAAAAAACAGAGAAACTCAATAATTGGCTGTTGGAAAATGGAGTAGCAAGCTAGCAACAACCTTCACACGGATCACAATTGATCTTGCAGTGGAGGGCCCTTTGTCAGCTTATGCCATCACGCAAGGAATGACGGAAAACGGAAGTATGGGAGGTTCCAACTACGTACCGCCAACTAGTCAACTACCTATTTCTGTTTCTGATGATTCCGTAAAACCTAACATTTTTAACACACCGTACTCCTGTGCCTTTTCTCCGCTGACTGGGCACAACGTCAAACAAAGCTACAATTTATTGACCAACTTTTCGCGCTACAAAAAAGCATAATAAATGCTCTTGCAACACGTCAAGTAGAAAGCAATATTGCAATAATCAGCACTTGCATTGGTTAATTATATCCCCGAGATTTCAAAGTGTGACGTTTCAATCTGTTACTTGAGCAATTCATCAAATTAGACCCACTTTTTCTTCTTCTTTTTTTTGTATTTTTTGTCTTCCTGGCTAACTGAGATCAAGACTAGACTACCGGTAATTAGATCAAACCAAATGCAATTTCCTGCAAGAAGTCTTTCGTTTCTTTTCCTACACGATGGATGTACAGTATCAGTTACCGGTAGATATATTTCAAAACACAATCGAACCAAATTGCACGAAGCTTTCCGGAAAAACACAGGGCCTAAAACTGTCCTATTGGGAGTGTTGATCACAATTTCTTGCTCGTGTTTACAGCGCAATTGTCTAACAACAAATTTATGTGCGAGCTTTTAAAGCATCAAACCGAATTAAATATGTAATAAAACAAAGAAAATTAACGAGTTCGTTCCAAGAAACTATAAGCAGTTGTCAGCTATCTTCGTCCGGTATTCGTTGAAACGTACAGCATTAAAAACGTTCTTCACTGTTCTTCATACCGACTTACTAAATTGAACATTTCAAAGTGTATGTCAAATGCATACGGTACCTTGTCTTTTCTTAATAGTTATCACTGGCAGAATTTCTGATTTTATCGTGGCAAGTAATTACATCCTCTCAGAAGTAATTAATTCGTACAGAAAAAAATTGGTTTACGTCACTGTGATAACAACCTTCGAAATTGTAATTGTTAACTTTCTCTCTAACTCGCACCTTTAAAATGCACTAGCACTACATTACTGAATACAAGTGTCACCAATATCAAACATTAACATCGCTTAAAGCAGACTTTTACTCATTCACTGCTTGTCTGTCTGTCGGTGCCTACCTACGTATAGGAGACCATTGTACAGAACCATTGTTCGTCGTCTGGTGTAATCGACTTGACATATTTTCAGTCGGATGTGTTAATGATTGTCTTTGCCTCGTACAAGTATTTGTACTTGTACGTGTTGGAGGGCGGCTTTCGTTTAAATAATGAAGACATTAAAGAGAAACAAAAAATGTACAAAAAGTTTAGCAACCAGGGAAACCCAAACAAAAAAATTGGCCTCTTGCAAAGTTAATAAACAGCACGTAACAAATGGAAAATAAAACAACCAAAATGGGTAAAAAAGTGAATAAAAACAAAATATTTTTATGAAAATAAATTTTAAAATAATAGTTGATTTGATGGGGCAGAGTAAAGACTAATGTAATTACACAAATCCGCATTATTCATTCATTATGTATCCGAATATTAAAACTGATTATACAGGAAAACTGAATAATTATAAATGAAAATTTATTGCGGTAATTCAATAAATTGAGAACTAAAAAAAAAAAAACTTAAGTGAAGCCGCCATCAGCGGGCGGTTTCATTTCAATTCCAACGACTTCGTCAAAGTTTATCACTTCCGTTTTGTTTCAATAACTGATTGCATATTAAAGTTTTTAAGATTTCAGATGTTTCCGCCCATCCACAGCTGACAAATGGTGCGTTTGCTGCGATGCCATTGCCAAATGCCAACGGAGAAATTGAGAATCCAAATGGAGAAAAAATTAAATTAAACCCTTTTTTTCTTTTTTTCTTTCCTTCTTTCTTTTATTCTCCCTTTCATAAAAATGTTGTTTTGCAACTTAATTTCCGAATCGGTTGATCAAATTTTTCCTCGTAACTTTCCTCATTTCATTTTTAATAAAAACTATTATTTTATCTGCCGAGAACTGGGCCACACAGACTGGACTCACTTTGCACAAGGGCATTATACCTGTCTTAACCTACTTGCTCCTTAACTTTTCCTTATTACCTGTCTACGGAATATTAGTCACACTGTGCTGTGCCCTCACATATTTGAGAAATGAGGACAGTCTAACGCCTCATCAAAAACAAAATGCATTTACAATTTCTTGGCGTTTCTTATTTTTTTCTCCACTTATCAGGTGCAAACGAAAATTAGAAAATACAATTGGCGCACTTATTTTTTACACCTAACTTTTAATTATATAAAAATAACCTACCTTTCTACTGGTAAGCATTATAAAATGGAAAAGTTTTTACTTACCTAGAAATAAAAAAATAAAATAAATAAATAAATAAATAAAATAAAATAAAATAGGTTAAATATACAGATTAGATTTTTGCGAGCAATATTTTTAGCCACAGTTTGTCATATTAGGTCAAATTTACCATAAATCAGTCCAATTAACAAGTGGATTAAATCTTGTGGTGACTCAAGGTCACAAATAACTATATGAGTGTAATATAACTAACTTAGTTAAATAAATATTCTTATTTATTTTAGAATCAGTATTAAGTTTATTTAAAATAAACTACCTGTAACTAGACTAGTTTTAGCAATTTCTGCAACTCTATTACGACGTCATCTGAATTTACATAATGCTTTGAATAAATGTCATTTCCGGTTCCGGTATTAATTGCCGTATATAAACCCGGGATATTCAGGGATTTCATTACTTATCGATACAATAGCAACAGTAGTATCGCACCTCACTGTCAGGCCAAATAAACACCGGATTGATCAAGGACCGATGCTGTTGTGATGTTCGTGTCGTGACAGTCAAAACAATGTTTTAAGTTTAACTGATGTTCGAAACTCATGATGCTCACGAAAATATTTCAGGTACCGGTACATGTAATCCTGTCGACTGCGCCTATGTGATAGCTGGTCAATCACTACTAATCAGCCTGATGGTATGCTGGCTCCATTAGAATGTCCAGTTAGGGGGCAACTAGGGTTGGTGTCCAGAAGAAATAAAATGTCTGCACGCGGATAGGATTTTGTGAGTCGACTGGTTTTATTATAAAAAAGAGTGATCGAGGTTGCTAGGAAGTTGTAGCTTAGCAACTCGCGATAGTGTTATACATTGCTATTATTACAGTTTCAGAAAATGGCGAGTCGGAAGACACAGCAGATGCCAATTGCCCAAGTCATCTATAACACCAAGATCAAATCTTTTATCGTTCGTTGAATTGAATTAAATAGCGAAAGCCATTTACTTGCTGAATGGAGCATTTTCCGAACACGCGTTTTGAAGACTCCATTTTAACCCTAGACAACAAACAGACTACGTGTAAGACTGAATAATCACGATGATTATTCTAGCAACGAATCGTATCCGCCAATAGGATCCGAGACCATCAGTAATTATTAATAAGTGTATAACTATTTGTAGATAGAATAAAAGTAATTTTATTTAAACTAAGGCCATGTTCTCTTATCTACCTAAGTACCCCACTTTTAGAAAGTCTTGTGTTCACACTAGTTCCAGTTTTCTACAACACAGAAGAAAATGGCGACTCTTCTACAACTTTAAGTTGTAAAAGTCTGACTTCACAACTCTAAGTCCCGCCCCCATTCTGTCACATGACTGATCTTAGGAAAATCCAAAATAAAAGATTGATGCCAATTGCCAATTCAACTTTTAAGGCTACTTTCGGCATTAAAATAAAGTACTTTTAAATGCATGAAAAAATGTATACATCAAACGATAGAGAATGAAACAAGCTTTCTTTTAAAAAAAAGGACAAGTTTCTATCTCTAAAGGTTGGTGAAATACAAGCATAAATGCGTTTCGGTCGCTTCAGTTAAGAGTGGAAACAAGGTCGTGACCTTCGTTTCGGCCCAAAATCATCTACTTTTAACGCAGAAAAAAAAAATATGTCGTTTTACTAAACCCTGGCATCCGTCTTTCTTTTTTTAAAAAAGTAAAGGTTTCTATCTTTAATGGTTCATTATCTACAAGTACAAGTAGAAAAGCGAACCCCTACCTTTCAGTGGACAAAATTTTGCCAGACATAAACAATCTCTGTAGTTACGTTTTTGTAGAGGTGCATTAGTTAGTCCTAGTCAAAAACGTCACTGATTTCCACAAAACTAATCCCTAAGAGTGAATGGTCTTAAACTCAATCATTCACACTTGTAGAAATTAGACTTTCTAAAAGTCGCAACTTCTACACAAGTGGTTCAAGTGTGAATTAGCGTATATATTATTTCCCAAGGTAAGGTATTTCATGAATTTGTTCTAGCCGTAAGACAGGATCACGACAATCTGCGATTAAAATCTACATGTTCTATAATGATCCGCTGTATGAATTATGCAAGGTGGGTTTGCTTGCTTGTGACTTGTGACTAAATAGAACTTTACGCAAAGTATGCGACCAACCCTTCATATCGTAAACAATAATTGAAATAGAAAAAGAAAAAGAAATTCAACTGCACATTTTAATTAACAAATATTTTTACTGTGTAATGCCTTGATTCTAATGGGAAATTATGTAGCCCATTATGCAGATACAGAATAAATCTCGTTTCTTCACAATGTTCACACGGTAATTTGTAGGTCAATTTCGGTAGAAATCAACACACACTCTATAACTTCATTAACCCAATTTTGAATGTCTGATTAATAAATTCCACACTTTAATAAACAATATTCTCTTTCTCAGTCACAAACAAATGCATAATTTAAAAATGATGAAAGCAAAACGAATCCAAAAGTAAGACCAATCTGGCGTTCACAATACGTAATTAATTAATTCCCTTTGGATAAAAATGAACATCCCATTTTTAAGTTTACTTACTGTAAGTGAACGTCGATATTTCAAACAAATTGAGACGTCGTCCAAAATACTCTAATCTAAACTCAGGATAAAGTTTTAAACTTGGGAGTAATATACATCTATTTTCGAGAAAAGAACTGCATCTTCCACTCTAGTATTCGGAACAATTTGTCAGACTTGTCAATAGCACATGCGCTGTGTACACAAACACATAGAGAACGAAACAGTCATCCGTTTATCAAGAAGACCCCAGCAACAAAGGAAAGGATTCTCAACACACTCATGGCCACACACATGACAAGATGGATCGCTGTTTGTGGGTTGGCAACAACATTTACTTAATGTTGCATGAATGCCTTGTCCAAATGGACAACGACAAGACATCTAGGGTCCAAGCACCAAAACTGAAAAACATTTGTCACTTCAATTTCTTTTTCTTTAAATTACGTGAAATATGGCATTGTTGTTGTTGTTGCTGTTCTTAGAGAAGAAACGAAAATATAAAATTAAAATTGTAATTTCAGCTAAACTCGTGGTGTGTAAAGCCTACAGCCAAACACCTCAGAGTGAGATGAAAAAAAAACGAACGACAGGTGAACTATGAGTTTTCATATGGCAAAAAGTGGTCGATCTAGTGTTTACCGCGAATGGAAAAGAGAAAAATAACGAAGCTATGAAAAACGAGTGAGAGAGAGAGAGAGAGAAAACTGATGACTTTTTTTTTCACTCAAAGAGGCCATTGTCACGTGGAAACGTGAAGGAATATCCGAAGCTTTAGGCCGTGAGTAAACAGACTGAATTCCAAATGAGTACAAAAAAGTGTAAGTTTAATGCGAAAATGTGAATATACCAGGATGTGCGACTGCTTTGTCACTATCGTTTTATACAAAGGGATAACATTTTGGTAGTCGATCAAAACATTTAATAATTTTATTTCCACATTTCGCTTTTTTAATTTTATAACATTTAAAAAAAAATTCTTTTTAAGAGTCGTCTAGTCTAATTTATACTCTGCGTGATGAGAAACACTAAACTGCTATTGATATAGATTAACAATCACATGTTCGAGCCGGTTCAGCCTGCCGTACATACCCTGGAGTGTGCTATGGATTCTGCCAGTTGATAATTTCAAAGTAAAATGCGCTACTTGTTGTAATTCAAATATTCCATCTGCATCCACACTCAACTCAACCGAACGACAAGTGAAAATAACGAGACAATGGTTCATTTGCAGCCTTGTAAAGTATAATAAATTGGTAGTTAACGTTACGAGATGTTTCGTGTATTTATCCAGAGATAAAAGCACTTGTTTGTCGATATCACCAGTGCAGTAGTTCCCATGGTATTACTCTATGTTGGTGTAGGAAATGCAAAGTTGCAAACACCGAGTCAACTGCGATAAAGCTTATTCGACAAAATGAAAAGTGATTCTGCGCAGATAATATCAACTGTTCCTATCATCAAAAGTGAATCAATCAATCAATCAATCAATAGATAAAGCGTAGCATACGTCACAGTTCTGACACGGTATCCACCTAGTCGTAACTTGGCACGAATCTACCAGGAAGAAGCAAAAAAAATTTGCAATCATGGCAATTACCGTATTTCAAATGTAGAACGTCATGTTTCACTTTCAATTACGGGCATAAAAAATTTATCATTTCTTTTAATTCTTTGCATTACAGTCGTCTTCTTCCCTTTTTTTACTTTAATTATTTATTTATAAATTTATTTATTTTTTCTTTAAAAACAAAATAACGTTTGTGCTCACTTAATTACCTCATAATTCTCACCATCTTGTGCATGGTTTGTTTATATAGTATCAGAAACATTGACCTAAGATGAAACCATTCACTTGTAGCTTGAAAACAGCTCTAAAGCGTACCACCGAATTCCTTCTCCCTTTGAACACAGCAGAAATGGCGCAGAAAAATGTAAGAAATTACGAAGCTTGAATCCTGCAAGTGAGAACTGGGAAGAGCAGAAAAGTGAAAAATTCCAGGAAAGGATAAGTGGGTGGGTGGCAGATGTTCTTGTCATAGAAATCAGACAAAGTTATGGCCACAATTCTTGTGCTTTTCGTAACTCCTGCGTTAAAACGTAGAAGAGAGAGAGAACGAGAGAGTAAACTGAGCAGCACGGTGAGCCTCTCTTGACATTCTCTCCATTCCTTCTTGATAATGTGCAATAGGTGTGTTTAGTGATTTGCTCTAATGCTTTACAATTTTAAATTCGCCGAGATGAAATGTCAAGAGCAACAACGACACGAGCATTCTCACTTACAAGTTAAATTATTCAAAACAAATAAATGGAGTCGGTTACAATTTACAAATGAGAATGCAAACCAAAAACAAATTGTGAAAAAGAGATAAGAAGGGAGAGGTCTCGTCTCGTCGCCTCTCCTCTCGAGAGGCCGACTTCCGGTTTAGCAAGAGCGAGAACAACAAACTTGGCACGATGACGAGGCAAGCAGCAGGATGCAAGTGAGCTTACAATGAAACAGATTCGAAAGCCTCAGCCCACCAAGGTGTGAATCCCAACAGGTTCCATCAAGACTTGTCAAACAAGAATTTCCCTTCCAAAAACACCCTTCCTCTTCATATCTCCAACTGCAAACCCCATCATCAATTTTAAATTACTTTTTACGCCTCTACAAAACCACAGGTTAAAAACGAACAAAACGCAGAAAACAAAAATCCCGTACGCTAATAGCTGAAAGGAGAAGAACAAATGGAAAATGTCGTCTTTTTACTTTTCAATGCATTTGGAATGATGCAAATCAAACGGGTGATAGCTTGATCAAATTAAACGGAATACTATGCATTGTTGACGTCACTCTAGAAGAAAAACGCATTTTCTAAAGACACTGTGGTAAGTGTTTTCAATACCTACAGTTTGCACCCGGTATCTTGATACTAAATTCATACTGCGCATCCCATTCTGCGCAGACGATTTTCTAATATTAGGCCTAGTAATGCTAAAAATATGGTAAATAAATAAAAATATTTTGGTACTACGCTGTAAATTACTTTTAATAATGAGTTTATTATTGTTTATTTACTTAATTTTAGCATTATTAGGCCTAATATTAGGCTTAATACTGCTAAGTAATAACTGGAATTAGAAAATCGTCTGCGCAGAATGGGATGCGCAGTACGAATTTAGCATTAAGATATCGGGCGCGAACTGTAGTCAGCGGTCAAATAGCTATGTACTATGGTCTATATTTAAAATCGACATTCTAGCCAGCACATTTCAAATGCGAGAGATCCGTAATGCAAAATCGAATTGTTTCTCGAATTGAAACTCTCCAAACGAGATCATACGTGAAACATTTATATACAAACAACCATCAGCAATTCAGCATCACTACGTTATTTAAACAAATTACGTTCACTTCCAACGTGCACTTCGATTATTGCTCAACCAAAAAAATGGCGTATGCAGAATTAAGAGAATTTAAGTGCCATTGTTAATCTCTGTCTTGGATACATAAATAAAAAATTAAATTTGTATTCGATACAAATTTGCGAAGTTTAAACGTCAAGATGTCGAGGTCCGATAAAAACAAGACAAGAATTCGTACTCTACTTTCACATTTGAGATGCGAGTCTTTGCAAAAAGAAAAAAAATGAAATGAAATAAAATAAAAAATAAAAAATAAAAAATAAAAAATAAAAATAAAAAAATGAAGAAGAAAAACTAACTGCAATGGCCCAAAGGGACGAGTATGAAGCAAAGGTGGGATATTTATAACCTCACCTGACCTTGATCGCGAGTTACTTGAGTCCACCTGCAGAATAATAACGAAGAGGAATGACTAGCACTCGCTGCTGCACTATAATGATGTAATAATTGCCCATCAGAGTGTGAACACTTTGGGACACTTAGCCATGCTTTTAATTGAGAAAAAGACTCCATTTAGCCCGTGGATAAGAGCGAAAACACAGCAGCACACACAACACACACACACACACTTTCTTTCTTCCTTTCTTTCTCTTCATGCATACACGTGTGATGATAACAATTTCGATTAACGCGATCGTTTTAATCAATTTTTAATACAAACTTACGTCCCTCCCTCCCTTTCTCCCTCCCTTTCAAGGTGCATTGGCACTGCCATTTCCATTGCCGTAGCCATTGCCATTGCCATATAGTGGGCAACAACCAAGTTTCCTTCCTTCCATCGTAGTTGAATGCTGCGGCGCGCCATTGTTCGTTAGTGAGCAGCGAGCGCCGATAATTTACTCAAAAGTCGACACGGCTCTATTCAAGGCAGAATTCTTGCGAAAATTGTATAAAAGCCAGGCAGCGAACAAAGCTAAAAGGAAACCATTCTCTCGCCATCCAAAGAAGGACAAAAGACTTTTGATAAGATTTGACGTCTCCATAAACTGCCATCGAACTAACAATATCAAGTACATTGCTAATATACTTACCGATAGGTCAATAAAAGGTGAGGTGCAAGTGGCGCTTTTGACGCTCAAATTAACATGCCCAGCTTCACTATCAATTCATTCCCCATTTGTTCAACCATCATGCAATACAGCTGACTGCATTTATTTCCTTCTTCTTTAACTCACTTCAAATATTGCGAAACAAACATCAAATTCTTTCCTAATCTGCACCGAATAATGTTAACAATCAATGTGCCGAATAGCTCATTCAATTCAATCGACTCCACATGCCAACATAACCATTCACTCACTCATTTATTTTGATTGAGTCAATCAAAGTTTTAGCAGAAACACACTACTGTTTTATTTTTATAAACGAGTTGTAATTACTTAATGGCTTCATTTTATAACATCCATCTGTGATAACGTGTTGGATCGACAGAGAAAGAGAGAGAGCGAGAGAGAGAGAGACACAGACGGACGATGCTCAGATGGCCATGCGCTCTCTCTTATTGTATTGCTCAGTTGGTAAAGAGCAGCTGCGCGGTGAGCTGCACGTCTCCTGTGCAGGGTTCAATTTTATGGTAACCTCGTTTAATGCTTCGTACAAATAAGTCGGGAAGAGTGCGGACTATTAAAATGACAGCATTTCAATTCAATTGCAGTCCGATAACAAATTCAAAATCAACACCACCCACATTCTTTCAAAATTCCGCGCCATGTCACGACACGTTTAAACTTTGAAATGCCTTCAAATGCGTTCTAACGCCAAACCTGCATTTTATTACATATAAAAAATGAAGAAAAAAAAAGAATGCTTGGAGAAAAGCAATTTAGCATGAAATGCACAATAGAGTTTTGGTGTAGAACCAACCATCATTTGGCCCCTTCCAGAAAATCACAAAGCAATTCTCAGTCTAATTATTACCTGTGAAGGAATGACGACACTTTGGTTCGAAAAAGAAACCACCTTCAACACTAATGGAACTCAGGTGTAGGCCTAAGTTAATTAAAGTTACACCTTTTTGGGATAGGCTCAAGGAATCTCTTGTCAAATCAACTTGACACTCAAAGCAGAGAGAAAGAAGAGAAGAGAAAAATAAAGCGGAGAAGAGAGGAGAGAAGAAGAGAAGAGAGGTGGTTTGGTTTCGAGTGCAGGGTCCGTGACCCTGAGCCTGCATTCTTAAATGACTGTAATCATGTTTGAATAGCGCAGGAATAGAGAAATCAAAATCTAAGGGGGTCTCCATTGATTCTGACGTGGTCATTACCCATCATTCATGCAGTCCCCTCGCTCTTCCCTTCAAAACTGGGTCCTTTCCAACCATATTTTCCCCCCACCCCTGCCCCTACACTATTTCCACTTCAACTTGAAAGACCAAAATGCGACCCCTGCTGGGAACAACAACAATACTTGACGTGTGGAATGGAACGGACTGGAATGGAACAGAATGGAATGTCTTGAGTTGCGCTTCGTTTCACCATTCGGGCTAATCTTTTTAAATTATACCAATATTCTTTGCTCGTCTGACGCACATTTAGTCAAAGGAATAACCCAAATGGCGACTGACCTAGATCCACTCGCGAAATTTGTCATTTCAATAGATTGAGATAAAGCAAAGTAGCGTAAATCGAGTATTTAAAATGAAGAGCATTTGATTTCTTCATTTCTTTTCTTGATTTCTTTATAATATGGCTGTAGCAATTCAGACACGACTCACGAGACGGACAAACTTGTTTTAATTGGTAAAAAATGCAAATGTGTGCAATTTTGTTATCAGATGTTGAGTTGGCACGTCCTCCATTGTATTGCAAATGAGGCCTAACACCCTGTATAATAAGAATAATTGGGAGAAGTTTGCAGTGTAAAAGCGAAGGGACATTTTGACAAATTTATTGCCCAGGACTAAACGTGGTCAGTGGTGGGATTAGCCAATCCAAACCCATTGTTTAGGACCCTGTGAATTATGCAAATAACCACATACTGCGATTCTAAAGGATTAACACGTGACTTCCGTATGTTATGTCCCGATACGAGGCACAATGGAGATTTAAGCCTAGGCGAAAGAAAGAAAGAAAGAAAGAACCGTTCAACAACAACTGTTTCAATTTTTTTAAATTTGTTTAAAACGCTTCTTTCGTTTCGTTTTGTTTCGTTTCGTTTCTTTTTTTAATTCAACACTCGAGAACGCAAGTTTAACGGGATTAGGACTTAAATCTCCTCCTCCCCAGCGCCAGCCACAGTGAATGCCCACTATCCCATCAAACATTGCCACAAATCCTTCAAACCTGGTAAGAATAACAAAGAGCAAAGTAAAATCACCAAGGTGGCTCGTAATGACAAGTGTCCAAGAAATGGATTCCAAAGGGGGTCCCACAAGTCCATGATTACATGGCGGCACCCACAATCCTGCACAGAGCACACACCCTCCAAGACCCCTAGTGACAATCACGAGACGACTAGGAGGAGCACACGTCAAAGTCCCCGTTTTATTTTTCATTTTCCCACCAACCTTTTTTCCAACTCTTCAATTTTCAATTCAATTTTCACCTGCATTCTCGAATCACGAGCACGAAAACGCAAAATGCAAAATGAAAAACTCAAAACGCACAAAACGATTACTCACCCAACCCTGACTGATGATAAACGTAATTGGCTTGAATAAATATTGAAAACAAATGCAACGTGTCCCGTATGTTCCATTCAAGCATGCTTAACTTAATCAACTAACAATTAACCACACACAACAAAAAAACAAGAAAAAATAAATAAAAAACAAACAGGCAGTGAGAGTGACAAAACAAAATGGCAACCTACCTGTGCTTTCTGCCACCATTTTGTCTCAACCCATTCCCCTCTTTCATCACTGCAGGTGGTGACCTCACAAAAGCTAACAAAGGGGAGAATCCGCAAATGTCACTTTGGTCATTCTGGACTTGGGTCATTTATCAATGGGGGTACTTATGAGTTGGCTGTAGATACACACCCACTACCTCGTTTACCCTCATTTTCAAAATAAATGTTAGTTTTACAAGCACCTATTGATTTTTACATGCGAAATTCAATTATTCGGGAGAAAAACAAAAACTGAATCTCTCGTGAATCGTGGATCGTGTTTAAAGGAAAATAAATAAAATCCATTTTCGGCTTTTATCTAAATATTCAATCTGCTCTGTGTGCTTTAATGATGCAAAAAAGGGAGTCAATCGGTTGGTCTTTAAGTCGTCAAAAATTGTCCACATCTCATCTCATTTTTCAACTTATTTCGTATTACTCATTTATGGCTTTGTTAGGGTTACGAACAAAGTGTAAACAGCATTTCAAAGACCCCCTTAGCAACTAATTCCACACGTAAATGTTCTCATGTTTTTATGGATTCCATCTTTCCCTTTACGGGAATTTTTTTATGAGCTTTGGCTTAACAATTTATTTTCATGTTTTCTTTTCTTCTCCTTGTTTACGAAAAGCTAATAATTTTTAGATGCCCGGTCCCGGTATGTATTTACAGCATTTTTCTTAATTTTTCTTCATCTTTTTTTCCCGTTCATATTTGAATATTCACTCAGACACGAACAAAAAAAAAACAGTCACCCCCACGTCAGCAGTAAGTAAATTGTGTTAGCTTAAAGCGACTAAGATAAATAAATGAAGAAATAAATAAATAAATAAAATAAAATAAAATACACTTGGAGTACACAAGATCACACAACGGAATGTGAATGTTTTGGGTGAACAAAACGACCGGTGTGTCGAATTGAGTTTCAAAAGATGAGAGTAAATGAAAATTAATCATATTTACATGGGATTTGACGTATTCCAATAAATATCATCCAATCGTACACAGGAAACATCCACAGGAAGAGCGTCCAAAACCGCCACGAGGATGAGAACTAGAAACCACGGCATTGTGCAGCCGCTGCCGCCGCCGCCGCTACGTCGGTGGCCCGGGCCGGGCAAGTTCCACACGCCGCTCACCGCCGACACCAAGCGACCGGTCTCACACATCCAACGACCGATCCACCGGCATGAGAACACACTTGGCGTTGAAATTGAATAAAATAAGAAAATAGATGCGATCTCCACACGCTCGGGTTGCACAAAAACGATGTAAAAAAACACGTAGCTGACCAAGACAAATGCGCGCCTTGCACGTACCGTACTTGGCGACTGGCGTCCTCCGCTCTGTGTGCGGGAAATCGGAGAATCTCGTTTGGCTCTCGTTAGTCACGCGAGATGGCGTTTGTGCACTGAATCACGTGACCGTTTCATAAATTACAGGGAGTGTGAAGGGAACTTGGGAAACCGGTTGTTAAAATTTCCCTTCCTTCACTGTCGAGGCGACGATTGGGAGGCGAGTGAGTTTTCTTCTTCTTTTTTCTTTCGATTTTCCAGCTGCCATTTTGTCTGGATTAATGCTTCATTAAAAAAAAATCTTTTCATTATTATTAGTATTATTATTTATTATTATTTTTTTAAAACTATATATATATAATACTAAATGGAATTTGTAGAGAAATGTTTTCAAACGTTTTGCAAATGTTTGACGTGCAATCGCCTATCGGGATCCGATTTGTGGTTCAAAATTTTGTTGGTGCTCGCCGAGGCCGAAGCTGAAGAGCCCCCCGGGGCCCACGAGATCCAAAATTACCTTCGTTTTACCTGTGTGTTTCTTGTACGTAAGAAGATCATGAACAAAAAAAATAAAAATGATGACCCATGTTATTTTACTAGTTCATTACGTCAAAAGGGTCCCAAGGTTCCACCTCACCGTGGGGTCACAAATGCGCCTCTCCTCTATACCAATTAGATTGAAATGAAATTGTAAAATTTGTATTGAATTAGCAAAGTAAATTAATTTTTTTCATTACGTAGTGATTTTATTGATTAGAAGGCAGTGGTCTTTTGTAGTGGAGATGTGATCTTCCGTTCGAGGAATGCAAACAAATCTCGGGTAGAAATGGGGTTGAAATGGGTGTATACGGTTTCGAAAGTCGAAACGTACAAAACGGTTTAAAAAGTGTACAAATCTAAAAAAAAAAAAAAATATGGCTAAAAATCTATTTTAATGAATACATTTGCAATCAATCTGTAGGTTAAAAAAAATAATAAAATAATGTTGCAATGTATTGGAATGCATTCCAAAATGTACAGCCTTTTGCTAAATTATGTATATTATTTGTACAAATAATGCATTTCATAATACAATTAAATAAATATATTTTGACAATGCATTTGCAATTCTGAAACAATAGCACTTTAAAGGGCATTTTAGAATATATTTTATGGAATGTATTTTGACAAGCATTCATAGTTGACAAATAACAATATTGGAGAAAGCTAATACATTTTACAATACATATTTTCATTTGCAACCAATAACATACGAAAATGTCTTACAAAATGCATTCTCGCAAAACTTAATGCATTCCAAGGCACAGTGCCATATATTTCAATATATTTTTTAACCATGTGGCAAAAATCAAAATTTGCAAAAACGGATAAATTCGAAAAAAAATCAAAATATTGATTATTTTTTCGTTTGAAATTTTAATTTTCGGCGAAATAATAATTACTATTCCATCAAAAATTTAAAAATGGATTAAAACTTAACGAAATGGGATTTGCCAAAAATGATTTACAGTAGGTAAAATATTATTCATTCCCCCTAAGAAATTTTGAGCCAATTAGCCATAATTATTTGAGTTTTTAAAAGATGTACAAACATGGGAGTTTAGGTGTTGAGTGAGCACAGGTAACTGGCAAAACGACCAAAGTTTTAGCTTCCTATGTATAGTAAACACCGTATTCGGTACCGATTAAGAGTCGCCCTTGAATTGTAGCCGCCTTCGAATAACAGCCGCGGCTGAGACACCAAGAATATCGTATTTTTATAAAAGTACGGTATTATTTCCGTATTTAACCTCTCGAACGATGAACGTACGCTTCGTTCATGACGTTCAGGCTTCGTTTGTTACATTAAAAATTGTAACAAACAAAAATCCGAAATTGTAATTTCTGACAAAAATGGCAGTTTTGAATAAGAGCGGCGGCTCTTAATCGATAAAATACGGTAGTAAATATTTGAAATTGTGTAGCAAAATAATTATTCACCTCCTTTGCGGTGTGACTATTTCTTAAGCAAATTTAACCAATATTTGCCAATTCATTTCTCCAGAAATGATTGGGTGCAAAATGAATTTCTAAATAAACTGATTTCAATTCTAAATCAAGTAAAAGTGTCATCCAAAATTTTCGTTGGAAAATAAGCCTGTTAATTGAACAAAAACATGTAACATCCAAACTTCATATTTATCACTCCTAAAATTGTCACTACCTCATATACTTAAAACAGAAAATATTTGCACAGCAGGAGAAATGATTAAGCTTAAATGGAAGAGTTGCCAGAAAAAAATGTGGAACATCAGAGCAGTAGAGATTAAAATGACAGTGTTAGGTAGTCTGATGAATTAAAAATGAATTTATTTTGATCAGAAAATGCCATTTATGTTTGGAGAAAGTCAGGGGCATCAACCAAAAAGGATATAATCCATCCTCTTGAAACCAAAACAGAGATGAAACAACAGGCAGGGCCGGATTTAGGTATTGCGGAGCCCCTAAGCAAACAATTTTTATCGCTAATTGCTTCAGAATTTCATAGGGGATTTACATTCTGTGTAACCTAGGACGATCAGTAAAAGACTTCACATCCGCCATTTTTTTGAAATCCAAGTTGTCCTGCATTGTTAGAACTATTTGCGGGCAAATGGCGGACAACTGACATCCCGCATTTGCATTTTTGGCAGACGTTATCACTATACAGTAGTTCAATTTTATTTAACGTTTGATTTAAAAATAATGCTTGAAAATTATTTATTGTAGTTTTAGATATTATTTTTAAATCAAACGTTAAATAACGCAAAATAACGTCATTTTGCACCGTTTCGGCCGGATGGCGCCACGAACACAAGACAGAATCGCATTACAGTCTAACAATTAAATTGTGCTAGGTGTGAAGTCCTGTCGTTGATCGTCATAAGTATAACTATGGGTTTGTGGATGCTGCTAATAACAATACAAATTTACAAACAATTGATTGCTGTCTCATGCAGCAAATAACAAACAAGTCAAGTCAACTGAAGTACAGTAAAAATCAAGTACATCGTACAGACAAATACTTAAAAATTCTTGCCACCGAGTGTCTTATGCTCGTTTCAATCTATTGCCATTTGAGAAAATTGTCTAATTATTAATTAAAATTCTCGTGCAGTCAATTTTTAGACCATTATCCGGAGTACTAGAGGAAAATTTATATAGATTGTTAGTTTAAAAATTTAAATCAAATATCACGTGGCCATCAGATGTTCGATTTGAGCTCAGAAGTGGTGTACCCCATTAATATGGAGGAGGACATCCATCTCTTTCAGTTAATGATTGAACGGGTCTCTCGAGTGAACTCATGACATACAATAATGATCGCGAGCTTGTGTAGATCAACTAGAGTTTTAAAAAACACTTGATCTGCATGCAATTACTTGCAAGTGCATTATCTTTAAATAAACTACTGCAGATTCTGCTATTCCAAATGTACAGATGTACAGTGTTTGCAGCAGGTACTTTTCCCTTAGAAAACTCCCGTTATGCTTATAAGTTTAAAATTCTATCGGAGTTTACGTTATAACTGAAAATAGCTTAGCATAGCCAATCTACCAATCCGGTATTTTCCACTATTTGCGTTACAGAACAAAAATTGAGATTTGCAACGACCTCATTTGCCGCCATTTTGAATTATTCGCTTCGTCCACGGTTTATCTAATTGTTTTCCTTCGAGTTAATTTAAATTCATAATAATAAAGTTGAAGCATTTGAAACAGTTAATAACAGATATTGCCTCTTTTTATGTTAAAAGAGACAATTACTATTTTCGGTAATCACGTTTTATGAATAAGG
This sequence comes from Strigamia acuminata, assembly GCA_949358305.1. Classification (NCBI taxonomy): domain Eukaryota; kingdom Metazoa; phylum Arthropoda; class Chilopoda; order Geophilomorpha; family Linotaeniidae; genus Strigamia; species Strigamia acuminata. The sequence continues at coordinate 63,997,296 of OX442314.1, read as the reverse complement.
TAAGTCTAATTTTATAATAACTATACCAGGGTTTCCCAAACGGTGAGGCGCGCCTCACTGGTGGGGCGCGAGCTGATTATTGGTGGGGCGCAGCCATCATACATGCCTAAATAAAACAAGCTTATTTTGCAAACTTTTATAAATTTTTAACCAAAATTATATAAAATTATATAAAAAATTATACGTACTAGTACACAGTTTTATGCAAATTTATATTAAAATTTCTTTTTTTCTTTTTAGTAATATATTTTTTTTAAATTTAATGCACTGGTTGATGAAGTGGGGCGCAGAAGATCGCCTTGCTTAAAAAGTGGGGCGCGATGCTAAAAAGTTTGGGAACCCCTGAACTATACGGTAACTTAAAACTTCAACATCAACTCTTACACTTTTATGTTACAAAAAGTACTATCATTAATAAGAGAAAAGTACCTGCTGCAAACTGTGTAATGTACTGTGACAGGAAACTAAAGAATCAAGTATAATCAAGACATCTATTAGACTTTACAATGCGTGCACGAAACGATCATTCGTTTTCCTTTATTCAGTTTTTGATGAGGTATTAGGAAAAGGAGGAATTTCCTTCGTTTTAAAAATTTTTTTTTTTAGGAAAATGAAATTAGGAAAATTCCTCCTTTTCCTAATACCTCATAAAAAACTGAACAAATGAAAACGGATGATCGTTTCGAGTACGCATTATTTACAGCAGCAGTTGTGATGGTATTTTTGAGTGAGTTTTAAATCATTGGAATTTTTATTTTAAACAATGGGAACGATAAGGTGTTCGAATACTGTTAACAACTTTCGGATTCTCACCTTTCAATTTGGAAATTCAATTTGCAAATTCAAATTGCAAAATGCTAATTGCAAAATGCAAATTGCAAAATGCAAATTGCAAAATGCAAATTGCAAAATGCAAATTGCAAAATGCAAATTGCAAAATGCAAATTGCAAAATGCAAATTGCAAAATGCAAATTGCAAAATGCAAATTGCAAAATGCAAATTGCAAAATGCAAATTGCAAAATGCAAATTGCAAAATGCAAATTGCAAAATGCAAATTGCAACTAAAAAGTCCAGATTAACGAAATCGGGGAGTAGAGTGAGAAATGCAAACCAGAAAATTATGCCTTTTTTCCACTTGTGACGGTTATGAACCATAGTTCTTATCGAATACTGGCACCAGAATGCCGCGCCAGCACATTATGGCGGTAGATTTGAACTCCATGGGTTAGTATATTATTTTAATCTAACTGTTTTGTGTCAGTTGAATATTACCTAGTTAAAAATACTACTTCGTAATTTAATACAACATAACTTGAGAAATGTTGACTCCTTGACTCCTTCACACTTGTTTAGAATTAAATCATCTTACAGAATTAGACAATGGGCTAATTCCAATTGTGGCCTGCATATCCGTTTCCAGTGTCCTGTATACCGGTATTCAGTTTCTGTGATGTATGATTAGAGGGATTCCAGGTACCCTATTTGTCGATTAAAGCATTGGCAGTACCTGTGGAGCACGGTATAGAGTTCTTTGCATATACAAGTATATGTATGGTGGTTTTTCAACTGGAAATCACCCGCCTTCAACAATTACCTAGAACTTGGACGCGTCTTTGACTATCCTCAAAACATATACAGTTTTCTGCCGATGATGTTAGCACTTGCCATTGTCTGTGGTGGTTGGCAACTGCTGAACCGTGGTTAATGCATACTATTAAAATGACGCTTGCTAATGCTGCTAATATGTGGTTGAATACCACCCTGGATAGGGGAACCTCAATTTTTACACATGGTGATGGTGCTTGTATGGTCAGGGAATTAGGCCTGTGCCGGCATTGAGGCCGGTGGTAGCTGGGTGATGCTGCTGTGCATGGCAATGGCTGAAGTTTACTGTCGTGCATGGTGAGGGAGACAGCAATTGTGTGTTTGCGAGGATGCTAGGCTTGGTGATGGATGTTGTAGATGGCAGACTGTGATTGCGAGGCTTAAATTATGATTCATGACAATGTTACTACAACCGAAATGTGTGATCAAATACCGGTATCTAATTATTATTTTACCCAGAGTATTTGGCAAATAAACTAAACCCAGTTTAGTCATGTTTAGTCATGTTTAGTCATGTCAACATGTGGTACATTTGGGGCAAAACCAGGCGTTCATTTAGATTATTACTGTTGGTTTGATCAAACGAAGTCATTGATAAAATGTAAAAACAATCGGTCATAATATAAATTGTTATATTGTGACCGATCAATCATTGTGTAATTTCAATCATGCATATTGGCTGAATAATTATAGTATAAAAAAATATATTAAAATTCACAGTCTGGATGCAGTAAAACTGTCTTAGTCCTAAAATCAAAAAGTTAAGTACAAGTATGTCTAGAGAGTAATAATAGGTAAGTAATTAGAAAAGATACACAAATAATTCTTTAAACAGGATTAAATACAATAACAGTAATGAATAAATGAAATGAATAACACTAAGCTAAGCTAATAATGACAAAAACGGAATAATAAGAAAAAGCGCAACAGCTGTTGCTCGCGGGAGATGGAGGGAATGTCGTTCACGTCTTCTTCCAAAAACTCACTCAACATGGGCGGCGTCGACTCCGGAGAAGCTCACAGTAGTCTTCGGCGGTGATGAGCGAGAGCCCTGGTCGTTAACCAGAGTTGGCTAAATGCGTGTATCATCAGTGTTGATACACAAAAAGCCAGATAGCTGGTTTCACTAAATGAAACAGCAGGATATCTCGAATCACAAGAACTGAGCACACACTCAATACTAACCTTTTGCAGGAGAGCAGTGAATGCGTGCGTTTAGTGGTGTTGTGAATTCAAGAGTGTGTTAAAACTCTAAATTTGAGCTCAGCACACTTCGGATCTGTGCAGCAGATATGCGCAATGAGCGCATTTTAGTGCAATGAAGAAATTATTGCACCAAAACGGTTAATTTGAAACTTATCCTGGCCAATTTGGGATGAGGTGTGCCTGGGGAGTTTTCACTCCTAAGACACAGCAGAGTTGTTTTGGCGTGCGCCAAACCAGAGTAATTAAAAATATTAAATATTTTTAGTGGTGATAATTCAAATATAAATTAATACATTTGAGATCACCACAGTGTTAAGATCTAATGTTACTGTACTAGTAGATTAATATTGAGTAGTTTGTGGACATGCTTTTTTCCTTATAAAAATTGCTTCTTTTATGATCTTATAGTGTTATAAGCTTTTGGTGTAGGACCACATTTGCGATCGCCAAATTTGCGATCGCTAAAATTGGTTCTAAAATTGCGACGGACCAAATTTGCGACGAATTAAAAATAAAATAAAATAATAAAATAATCCCAAATTTGCGATGGACCAAATTTGCGATGCACATTATTATTAAATTCCTCCCAACAATGCGACCTCTCAAATTTGCGATGGAGACTGAAAATGATCGGTATTGAACAAAAAACGACCGAAAATGATCGGAATTGAACAAAAAACGACCGAAAATGATCGAAATTGAACAAAAAACACCAAAAAGTGACCAAAAAACAACCAAAAATGACTGAAATCGTGGCGAAAACGACCTAAAATGGCCGTAAATGTATGGATTATAACAGAAAATAACAGCAAATCAAGTGTGAAATTTTTTAATGATTAAGATTAAAGTTGTGGGCAAGCTTTTGGTTATTATTTGGTGGTTTTCGGTCATTTTTGGATGGTTTTGTGGTCATTTTTGGGTGCTTTTGTTCATTTCTGATCATTTTCAGTGATTTTCGGTACCATTGCCGAGAATCGATTTTAGCGTGGGAAGGAATTCGTGTTAGTACAGTCCGCCCGTTGGTGCCCTTTCTCGCCGCATTTAAAACATTTGGGCCCCGCGTCGTAACTCTTTCCGCTCGATCTCATCGTCGTCGTCGTCGCCGTCTTTCCTTTCGTTTCGATTGTTGTGCTTTTCGTGCGGGCTTCCACGCCTCGCATTGTGCGTACAATCTCGCTGATATGATTATATTGTTGGAAATACATGGGCGATACAGCGGACTTAATTTTTAGTCCGTCTAACAAATAGTTCTGCGCGTCGCCGATCGTCATGCCCAACTTTTCACAAGTGGCCCACTTTCGTCGCAGATACGTCTCGGCCGCTTCGTTGCTCTTTTGCGGTGCCCGAATCAACCTCTCCTTTTCCTCGTACGTTAGCTGTGCATCTGGAAAATTCCGTTTCAGCTCGGCCGCCTATTCGTCGAATTTTCGGATCGTCGTCCCTGCGTTCTCATGCCACACTTTCGCCGGTCCGTCCAGCGCTGCTGCCGCCGACGTCACTTTGGTCACATTTGTCCATTTGTATTCCTTCGCATACTCGTCGACGTCGCGTAACCACCCTGTAGTCGTGCGCAACTCGTTTTGATCGCCCGAAAATCGCGGTAATTTTGGCGCATTTTTCACCTCTTTTGGCTCTTTTTGTAGCCCTTGCATCATCTGCATCATTTGCATCATTTGTGCCATCTGCTCCGCACTGAATACACCGCCCGCCGCCGGTGGCACGTTTATTTATTTAGGATCGCAATTTTAGCGATCGCAAATCTGACGATCGCAAATTTGAACCCCGCCCAAGCTTTTGAGGTTACAAACATGGTTGCGGCAAGTTTTCATATAACCTTATGTTATGTTCTCAAACTAGTAATTTTGATCACATGATCAAAACAACATGGATAGAGTACGACTGAAACTCTCGTAGGCTCTCTCAACAGGACGATATCCAATGGTATAAGCTTTGAAGCATTGTATTTCAACAGAATTTCAATAATATAGCCAACAAAAGTAGCGGTTTGGTTCATCACACTATGATTGTTTTGTGAACTTTGAAATAGTTATTTGAAAGAAAATGGCGACACACGTTGCTTGCTTGGTAAAAACTTTACAAGTGTCCTTTATTCTAAAACAATAGGGCTTCTTTTTCCTTCATCGACAGCCACGATTGGCTGTTCACAATAATTGCTCATTTTGGGTGGTCATTGGACGAGCAACGTCCGATGACCCCCAAGCACGCGCGCTGGTGACCCCTAATTGTCACAAGTCCGAATCCCCCCCGGCAACGCGCGTCGATGACCCCGAAACTTCACAGTTTAAACCGCTATTAGATTTCAACAATTCTAATGTTTATTGCAAGCTGATTGTTTAAGCAAAGTTGTGAGGTGGAAAAAAACTGTTGGCAGCCATTTTGAGAAATCATAAGGAAAGGACATCTATCGGGTGGCCCACATAAAAGCGGCCCGACAATACACAGAGGCTTACGAAGGGTGACTCAATAAATGTATACATGCACAAAATTAAATATACATTAATCATTAGCTGTGCGCAGTGTTGTTTAATTAACGTTTCTAGTGCAGTTTTTTCCGCTCTTTCGTTTGGTGTTTAGTTTTGAACGATCCGAGCTTTCTTTCTCGAGATATTTGCATTTTTCATTAATTTTTGTCCGAATTTTCTAAATTTGATGGCACTAGTCAGCTTGAATTTTAGATTTTGTGGTAATTTTGTGGATTTCTGCAGCAGTACCGGTACAGGTATAAGTGCACAGTACTTATAAAAAAAATACCACAATTTGTGGGACTGGTGCGGTACCTGGAACACTTTTTTGGTACCAAACGACTTTACTTTAGCAAAATCTCAAAAAATGTAGCAAAATCTCACAAAATCAAGCACAATCTTACAAAATCTCACAAAATCAAGCACAATCTTACAAAATCTCACAAAATCAAGCACAATTTTACAAAATCTCACAAAATCAAGCACAATCTTACAAAATCAAGCACAATCTTACAAAATCTCACAAAATCAAGCACAATCTCACAAAATCTTACAAAATCAAGCAAAATCTCATACTGGTACATCAGAAGAAATCCATAAAAGTACCATTAAAGAGATTCAAAAAGTACCACGAAATTCAGGAATGACTAGTGCAATCAAACTTGGCGAATTCGGACAATAATTGATTAAAATCGCAAATATCTTGAGGACAAAAGCTCGGATTGTCAAAAACTAAACACCAAACGCATGGTACTTTTATGGATTTCTTCTGATGTACCAGTATGAAATTTTGCTTGATTTTGTAAGATTTTGTGAGATTGTGCTTGATTTTGTGAGATTTTGTAAGATTGTGCTTGATTTTGTAAGATTGTGCTTGATTTTGTAAGATTGTGCTTGATTTTGTAAGATTGTGCTTGATTTTGTGAGATTTTGTAAGATTGTGCTTGATTTTGTGAGATTTTGTAAGATTGTGCTTGATTTTGTGAGATTTTGTAAGATTGTGCTTAATTTTGTGAGATTTTGTAAGATTGTGCTTGATTTTGTGAGATTTTGTAAGATTGTGCTTGATTTTGTGAGATTTTGTAAGATTGTGCTTGATTTTGTGAGATTTTGTAAGATTGTGCTTGATTTTGTGAGATTTTGCTACATTTTTTGAGATTTTGCTAAAGTTGGAGTGTTCGTCACTCCAATTCTTTCGTTTGTTTACTTCTTTAATTGTGACGCACGTCATGCACGTCGCGTTCTCGTGACATTACGAGATCGCGTACAGCGTGTGGTGATCTCAAAATATTCACCAACTTAGAAGATAAAATTAATTGTCTTCTAATTAATTTGACTGTGGCACACGCCAAGTCAGATCATGTGACCGAGGGGAGAAATCCTCTCTAGGCACATATCACCCCAGGTTGTCCGGGGTGAAAACGGTTATTAGCCGTTATGGTGCAATATGGTGTAATAACCACTAGTTGCACCCATTTGAGCTAAGTGCGCAGGTTTTCTGCGCAATGTTGAAGCGTGCTGTGCTCACGCCTTGGCTCAAATCGGGACTCTTGACAAAAATACACAACCCACAACATCACTGCGATATCTGCTCCGACAATACGTATTGACAGTGGACCGTGTAACCGTCAAGTTTCACCAGCTTGCTTTGTAACGAATTACAAAGCCAGCTATCCTGCTTGAATTAGCCGAAGCTAATTCCAGCAAACGAGAAGAAGAAGTTTCCCGACGATCGTGAACCATCGCCGTCGCTGCCGCGCGAACGACAGCCACCGCCATCGTACGAGAGCCGGACGCCTACAGCCGTCAACCACCGCCGCCGAGCCGTCGCACGAGCCGTAGAAGGAGCCCACGAGAACCATCGTCTTCGACCATCGTTCGTGAGTTCAGCAAACGAAGACATTTGCCTTCGCTCAACAACATTGTGTTGTTTAAGCGCCATTACTGACGCTTTGTAGCTTGCAACAGTCGTTGCAAGCCCTTCCTTTGTTTCACACTCATTATTCCGCGACTTGTCGCCATTGTATTATTTTAACTAGTCATTTTCATCATATTTTATTGTATTAAACCGAATAAACATATATATTGTGATTTTTATACTTAAAACTGTCTTTTTATTTCTTTTCCTTAAACTTAACCCCTAGATAATTTAAGGCCGCCGATTGTAAGTCTTTTATAGCATTCACCTGCGGTTTCTGCTTAATTTATTAGAAATTAAGTGGATAAAAACCCGGATCGCAGCACGTGGGGGCCCGTCCGGGATAGTCATTGTATAACTTTGTTAGTTAAAATTTACCCGCCATTTTTATCTTGCTTATCTTTCTTCTCTATCCTTTCTAAATCCTCATTGAAAAATGGCGACTCCTTCAGAGAAGAGACCGAGAGGAAGGCCGGCGAAGAGACGAGTGGCGATCGATCTACCAGTCGTGGATCAAGAAGTGACTGAGTCACAAGAACTGTTTGAAGCCATGGATCAAACAGCTAACTGTAACTCGGCACAGTTAATCGTGAATGAATTCACGCAAGCGTTGGAGCGACAGCAGCCATCCCCGCCAAGCGGCCAGTTGGACTTAAACAATCCAACTGGAAGTGGCCGTTCCAAGTCGCAAAACGATGATTTGAATTTACGAATTCAATCATCAAGTGCAGAGCACTCGCTGAATTCATCACCAGTCCAAGGTGCAGCGCAACAAGATTCTGAGAACTCCAATATGGAAGTTTCTCATTCTCCCGTGCGTGTTACCATGATGGACGCACTCCGTGAGCAAGCTAGGCTCGAGGGAGTAAAAGTCACTAGCGAAATGACTGTGGAACAAATCCACAAAGCTATGGTTCGCAAACAAAGCCAAAAAGACGTTGAAATCGTCAGAACAAGCTTGCAAGCAGAGTTCGAGCGAATGCATGCAGAAATGCAGCAGCAGAATGCCGAACTAAAACAACAACGTGCGAATGATCATGTTAAGTTGTTACAATTAGAGCAGGAAAAAGCTTCCTGGCTAATTACTGACGAAGAGCAACAACAAAGGCTCGAGCAACTAAATCAAGCACAAAAAGATTTAGAAATTGCTAATGAAAATTTGAGGTTGGCTAACGCAAATTTGCGAGATGCCAACACAAATTTAATGACTGCCGAACTAACCGCCCCAGTTCGAGCGAGGGAAATAATCCCCTCAGCTTCTCGAAATTACGAGAATTATGCTGCAGAGCAAGCAGCAAGAGCTAAGCGATTAGCACAACGAGAAAATGAAGTATTTCTCGCTCGACAGCAGTCTGTAATTGATGCTGGTCAAGCCGCCAAAAGTCAAAGTACTGCCGAGCAGTTATTACGTGCCGACTTAGCTGCGCAAGCTCGTGAAAACGAAATTCTTCGCGCAGATCTATTGACGGTACAAGAAAACTTTGCAGTAGTCGTACAAAAAGTACAAGACGTTTGTGGCGAAGATAATTTTGCAAAGCCAGCCCCAGTTTTGCAAAAAGGTGCTTCCAAATCACCTGAGTTGATTGATTTAACATCAGCTAAACCAAAAGTCAGTCGGCAATCAAGTTGGACTGACAGTGATGACTCACGCAGTAGTCGTGGAAGCCGTAATAGTCATCACAGTCGCAAAAAGCGAAAGCGACAACCAGACCCGACCGAATATCATTCCCCAAAAGTTCCGCAAAATTCGGATCGATTCTTTAGCAATAGTGACCAATTAATTGGATTGCTGGCGAAAAAGAATAAAGAACGTGAGAAACCACACGATCGTGGACGGTCACACGATAATCCGCGAGAAGGCTCACCAAAACGAGATTGTCACAACGACATCCGTGATGGGCCGAGATACCGTGGAAATCCGCCAGGTGGTGACCCACCAGGTGGAGACAGTTCAGATGGACATGGAGGTGGCCACTCACGTGACCACAATTCGAATGGCAATCGAAATGGAAGGGGACCACCAAATGGAGACCGTCGTCCGCCAGATGGCGACGATCCTCCGGACCCTGATCCGCCGCCAAATCCGAATCAAGAATCTGCGTCTGATACAGATTCCTCACGCCCCAGTGTGAGAGGGCGATCTCGTCACAGAACACGTAGTAGAACTCAAAGACCCGATTTCTACACGAAGGATGAGATTGACCAGTTGTTGAGGCAAAATGCTCAACAACAGCGAAAAAGCAGAAGGGATAAAATTATTTTGCAAAAAATAAATGAATTTACTTCTGATAAATGGACTCATCAAACAACAGATGAAAAGTTCATTAGATGGGATCGAGTTATCCCACATGCCTATAACGGAAATTGGCAAGCAGGGTCAAACCTCTTGCTGGAAATATTCGAACTAGGCAAAGTTCACAGTTTTGGCTGTGAAGGTGCATTGGCCCATCTAGTACCAAGAATACTGGTTGGCGATGTCAAGGAGTGGTTTCGCAGGAAAGACTTCACGAAGTGGGATGACTTCGTTAAACAATTTATGTTTAAATTTGGTGAATCGAGCGAAGACATCAAGACGCTCTGGAGATGTCTTAAGCAACGAAAAGGCGAAAGCTTACATTCGTACATGCTAAGAGCAGAGAATCTGCTTGGCAGAATGCCACATGCTGTTACTGATGCAACAGCAGATGATCAGTTTAGAGCTGGCCTCACAGAATATAGTAAAAATATTCTGATGATGTCGGACGCTCCCGACCCGGGGAAATTCTCCGAGTTAAACGAGTTCATGGAGGTCAATCAATTGCGCATTGACGAAAAGTACAAAGCTTACCTTACAGATAGCGAAAGGTCAGCGTACTTAAAGCGAGAGAAAAGACTCGCTGAGCAAAACAATGAAACCTTCAATGGTTTGAAATTGTTGCAGCCACCTAGTTACGAAGACTTTCTAGACGAAGTGGAAGGGAAGAGTTCGAAAAAAGAATCTTCCAAAAAGGACGTCAAAAATCCTCATTCAGTCCCTAAGTTACACGCCAATATAACTGGAGCTGAAACTCCGCCATCTGAAGCTGAAGAAGCTGAAGAGGAGGAGGAAGCAGGGGATGAGACGTTGGCTTTATTGGCCAAAGCAGCGGCATTGTTAGCAAAAAATAACCCCGTTGCAGGCAAATGGAAGCCAAAAATGAAACCAAAAAATGTTTCATTTGACGCATCAAAGGTGAATACCGAAAGGAATTCAAAATCACCTGCGGTGTCGCCTGAGCGCCGGTCTGACGCTCGTTCTCGTTCTGCCTCACCAGCAGCAACGAAAAAGAAATCGCCTGCCACTGATCCATGCAATTTATGCAAAAAATTAGGGCATTGGCAAAAAGACTGCCCATCCTCTAAAAAGGACAAACCAGTGTCAACAGCTGAGTTTGAAAAAGCAGTCAAGATCATAACTGACATGTTTCGAAAAAACTTGTAGACGCAGATCCATCAGGTCTAGTGGACGCTGCGTCACCTCCGAAATCGGAATCAGAGAATGAAAATCTGAAGATAATGGAAGATGTTGGAGAAGTTATTGATGAATTAATTCGTCAAACAGAACTAAAAGAAAAAGAATCTCTTGAGTTAAAAAAGGAGATTGTCGGCGAAACTCCGACTGAAGAAGACACTTCCAATATTAAAGATAAAGTCGAAATTAAAGATGATAGACCAAGCTCAGTTCCAGAGACACCTGGAATTGAGGAGTGCATTAAGTTATTTGCAGCTACAACTCTTGATACCAATGAGTTATTAGATGAATTGCCTTTGGAGCCTCCAATTACAATTCATCATAAATTGCGCAAGTTTGAGTGCAAACTGGCTGGAATACCAAACAGCCAAGACCTTCCGACGTTAAAGTTAGAAACGTTAAAAGGTGTAATAACTGGAATGTTGGACTCAGGAGCAAATAAAAGCTTCCTAGCCACTTCAGTTATTAATCAATTAGGTCTAGAAAAATATCTACGACCTATCGGACCTGGTGTCAGAGTTACGACGGCTAGTGAAGAAGTCACTCCAGATGGAACCATTCATCTTTCATTCCGATGGACACATGGCACGTTACGTCATCCGTTCATTGTAATACCAAATAAGTATCCAATGGTACTATTGGGTTGCGATTTTATGAATAAATTAAAAATCCAACCTAATCCACAGACGATGTCTTGGAATTTCACGCAACCTGTGGATGCAGATTTACCCTACATTCCACAAGCGTTGCTGGAACGTTATTTGGAGAAAGTAGAGGAACCCGATTCCTCATTTGTGACCTTTGCAAAAGCTTACGCTGCAAGTGTAACTCAAGGCAAAATTGATGAAGAGAATTTCATCCAGAAGTTAGTCGAAGAAGCTAACTTAAATTTGGAGCAATCCAAATTATTAGAAAAGATGTTATCCAAACATAAAAGGATTATTTCTAAAGATCCAGGTAAAACACACCTGGTTAAGCACAAAATTGAGCTTGACACGGAGAAACCCATCCGTGTCCCCTTTAAGAGCATAAACCCTCAAAAAAGGGAAATAATCAGACAACTTTGTCAAGACATGATTGACAAAGGCGTAGTCGTCAAAGCTGAAGGCGATTACGGAATGCGGCCAGTCCTAGTCATGCGACCAGGAAACGACCCACGCTTGTGCATTGATTTTCGCCCCATCAATACACATACTAAGTACAACCCACCTCAAATGCCAACAATTGAGGAAATTCTGCGAGAAATCGGAGAATTCGAGTGGGTCAGTACTATAGATCTGACCAAGGGATATTGGCAGATAGAATTGCGACCTGAAGACAGAGAAAAAACTGCCTTCTGGAGCCCAATGGGAAGACTAATGTTTTTAGTCATGCCTTTCGGATTAGTAAACGCACCAACTACCTTCCAAGAATTGATGGAAAAAGTTTTGGGTGACGTTTACAGAAAATTTGCATGGGCATATTTGGATGACATAATTGTCGTATCCAAATCGTTCGAAGAACACATTAAACATTTAGATATAGTGTTTAAAAAATTGGCAGAAGCTAATTTACATGCGCACCCTGGCAAGACGCATCTCTGTAGAAAGGAATTAATTTTTCTAGGCTACAAAGTAGGAGTAGAAGGACTTGCAGTAGACCCTAAAAAAGTCGCTGCAATTACGCAATTTCCGGCTCCTACCAATCTTAAGGAATTACAAAGATTTCTAGGCATGGTGAATTTCTTTCACCGCCTAATCAAGAATTTGGCCACAGTGGCAGAACCACTAAGGCCTCTCTTGAAGAAAGATGCGGAGTTCGATTGGGAACTGCATCATCAGGCAGCATTCGACGCAATAAAAGACTTGCTTACGAATGCTGAAACAATGAAGATGCCTGACTTGTACATGCCATTTATTGTTCATACTGACGCCAGTAAACAAGGGTTGGGTGCAGCCCTTACACAAAAGAAAAATGTGGATGGCCAAGAAGTCGAAATGCCATGCGTGTATGCAAGCAGAAGCTTGCAACCCGCAGAAAAGAATTATACTGTGACAGAATTGGAATGTCTCGCAGTAGTATGGGGATTGCGCAAATTTCGCCCATACTTAGAGTACACTACATTCACTGTACAAACGGATCACCAAGCACTTAAGTGGTTGATGTCGTTATCTGACCCGTCGGGTAGATTAGCTCGTTGGCAAATGGAGCTAATGGCGTATTCGTTCGAAATACAGTACGTCAAAGGTCCGCTAAATGTAATAGCAGACGCATTGTCACGTGCACCTGTCAGCGCACCTGACGAACCAGAAGACGATGGCGATAATGATGATTTATTATCATATTGTCCATCTCCTTGCCGAAGTTGGCAAATGGGAAAATTGAATGAATTACCCAAGTCGATAATAGTTAATGAAGACGATCAAGCATTAATCAATTTTTGTATTAACATGCATGATCCGTCAGGAACCCCTGACGTCGAATTAAGAGCTATGATGGCTAAAAAATTCGAGCTGCCAACAACAAATGTTTTAATTAAAGCATTTGCAGCTAAAATTGCTAGACAATTGGAATGTGATCCTCCAACGAGAGACGACATTATTGCAGAGCAAAAAGCAGACGAATTTTGCCAATATATTCGCAATTACTTATTAAATAAGCAATATCCAAGTTACATAGTAACTCGTCTTCAAAGAAGAAATTTTGAAAGACACGCGAGTACTTATCTCATTGAAGAAGATATGTTACTCCATTATCATCCTACCTCCACAGATGAACTAGGAGAGGATGGTAGGGCACTTAAAGTTGTTGTGCCAAGAAAATTGATTTATAAAATCATTTGGTTGATGCACGGACATCCACTGTCCGGCCACCCAGGCATTGCGAGGACAATGTACAGAACTCGAAGAGTTTATACCTGGAAAGGTATGAAACGTGATATTACACGTTTTATTCAACATTGTCAAGGATGTCAGGCATGTAAGCCGAGATCAAAGACCGAAATTGAAGGCGCTCAAATTGGACCATTTGGACCATTTGACTGCCTCAGTGTGGATTTGTCTGGTCCCAAACCAAGAACCAGAAAAAACAATACCCACATTTGCGTCATCGTAGATGTCGCTACACATTGGCCCGAATTATTTCCAATGTGTAATCCAACGGCAATAAAAGTTGCCAACACAATTTATCACTTATCAATGACTTTCGGATTTCCGAGACAAATCATAAGTGATAATGGACCTCAATTTCGATCACAGGTCTATAAAGAATTTTGCAAAAAATTCGACATGTCGCGAACACCGACATCGATTTATCATCCACAAAGCAATCCTGTGGAGAGAACCAATCGAGATATTAAATATTTAGTTTCGATTTATTTAGATATTCACGACCAATGGGACGAGTATCTACGCGAATTTGCATTCAGTTTGAGAACAACTGTAACAAGAGGCAGAGATTATTCTCCAGCTTTCTTAAATTTTTTCCGAGAATTAAGAATTCCTTGGGATCCAAGAATTCCGGAGGGAATTTTAGTCATTGACCCAAAAAATCCGCATTTATATGTTCAGAAATTAGAAACAATAATTGCAGAGACGTATCAGCATATGATGTCTCACGTCTTAGATTTGAGACGCCGTGTCGAAGCTGAAAAATCAGACAAGAAATTCGACAACTTCAGACAAAATGATTTAGTCTGGCGAGAGTCTCATATTCTCTCAAATGCCGCTAAAGGAATAGCAGCAGGCATTTCACCGAAAAGGAATGGGCCTTATGTAATTGTCAAAAGGTTACAAGGAGGCGCCTTTCAACTTCGACGGCTGAGTGATAATAAAATTTATCCAGCTGTTCACGGCACTGAATTAATGCCGTACTTTCCCGTTTTCAACCAAGAAATTTGGCTGGAAGGGGAGGAAGTGGGTCAAAAAACAAAAAATATTGTTAATACCTTGGATGATGTTGAATTATCCAAAATTCCTGTCGAAAACACGGAATCAAGTGAAAAATCGAAACTCAAAAATAACGAAGTCGATGAAATAAACCAGCGACTTGAAAATGTTTCTCTTGATGAAAATCTAGAAAAGGAAATGTTTTTAGAAAAAGAGAAAATTTCAAACAATGAAGAAGATAACTCATCTGACATTGGAGACGATGCTGATGACAATCTAAACAAGTTGGATTGTTCTTCGCGAAAGTCAAAGTACAACTTGAGATCTCGCGTTCCGCGAGTCAAGACATAGCGTTGACTTTCACCTTTTGGGTTTACCCAAAAGATCCGAGAGAGCAATCTCGTGACGTCATTCGTAGTAAATACTCGAATGACAACGTTCACAATGCGTTATAACTTGTGACGTCATTCGGTGTCACCGAAACAAGTTCGTTGCTCCAATCAACGAACTTAGCCACTTTTCCGATAAGTTTTGAAGTGGATGCATCGACTCCGATACAGCACGACAGTTTTTATTGACCCAGCAAACTCCGAAAGAATTTCTTTTTCGACGCGAAAAAGAAAACGAATGGCAGACGACGAAGTCAACCTCCATGCGGACGAAGAAACGCCGATGGAAGGAGCCGGTAACGATGTCCAATTATCGTTACAACAGAGGGTAAATTATTAAAATAATTTTCACTTGGTGTTTCAGTCAGAAAAATTGAGTAATTTCACTTTTTCTGACTTCAAACACAAGCCGCTAAAAAATAAAAATGGCGGCTATAAAAGTCACGTGCTTCAAGCATGTGCGAAGGGAGTTGCCATGACAACCAACATCCCTTAGTGGCTCACGGCCACAAGCGCTAAGCTTAAAAAAATATTTCAAATAAGAAATTATTTGTTTATTTTTAAATAAACTAATTTATTTATTTATTTTTTCGAATATAGATCGAGAGGGATCGAGAGACGCCGTTTGCGCTCCCCGATCATGTGCCGACCCAGCACCCGCTGATTTTTCGAGCGGCATTGCCCGAAAAAATCAGAAGACTGAAGACGGCGAACAACACGTGGTGGAAGCTGCGCCACGACTTCAGCAGATCGGCTCTGCAAGGATTTGGAGCAAGAGGTCGATTCATCGAGCGCCTTCACGTGGACGGTGTCGACGAAATCGAGTGGACGCTCGACGAGAGCCCCCCAGGACCACTAGCTGCCGAGTTGCTGCACAACCAGTGGCCAGTGACGCCACGAGAGCGTCACGAGCGCAGAAGAGCGCTAAAGAGTACCGGAATTAATTACGGTGCTCTCACCCAATTGAGGAAGAACCTCAAAACGACCCAACACGAAGTCGTGCGACGGTACCGCAAGTCCGTTCGTGACGGGAACCCGCAATTTCCCGTCACACAAACCGAGCTCCATCAGTTGGCGCTCGCCGGGTGTTTCAACGATTTTCCGGGATTCTTCCCGTCGAAAGCACTCCGAGCTGCCGCAGTGCAGCTTCGTGTCGACGAAAATCGACAACTGGCTCAAGAACAGGAGGCAGAGGAGCAAGCGCGCTGCGCTCTCCCTTTTTATCAAGAAGATGAAATTCCGGCCCCAGCGGCCATCAATCCTCCGCCGCAAGACGAGGATTTGAGGGTGGGGCAACTCCCTCCGCCGGTTCCAATCCGACCAATGTTCCGCGAATCGAGTCGCGATCGAGAGGAGCGACAGAGGCGATCGCGCCCATACTCGACTGAAGCACAGCCACTACGCCCGCAGTCGCGACGAGGACGGACACCAGAGACGTTTGGCTCGTCGTCCTCGCTGAGTTTCGAATCGGACTCCACAATCCAGTCCGCCCGAAGTAGCCGAACCGCCTCCACGTTCAAAGTAGACAACCCGGCTACTCCATACGCCATAAGACGTGTCGTCGGTGATATCTCTCCCGACTGTAGCGTGCCAGTACCTGGACACGCTAGCCGCTTGCCCGAACATGGATATGTTTCCCGCTTGCCGGCTGGAGTTAGCAACCTGCAACTCCGGCCATTTTTTAGTGAGTCATTCGGCCCACAATGGACCTGCTACGAGCAGCAACCCATTAGAGCGCAGCAAGAAGTGCTCCAAAAGCTGGACGCATACCAACGCGCCCAGATCGCCGAGTCGCAGAAGGACTGGCAGAGACTAGCTGAAAGGCTAGAAGTCTCCGACATCAATACCATTGATGATCCCCGCCTGATGGATTTTCAGCGTCAGCTAATTCCGGGGATGACTAGGGTGTTGTACCCTGGTGTTCTTCCTTCGCCAGGACAGGCGTTGGCGGCCATTACATACTTATGGACCGCTCCGATGGGCCTGTCGGAGAAGAAAGTCGAGCTGTGGTACCACCTCCGGCTCGACCCGCCTACGATCTTAGCCGAGCTAATAAAGCAAGTCGTAGCAAACGGCGAGACCGAAGAAGAGGCCGCCGTTCGGTTGCGAACCGAGTGGTCCTTTGCGAAGGCCACGGCGCAAATGACCGGAAGAACACCGCTTCCAGTTACGAGCGCCACCGCAGCTGCGTCACTAGCTGTTTTCCAGTCGGCCCAAGAAGGCGCTGGATGTTCGTTTTGGCCGGAGAACGCCGGAAGTTCTCAAACTCCAGCCGGAGTTCAACGGGCAGTCGAACCCCGTAAGCTCACCGGAGTTGGTCGAGCGCAGGGACGAGGCGTCACACCCTCGTCAACCTCCGCACCCGCGTTGGTTTTCTTGGGCTCGCCGAGCCATTTCGACGATGCCACGGCGGAAGACTCACGTCCACCGCCGCCGCCGCCGCCAGCCAAGCCGGAGACGAAGGTCAAGCCGCTGAAGAAGGAATCGGCTTTCAAGACCCTGATGCGCCTGTATCCGCACTTCTATTTGACGCCGGATACGCGAACACTGCTTAGCAACAACCACAAGTTGTCGAGGCAGGTGTTTATGTGGCTCGAAGACCACATTCGGGTGTTAAGCCCACCATCGGTGCTCCATGATCGACTCCTGAGAGCACGATTAGCGCCAGAGGATCCGATAGAGTTTGCGGCGCTGGGATTTTTCAACCGAGCGAACTCGGCAAGAATCATCCAGGTTTGGCTTCATGTCAACCCTGGAATGGTCTCCGGACCAAACGCAGGTCGCGACCTGTGTACGGTTAACGAGCGGTCAAATCCGAGGGACGACGCCACGGACATGATGCGCCCGTTGACGCCTGAGCGAACTCAGAACATGGACGAATCATAAATTGGTTCGTTCATTTTCTCTCCATGTAAGATTCGTCTTAAATGGGGGGATGTGTGGTGATCTCAAAATATTCACCAACTTAGAAGATAAAATTAATTGTCTTCTAATTAATTTGACTGTGGCACACGCCAAGTCAGATCATGTGACCGAGGGGAGAAATCCTCTCTAGGCACATATCACCCCAGGTTGTCCGGGGTGAAAACGGTTATTAGCCGTTATGGTGCAATATGGTGTAATAACCACTAGTTGCACCCATTTGAGCTAAGTGCGCAGGTTTTCTGCGCAATGTTGAAGCGTGCTGGGCTCACGCCTTGGCTCAAATCGGGACTCTTGACAAAAATACACAACCCACAACATCACTGCGATATCTGCTCCGACAATACGTATTGACAGTGGACCGTGTAACCGTCAAGTTTCACCAGCTTGCTTTGTAACGAATTACAAAGCCAGCTATCCTGCTTGAATTAGCCGAAGCTAATTCCAGCAAACGAGAAGAAGAAGTTTCCCGACGATCGTGAACCTGTTGGTCCTAAGACCAAATTTATTATCGATATCAAATGTTCATACTTTATATAATTCAATTTCAAATCAGTTATTTCGATGTTTGATGTCTTATTCGTTATATTTCGCTTTTGCACACATTGTGTGCTGTCCCGTATGTAATTCCATACCTGCATAATGTTTTTCAGTATGATTTGTTCTTTTGTTTTGACATCTAATGTCAATTATTGCCACCAGAGTGTGTTCTCACTCTTCTTCTTTTTCCAACATGGCGCCATGCATGGGTTTTGCACAGCTTAGCCATGGTTTCACCACAAATGTAATGTATCATTTTCTTATTAAATTGTTTTATTGTTTTTACACATTGTCTTTGCATTAAAGCACATTCAGTGCTGTTTTTCACGCGCACATAAGCGTCCTTAAGACGCGCGCATTTGGTAAACGATACGGTGAACGTATCGACGACGTCGTGCACGAAGCACGACGCCATTTTGTTTTGGCTTATCATTTCACGCTTCTCGTCGGCATTTCGCCGACCACTGCGCGCTCCTCTGCTACCAGTTACCTACAATTGGTAGCAGAGGATGGTTCCTTGCTAGTTGGCCATTTATTTCGTTAATTTTCGACGCAATATTCGCGAAATTCGCGATTTTTGCGCCGAAATCTTTTATTTGCAGAAAACGACGATTTTCGAGCCGATTTTCGTACTGGAGACGTCAGATACGCATCGCCGACGTTCCACAAGAGTCTGCAACGTTTTCCTCACGATTCGCCGACTAATTTTGCCAGAAATCACGCGGGATTCGCAAATTTCTAGGCAAATTCCTTTATTTTTGCAGGTATCATCGATTTTCGGCCCGATTTTTGTCCGCCGTACGTCCACAACGTATCGCCGACGTTCAAGACAGCCAGGGCTGTCTATATTTCCACCGATTCGTCTAATTTTCGTCCGAAATCACGCGGGATTCGCGAATTTCGGCGAATTTAAATTTATTTTCAGGTTTTTCGTCATTTTGGATTCGCTTCTCCGCTTAGCACGTTGCGGCGGATACAACGAGAATCCAATACTAGATTATTGGCGGCTTAGTTCCCCGGTGAACGGTCGTAATCACCGATCTTTAGAACATTTTCACGAAGAGCCTCGAATTTTTTTCGAGAAGAATTCGGGTTTTAAATTCGAATTTGCGTTTTCTCCAGCTTTTCGAGAAAGCTGCGCCGTGCCTTCATTTGCACGAGAGTTGCACCCGCGACCGATTCATCTATTTCTCCTTCTTGTCGATTTACATTGTTAACTTTAAGGTAGAATTTAAGGCTTTTGGGGGACATTTAGCATCGTATTCGCCCTTCGATCGAATCCGATCAAGCGATTACGTATTCTCCGGTAGTGCTTGTCGTGGTACAAGTGAGGTTTCCCGCGGGCCCAGGTGCACCGATCGGACCCTCTCAGACTGGCTACCGGAGGTTTTTGAATTCCTTCAGAAGGAATTGCCCAATTTGACGGTTTCCGCCTCGAAAGTGCTTCGCATCGAGTGTTGTGCTTCGTTTTCGTGCAGTGCTACGGTGTCTCGTGTGTACTATTTCTCTGAGCCTGTGTTTTCGTCGCGGAGTGTCGAGTTTTCCACGCCACGATGCACAAATCCGGAGATTCATCGAGCAAAATTCCCGTACTCGGAGTTGGAAACTACGAGCAGTGGCAACGATCGATGCGGATGCTCTTAAAGTCCGAGGGCCTTTGGAGGCATGTTACCGAGGAGAAGGAAGCCGAACATTTAGCTACCTTGACGGAAAAGGAGAAAGACCGGTACATGACCAAGAAAGATAAAGCCCTCGGTCACATCTATATCCAAGTCAGCGAGCCCAAACGATCAGTGTTGGACACGTGCAACACGCCGAAAGAAGCGTGGGACGCGCTGGCTAAGATTTATGCGCCAAGCTCACGGGCCAGAAGAGCAGCCATGCGTTGGGAGTTTTTAAATCTCCAGATTGGACCCAACGAGGATATGCCGGATTTTATTGCCAGAGTCGATCACTATGTTAGGCAATTAAAGGACGTTAAAGAGGAAACTTCGCCCGACCACCACGCATATCAGTATCTTAAGGGATTGCCACCTGAGTATGCCCAGGCAACGTTCGCAATTTACCATTGGCCGGATGACAAATTTACACCGACTTTGGTTGCCGAACAGTTGATATCCGAACAATCTCGTTTAAGATCAGCGGGTCTGCTTCGAACAACTCCACCGACGGCTCATACTTCTGCAAAAGGACAGTTTCGCCCGCGTAATAAATCTGGTGCTCGTGATTTGTCAACTATTCGGTGTTTTAATTGCGAACAGATGGGCCACTACGCGAATAAGTGCCCCCACCCTCGACGTGAAAATCCGAATCAGCCGACGGTTTCCGTACAACGCTCATCGAGAAGTAAGAGTCGAAGACGGAATAAGAACGCCGTCGCCAAGGTCGAAGACACTCGTCCTCGAGGGAGCTCACGTCCAATTCGGAAAGGGACATTTTTCTGCAGTGCACCGCAAGTCGTTGAGCGCCCAGTTGCCCACTTTATGCAATCCAATGAGTGGATTGTTGACTGCGGCGCTACCGACCACGTGACCCATGTGCGAGCGTTATTCACCGATTTCACGAACATTCCGCCTTTCGATATCGAATTGGGGCAAGGCAAATCGCAAGTTACTGGACGAGGAACGGTTCAACTTCTCACGTCAGTTGATGATGCAGATTGCGTTTTGGATTTGACCAACGTTCTATATGCACCGAATTTCGAAGCCAATTTGATTTCGGTGTCGAAAATCGATAAAACGCGACATCATATCCACATTTTCAACGGAGAAGTTAATGTTTATGAATCGGACTATCGTTTACCAATCATTCGTGCAAAGGAACGTGGTGGCTTGTATTATTTGGACGGTTTGTGTTCGGCCCCTATCAGTTCGACAACGGTTTCGACGACCACTCCACCGACAATTCAACCTGTCAAAACACTGGTCACGACAGAAGTGGATTTCGACAATGTTCCGAAACCGGTTAAAGGGAAACGAAAGCAACGGGAAATTACGGACTATCGTTTTGATCCGCCAGCGGTTGAGAGTGTGAAAGCAATTCCCGCCCAACCAATTCCAAACCTGACCGATCCTACACATTTTCCCGTCCTTACTCCTGTTCCCCCACCGGTCATTGTCAATCCGACCACACAATCCTATTCCAATGCTCTGCAATGTCTACCGATTTCCCCTCCTCCTGGCAATTTACCTCCGTCACAGAAAAAGGTAATTGCTAATCCTGCTTCGGTTAAAGATGCCACCGGTCTATGGCACAGTCGTCTCGGTCACCTGCATACTAATGCGATGAAGCTTCTGGCAGCTAACGACCAGGTTTATGGTTTGCAACCAGCTGAAGTCCGACAAGAATTGTCGTGTAACGACTGCAGAATTGCTAAATCGACCAGAGCTTCGCATAAACCGGACCCGAATCCCTGTACATCGAAACCATTGGACCTTCTGCACATGGATTTGTGGGGACCAGCCCCGCTCACGTCACTGGGCGGCTCGGATTATGTTTTCACCATCATCGACGATGCCACACGTTACACGTGGATTATCCCGTTGGCCCAGAAGTCGCAAACCTTTGGGGCATTCAAAGACTTCGTCGCCCGCGTTGAACGAATTCAGAATACGCGTGTGAAAGCGATTAGATCCGACCGCGGAGGCGAATTCATGTCAAATGAATTCTTGAACTATCTCAAAGAAAAGGGCATCCAAGGGCAGAGGACCAATCCTGCATCACCTCAAATGAACGGCACTGCAGAACGCATAAATCGAACAATGGCCGACAGTGTCCGATCTCTTATCTCCGAAACTCAACTCCCGGACGACCTTTGGGCGGAACTCGCAGTTACTTTCGCGTATGTGAAGAACCGAAGTCCGCATTCGAGATTGAATAACCAAATTCCGTATATCCTATGGCGACAACGAGCATTGTCTTTACGACACCTACGCAAAATGGGGTCCAAATGCTGGGTGCATTACACCGCGCCAGGCCGCAAGAAACTAGATCCGCGTGCATGGGAGGGATATCTCGTTGGTTACGCGACTGGTACCCGCGGATATAGAGTTTGGAATCCGGTAGAAGATCGAGTTTACGAAACGGTTCACGTCAAGATCGATGAACGCCAATCATATCGGAAATCTCTTCGTGGCGCATCTCAACGGCCCGAAGAAACTTTTTCTGATGTCGGACAGCAATCGGTTTCGTTTAACGACAACGTCCAGTTCCATGACTGGCCAAGAGGATCCGATTCCGAACATTCTGATCATTCCGACGACGATTCCGATAATGGTGGAGCTAGCCATGTCAGCGGCGTGTCGACATCTCACTCTGTTCATACACCGGTCATCCAATTGCCGCCTCCGACAACGCCAGAGCAGTTACTGTTGGATGCGTGTGCACTGCAATTACCGAGTTCGGCAAGTCTAGGACATTCACAATCGTATCCCATCCTCTATCAGGAAGGAGATACAGATGACGATATTGCTGACTTTGATGACCAAGCCATTCTTCCAAGAACATCTGATTTCACTGGGACATCTGCAGAGCAGTCTCCTCGCCAATCACCGCCTGGTTCTCCAGCGAGATACATCACATATCGCCGGAAAACCCGTGGAGCAGATCTTTCTCATACAGTGTCGGTATTTGACGATACTCCAATGTCTCCTGCTCCAATTCAGCACATAGTCGGGACTGAAGTCTTGCCTGCTACGGATCGCCATACTGCATATATTTGGCGACCCATTGGGGGAGATTCCGAGTGCAGTGATTGGAGACGCGAGGAACACCTCCGGAAGGATCAAGTTCCGGGATCGATTAAAACGGACGTTTACTATTTTCCGATGCCGGGCATTCGACTCAGATCTCAGAGGGATGTTGATGAATACTGTATGCTCAACAACATCGATTATGACCCCAGTTTATTTATTTGGAGCAACATCGAGTACACATTGCCTACGATTCCGGGTGCTCGCCATGCGGCTCATCTTTGTAGAACGGAACCAGCTTCCTATGCTGAAATCCCGAAATTTTCCGATGCTCCGAAGTGGCGGGAAGCCATTAAGGAAGAGCTCGACACATTTACCGAAAGAGAAGTTTATCTCGAAGTTCCAAGACCACCGGATACTACGATTCTTGGCTGCAAATGGCTTTTTAAGCTTAAGACCGATGCAGCAGGGACGATCACCAGATATCGAGCTCGTTTAGTCGCCCAGGGTTTTCGTCAAACTCTCGGAGTCGACTACGATGAAGTTTTTAGTCCGGTGGTGAATTTCGTCTTAATCCGTTTATTCTTCTGTCTTCTCGTAGTGTTGCGTGGTTGGAAGGATGCACACTTAGATGTGAAATGTGCGTACCTGTATGGCGAACTTAAACACAAAGTCTACATGCGGATCCCTGCAGGTGCCACATGTTCCAACCCCAACAATGTGTGGCTACTCGTTAAATCCCTTTACGGCCTCCACCAGTCGGGAAGACAATGGTTCGAAAAATTGGACGAAACGCTTCGAGACCTCGGATTCCGAAGAATGCCCGCGTGTAATTGTGTTTACGTCTTCGGAAATTCCGCTATCATGTTAGTCTACGTGGACGATATTATTTTATTCTACGCATCCGACAGTGTTTTCGACCAATTGATCCGACTCATCAGTTCGAAATTCCAAATCGTCAATCTCGGTCCGATTACGAAATTGTTAGGTGTCGAGTTTATCCGTGATATGGGACGCACATTCATTTCCCAACGTGCTTATATTGCGAAGATCATCAAAAAGTTCGGTACCTCGACCAACAAGCTCGTGAAAGTTCCCGTGACACCCGGGACGACACTCGTCAGAGGATCGACCGAGAATTTGGAAGATTTTCCATACCGCTCACTGATCGGATCGCTGTTATTCTTGGCTTCGAGGACACGCCCCGATATACTTTACTCCGTTATCCATTTATCGCAATACAACACCTGCTATAATAAGACCCACATTCGAGCATTACTTCAAGTTCTACAGTACGTCGCTAACACCGCGCACTTTTGCATCGAATTATCCGGCTGTACATCTTCACAATTGTGGGCTTACACCGACGCTTCGTGGGCATGCGATCCGGAGACATCATTGAGTTTCGGCGGCTATATTACTTTCATCGGCAACATTCCAATCGGCTGGTCCTGTCGTAAACAGTCGACCGTGGCATGCTCAACAATGGAAGCAGAATTTATCGCCCTTGTTGAGTGCGTCAAAGAACTTTACTGGCTGGACCACGTTTATCTTCAGTTTCCGATCCTCAACCGATTATCGCGACCCGTCATTTATTCCGACGCTCTCTCGGCCATACAGTTTACTTCCAACGATGTCGAAACTTCGAAAACTCGACATATTCGTGTACGTTATCACTGGCTCAGGGAGTGGTATACGGCGGGACGTTTCGAACTCCGAAAAGTGCCCGGCGACCTGAACGTCGCTGACATCTTCACGAAGTGGCTCGGATCGGAGCGTTTACAATCGTTGATTTCTCGGATTTTCCGATTGTGACTTTATCGTGACATTCCTGTGTTAGTTTTTCCCGATTATGAGAGTCATCGAGATCAGTGGGAATATTCGGGCTTCCGTAGAGTTTTACATTTATAGTACCCGGCTCGGTGATTCGACTTAATGATTTCCATTTTGTTTAATGTTTACACTGTAATTCCAGTATGCGTTTATATTTCCCCTGAACATTTAAGATCGAAGGGGGGATTTGTTGGTCCTAAGACCAAATTTATTATCGATATCAAATGTTCATACTTTATATAATTCAATTTCAAATCAGTTATTTCGATGTTTGATGTCTTATTCGTTATATTTCGCTTTTGCACACATTGTGTGCTGTCCCGTATGTAATTCCATACCTGCATAATGTTTTTCAGTATGATTTGTTCTTTTGTTTTGACATCTAATGTCAATTATTGCCACCAGAGTGTGTTCTCACTCTTCTTCTTTTTCCAACATGGCGCCATGCATGGGTTTTGCACAGCTTAGCCATGGTTTCACCACAAATGTAATGTATCATTTTCTTATTAAATTGTTTTATTGTTTTTACACATTGTCTTTGCATTAAAGCACATTCAGTGCTGTTTTTCACGCGCACATAAGCGTCCTTAAGACGCGCGCATTTGGTAAACGATACGGTGAACGTATCGACGACGTCGTGCACGAAGCACGACGCCATTTTGTTTTGGCTTATCATTTCACGCTTCTCGTCGGCATTTCGCCGACCACTGCGCGCTCCTCTGCTACCAGTTACCTACAGAACCATCGCCGTCGCTGCCGCGCGAACGACAGCCACCGCCATCGTACGAGAGCCGGACGCCTACAGCCGTCAACCACCGCCGCCGAGCCGTCGCACGAGCCGTAGAAGGAGCCCACGAGAACCATCGTCTTCGACCATCGTTCGTGAGTTCAGCAAACGAAGACATTTGCCTTCGCTCAACAACATTGTGTTGTTTAAGCGCCATTACTGACGCTTTGTAGCTTGCAACAGTCGTTGCAAGCCCTTCCTTTGTTTCACACTCATTATTCCGCGACTTGTCGCCATTGTATTATTTTAACTAGTCATTTTCATCATATTTTATTGTATTAAACCGAATAAACATATATATTGTGATTTTTATACTTAAAACTGTCTTTTTATTTCTTTTCCTTAAACTTAACCCCTAGATAATTTAAGGCCGCCGATTGTAAGTCTTTTATAGCATTCACCTGCGGTTTCTGCTTAATTTATTAGAAATTAAGTGGATAAAAACCCGGATCGCAGCAAGCGCCACCTGTACTTTCATGCAAATAAAGCCATTCATTCAAATATTCACACAACAACTGCCTCGTGTTCAATTCCATCCAACAATGTCCAGTTCCATCCGATACAATCCCAAGCACAGAACACACCAAAAGTAAAGTCGTTTGGTACCAAAAAAGTGTTACAGGTACCGTACCAGTCCCACAAATTGTGGTATTTTTTTTATAAGTACTGTGCACTTATACCTGTACCGGTACTGCTGCAGAAATCCACAAAATTACCACAAAATCTAAAATTCAAGCTGACTAGTGCCATCAAATTTAGAAAATTCGGACAAAAATTAATGAAAAATGCAAATATCTCGAGAAAGAAAGCTCGGATCGTTCAAAACTACCTAAACACCAAACGAAAGAGCAGAAAAAACTGCATTAGAAACGTTAATTAAACAACCCTGACCACAGCTAATGATTTATGCATATTTAATTTTGTGCATGTATACATTTTTTGAGTCGCCCTTCGCAAGCCTCCGTGTATTGTCGGGCCGCTTTTATGTGGGCCACCCGGTAATTGGCTGCCTTATTTTACTGTATAAGGTACTTTTATAAAAATCCATTTTTCTTATGCTTACAGTCCATCCTTATGCTTATGACGCCGTAAGGTCATAAGGATGGCCATTTATAAGGAGAAAGGCATGCCCGCAAACTCTCTATTAGTTGCAATATTGTTAACCTTAGAAGTAGGTTTAGTATTTACAGTACGTTGCGTATACTTATTGCACATTGCCCGGAATAATCACTGTGGCGATTACACTAGTACGTCCAGTCCCCAATAAATTGTAGATGTGTTGAGAAACTTTGTGTGTTGAGTCTATTTATTACTCTGTACATGTTCAACCACTCATTTAACCAGCCCACGCCAGACGTAATGCTTTGTATAAAATGGTTAAGTAGGTTTACCGTTTGTAACAGTAGCCTAGGATTTTTGGTTACTAATATTTTATTTAAATGTGTTGGGTGAATTTTTAGTTTTATGTTCTATTGTGTTTCTTCAATTGAATATGAAATGAAGAATTGATATCCTTGTGTTGAATTTCATGCATACTTAAATAAAGCCCTTGCATAAAGTAAAATACTTTTTAACTTACCAACATGAAATCGCTTGTGTTTCTTAGTGGTATTGTTTTGACATATTTCACTATTTTAGAAGGAGTTTTTCGCCCATGTCCAGAGATTCATTTACCAAAGTGGGATGATTTCGATTTCTTGAAGGTAATTTTTTTATTATCTATCCTTATTCTAATTAGTTGAAAAAAAATTGTTTATTTTATTTTTAGACTCAGGCTGGAATTTGGCATTTGACACACATGACCAATTTTGAAATTGGAGTAAACATCGACGAGTCTGTAGGATGTACAGATAAAATACTAGAAGTCACCAATGACTATAAAAGCATTAATTCTGTCAGCATGGGATTTCCACTATTGTAAGTACAGTATAATGATATTTTTTAAACTATTCTATGGAAAAGATGAAGATTTACATTAAAGCTCCAACAAACCACTATTGATGTCATAACTGCACCAAGTCGCACAGCACTAGACTACCCAGGAGAAAAAGGTTCTGCAGAATTCTGCAGAAAAATGTTAACCTTTTCTGCAGAGAAAAAAGATTTTCTGCAGAATTTTTTCGGCAGGCAAATTTTCTGCAGAATTCTGCACATTTTTTTTACCTGGGTAGTTCTGTTCTACGCAACCAGTGTCTTAACTAGGGTCTTGATGCCAAATTCAATTTGCACATTCCTTTTTACAAATAGGATTTCTGACGGTCAATTGGTGTTTCAAAAAGCATTTGGCTTAATTGTAATTTCAAAACAATAAGATCATATTTGTACATCAATAACGTAGGAGTGCTAGGGTGATCCCTAGCAACCGCTCTACTCTTGCAAAATAAACAGTATCAACTGGAGTCGATTTCAACTAAGAATACCAGTCGTTTTTGAATTCCTTAATGAGACTGAGTTCATCCGAATGTCAGATTAATCACATAGTCAGATTAATCCCGTTTTAACACTGGCGCAGTGAAAATCAAACTTGAAAACGAATCGAATTTAGAATCAACATTCTATTTCATCTTACCAAAAGGTTCGAATCGGCAGGATTGGAATGGACGGAAATCGAGTGACATGTCCTCTGCATCTGGCCAAATAAACGTAACGTGGTCCCAATTTCGACTTTCAGCAGAGCCAGTCTTGTCGCTGATCAACTCAGCAAGAGTTTTGGCGACCGTTTCTTCCTGGATCATTGAATGATGGTATACAGAGGATGAATACTCAAAAATGAAAAACTTTAAAAGTGCAATTGCAAGTGATTGGCACACCACATTTAAATTTTGTTTGTTACATCAAGTAATCTGAACATTACTCTTGATTTACAACAATGGTCATAACTGTCAGTTTAAATATGGCGCCATCACGGTACAGAAGTTGATGTTATGGTCAAAATGCATTTCGAGGAGGGTTACTCATCTAAACCAAAAAACAAATACTTAAAAGTTGTATGAGCACCATCTAGGTGAAAAGTGTGGAAATATAGCAACATTGGATGAGGCTTTCATCTGACTTAACTTCTGTAACGGTATTCGAAAATGTACTATGTTTACCCGCTTAAAATGTGCCAGAAGAGTGGCTTGTGAAAAGTTGGCCATGTGGCTTTATGGTGGATGGAGGTATTACTGGCAAAGGACAACTTATCAGAGCGCCAAAAAAAGTGAAAGTTAATACAGTGTACTACCGTGACTACATACTAAAACTATATTTGGAGAAAGAAATTCCATTGCTGTATCCAGGAGAAGTGAACAAAGTGACTTTACATCACGACAAAGCTTCTTCACACACTGCCGAGCTCACTACAGTCTACTTCGAAAATCTAAAAGCTACAGTTTGTCTTAATTATATTAGTTAAGAGGACATACCCACCAAATCATCAGACATCAGTCCCATGGACTTTTTTGTATTTGGTATTTTAAAACAGCATCTGTTTCATCAAAAAGCCAACACCATAGAAAGACTTTAGAAAGTTGTTTGTGATGTACAGTTTACTCTTACACCTGAGAAGTGCAGAGAAGTGTTCCAGGCATGGAACCAAAGATGCAGGACTGTTAGTGCACTCCATAGGAGACACATTGAACAAACATGTATTAAAGGAAATAAATTAAAAATTGCAGCATTTTATTTTTGAGTATTCACCCTCAGTACTGCGATTTGCACAAATTTGTCACGTAGTATCTTCGCGCTTGCAACGATTCGCAAGTGAGTAGCACGGACTTTTTGGTTCTGCATCCGGAGTGCTGGTCGTGAGATTATCCGTGGATAATAGAGGAAGATGCCATTGCTTCACACCAACATCGGTGGGTCAAGTGCACCGGGACGCCGTCGAATGAGATCAGTCGCCAGTTCAAGTGAATCTGACATAATGCATGCGCGAGCGTGGTGAGCCTTCCGGTCCAATCGTACATGCACAATGTGATGTGCTGCTACTTAAACTACATTCCACGCAATTTACCAGTTTAGGAGTTTGTCATAGACGGAATGACAGTGAGCATTTTCTGCCGGGCGGTCAAATTGAGGCAGTGTATCAGAGTTCTTGTCAGTTTCCAACGCAAACGATTTGCTGTAGCCATTCTCGCCACCAATGTGCATTCTGTCAGGTCATAGAAAGTGTGAAACACATTGGAGTGAATCACCAGTCTTTCAGAAATTACATCATCACGAATATTATTGTTAAGCAACAAATAGACCTTTTCAATTACTCTTGCTTATTTTATGTACATTGTTTTGAAACAATTTTGACCGATTTTTTTGCAAATTTTATCATTTGAATGCATGTATTACAAATTTTTGTATCTTTAAAATAAAATGAATGCCCCTGCTATGTATTAATTTACATCAAACAAATGCTTGTATTACTACTAGGCAACCCTTCTTTCTTTTATACGAGTATAATAAAACAGTCTGACTCCAAATTGCCAATGTGACAATACTCGTTTATGCCGCTCTAATATTTATTATAGTGTTAAACATTATGAAATGTGACCTACACAATCTATCTTTCTCAGTATTTGCTCAGACTCGAATACTTATTAATGGCACAGTTACAGTTAAATGTAACCTGAATGAACAAAATCAGAATCAGTTTAAAACCTTTTTTTCTCTTCCTTGTGAACAATGGTGCAGAACAAAATTCGATTTAGGCCTGATGCAGATCATGACAGCTCAACTCGGTATTTCTAACCCCAATGGTACCTTACCAATATCTCTAGTTTCGAGTCCCTAAAGTCGTTGGCACGATGGCCAGTGTTGATAAATCAGACTATTACTCCATTGATGGGTAACTCGAGTTGCATCGTGATGAGGAGGGAACTAGTAAATGGGGGCAAATCTTATGTGTTCGTATGCGTGACGAATCGCTTCGGATCCGCGACTTCATTGTATTTCTTCGACCATGACGCCACATCATCGTTTTGACGTTCGACTCACAGCAATCGTACAGTAGTGACGTGGGAGCACTGGCAGTTCTCGTCGTCGACTTACGCCATGCAGAGCTGCGGCCACGGTGTCTACTGCCAACTCTTACTCGTCGTTGTAAAATGTGAGTTCGTCAAGTACGCCGCCATTACTTGTGCCTCTTTATCATCCATCTTGACCGGCGCACTCCATAACGACTTGTTCATCACAATCCGCATGCGAGCAGCACCCATCCAACAGCAGTTGGCCGTAATGATCCACTCTTCCTCGTTCTTCGAGTGGCGGCCACTCGTTCTCACCTAGGTAAAGTCCACTGAATCAAGCGACACGTGCTTTGCGTTTTTTTCTCAAGACTCTCTTTGCCGCTCTCCAGTGTGCTTTGCCTGGATTTTCGCAAAATTGACTCGACACACTAAGCTTAAAACGGTGTGTGTGATGTCTGGTTTGGTTGAGTTTGACAAATAAATTAGCCTTCCTTCCCAGCAATTCATGATATGACCTTTTGTCTCATACAGTTTATTTTATTTGCTGTCTTTGCTGACAACTTGTAGCAACCTCAAAATATTAATAAAATTTTAAGTGTATAATTAAATGGCAAAAATGACTAGTTGTTTAGGGGTTATCAAAGTCGCAGACGGGATGCTTAGCAAGTCTGAGTCTTATAAGCTCAAAATTTAAATCTTATTATTTATAAGAGCACTTATAAATAAAACAAGGTCATTTCAATGAAAAATAACTTAAAATTCTTATACTCGGACTTGGGAAATCGCAAGAGTATTACATTACATAAAAATATAATTAATATAAATTAAAAGTCTAAGGTAATTAAAATGAAAAAATTATTAATGAAACAAAACAAGAATAAATTTTAACTTTAAACATTATTCGTATGAAATGGCGCTTGTTGGTGAAGAATTTCCTTCTTTACTTATGGATTCGATTCACTCAATGGAATTGACAACGAAATTTAATTTCTCTCAAACGGATGAGATTAATTCACTGCCTGAAGAATTAAATATTCTTCCTCCTTTTCGGCTACTTTCGGCTACTTTCGGCAAGTTCACCTTTTTTCTATAGGGTAAAACTGGCGTTCTCAAATAAGCAGTTGACATTTGAATCTGGCTTTGATGAGCTACTGCAAACAACCTTGTATATTTTGTTGATTTTTTAACAAGAGTGTGTGTAGGCAATTCAAGGGTTTAGTTCAGACTGAATCTTTTTCAGAGAAACTTTCTCGCTCTACAGGATGTGACCCATCCTGTAAGCCATGCGGGTTCACACCCTAATCTACCATGGCAACTCCCTATGTTGCACACATGACATGATGATAATAAATTTAGATTTTTTTAATTTTGTCAAAAATAATTTACTTTGGAAACCCCGAAACGAATTTCGACCACAAACTTAGAGGTTAATTTCTAGTGAGCATCCATTGGATTATTACAGATATGTAATCTTGCATCCTAAATTACTTCAACAAGTCTTTGTATTTTGGTTAATTAATCTTGATGTCGCCCAGGGCTGGACTGGGAACAAACTTAGTACAGGAAATCTGGATAGATCGGGCCACAACAAAAGGAAAAAAATCCACAGCGTCACGGGCCACCGAGAAATTCTCAGTATCCCACCGGGCCAGTCCAGCACTGATATCGCCCATTTTATTAGAATTATTACCTCGATCCAGAGAAAAAAATCTCAGTTCTGCTAGCTCGACTATTTTGAACTTCTGACTAAATTGATTTTTTTGTTTACTTTTTTAAAATCATTTCCCATGACTACCGGTATTATCGTATTTCTTTGATTCCAAGACGCACTTCTTTCCCTCTATTTAACATCTGTTTTTATTGGTGATTACGATTATCAATAAGGGGCCATTCATAAATTAAGTAACGCTCCAAGGGGGGGGGGGGGGGGAGGGGTTTCAAATTTTGTTAAGAGAGAGGAGGGTTCTCAATAATGTTACGGTCCATGAAAAAAAAATTTAAATGTTTTAAAATTGAAAATATACGCATTTTTAAGACTGACTTTTGAAAATTTTTTAGGGGGTTACATCAGTTTTATTACGTAATTAGGGGAGTGGGGGTTTGGGAATTTGTTACGGCTATGATACAGAGGGGGGAGGGGAGGGGGTCTAAAATTCCCAAAATTTGCGTTAGGTAATTTATGGTCGGCCCCTAAGTTGTTGTCAATTTCCTGAAAACCTCCAAGCTCAGTAAGTGGTACCCGTTTGCTAAACTTGATGAGCCATTCTATTCTAGCGTGTAGAAGTTTTTCCCGGGTGTCTTCCTTTCCTAGATTGGGTAACATTGCATGCAGTTTCATCTCTTTTCCATCCCAGTTCATACCTTGTGCTTAGGTGGTAATGAAGCCCGGACCTGTACAGGATTTTTATATAAAAAGCTTCCTTTGCAACATAAAAAATAATACTCCGTATAGTTTTATAGGAGAGCTCAATATATCAATTGATCATGCTTAGTGATGGGGAATGCGAATGAATTGAAGAGAGAGAATTGAGTGGCGACCGCAAATGGGAATAGGATTCTGTGAACGCAAATGAAGAGATTTATCTAGCTTTTACTCACGCTACTAATTATTTTTTAGTCAAAACTTAAGAATGAGTAGTAATAAATACCAGCTGTAATTTAGACTCTTATCAAAATTGGCTTTAGATTTGACTAAATAGTTAAAGGAAAAGTGCTAGGATTGTTTTTGTATTATCGCTTAATAGCGTTCGATATTACGAAAATGTAAGCTTGGCAGAGAGCTTTTACCTTTGGAAAGATAAATAGAAATTTGCTTGAAAATATCAAATGAATGTTCTTAAAAAATGTATAAGGTGGTCGGAAAATAGAAACGCGCGCGTTTTCTTACTAAAGTAATAATTTTCTTCATAAATTCAAAATAATTTCAGAAAAAATATTACAAGATTTAATCTCACAGCCAATATTGAATTTAATAACACGGAAAATAAAAGAAACTTTACATTGAAATTTTTAGGAGGTTAGTAATTTTTCGTTAAAAATCTATTACGCGAGTGAATAAAACACTTTTTTTGTACAAATGCGTAGCAATCACTTGGAGAATCGGGCCTATTTACATACTTGAAGGTAAACCAGATATATATTCACTTCACTGGCAATGTTTTACGCTGAACAACGAAACAGTTGGTAACTAACTTATTCCATTACGTTTATCTAAACTTAAAGTGCTGTCTGAAATATTTTGATGGTATCGGGTAAACCCAGTCAGACCGCTCCCTCTTCTCAAAATTTTTTTAATGCCTTCTTATAATCCAGATTCCAGGTAAGTCTGAATTCCAACTTTTATGTGCAATATAGCGTGCAGTTAATGTTTTTTTTGTATACAAATGGACTATGGAAATGACTCAATTAAATAGAAACAGAATAATTTAAGTAAATTGTTTCGTTTCTATTTCTCAAGGAAATACGTCGAGCTATTGATGTTTCTTTATGAGAAAATTTTAGTTTTTTTTAAAAAAATACAAGGACTTGCACATTACAAGTACTTACGTAATATTTTTTTTTAACTTTATCTTTAACAATGATGCGATTTATATATTCATTTATATTTCAGCCTGCACATTAGTACTATTTTTAGTAATATTTCATTTTGAAGCATTTAATAGTAATTCATTTATTTCACTTGTTTCACTTATATTTATTCATCTAAGCAAACTTTCAGTATTTGCATAACCAATTTGAACCACCAAATGTTAAATATTGAAGTTTGGCTTTAAAACAAATAATTATTGCTTTCGAATTCAATTAATAAATAGCTTTTAGTTAACAGTCAAATAAAAATTCGGTACTAAAATTTGGAAAAATTTGGAGTACCGGAAAAATAAAAAATTAAATAATCATCAAAACATTCACAAAAATACCATTCTGTTAATTCAGAAATACTTGTAACTATCTTCTAAAATAAAAAAAATAAAGAATTTAGTGCCGTACACTAATCTGCAAAAAATCTGGAATCAGGTTTAATTCAAACTACCGGTATATACACACGCAAGCAAATTGCCACACATTTATTATTTAGCACGATACTTTATTGCTGCGAAGCATTGTTGAGAATGGAAAACAAATTGACCTGTGCGCTTGTTCTTTATGTACTGCACCAGTACTGCATAAGTGGGTCGAGTTATGACTGCAGATTATTTTACTATCAAAACAAAAGATATTTGTAACCATTTTAAGAGAAATGATCCTCGGTGATCGCATTCCGTAATCCGTATTTCAAATCACCCTTTGTCTTGACAGATGTTGTAATCAATCTTCACATACTCCCAAGCATATACAGTATTATTGAAAATTTGTAAACTTAGAAACGAAACTGTTGTGCATCAAAGAGGAGGGATAAAAGTTAAAAGTTTAACAAATTTAATTCAACCAAATCAGGTTTATTTTAATCGAATCATTTGACAAATTGAGATCAAACTAATAAAAATTTTGAAAAGCTTCGATTTAAATATCGGAAACAATATTGAAAACAACTAAAAAAAATTAATTTAACTACGGTACGATACTTTATTTGTAGTTGTGCAGTAGTCCATTTTATTTAGTGCGTTGTTTCAAAATTGATGAATGATATTTTTTTTTGAATTAGAAAATTTCCTACTGTATAGTCGCAAAAATACCACCGAGCAGTCAGTCATTGACGATGTGAAGACTAGACTGTCTACGTTCGTCCCGAATGCTACGGGCACGTTGGCACCAATAGCTCGCTGCAGCAACAAACCCTACTATGTATGAACATTAGAAGATCAAAAAAGATTTAAGTGTTATTTATGAAGGGATTTTGTAAAGCGATGGACTTGGATTAAACTTTGAATGTTTTAAAGTGTTTTTCATTCTCAGAGGTTATTTTGACCGTAAGTAGACTTGTCAGTAAGGATTAACTCTTTAAACATGGCATTTCACACATTGCTTCACGCCATGTCTTAAATGTGAGAAAAAAAAGAAACACCGTGACCTTGAGACACGCAGGATTTCTAATCAAGTCGATTTCGAAAAAAAAAATAAAAAAAATAAAAAATGAAAATTATATTCCTACTTTAAAGACTTTGACTTTGAAATTTTTTTTTTTTAAATTTTTATATGATTTCTTCTGAAATATTCTATTTTATTACATGGCTATTAAAAAAAAACTGCTTTAAAAAAAACTATCAATGAAATTGGCATGAATTCGATATGAAGAAAATTAATTGAACGCGTAAATTACAACAAAAAAAAAGAAAAAAGAAAAATGCAATTTGAAATGATAGTAAACTATAAAAGATGTTCGCTAAAAATATCATCAAAAATATTAAATTGCAATAGAGTGAACTCCATTTTTTGTTTCGTTTCTACCAACATCGTTATTTATCTTTCTTCTCATATTTACAATTAAAAAAATAACCCAAACAGACCGTCCAAATTTAGAGTATAAGGTGAGATCATTCTTTTACTTGGTGCACTGAAAATGGCCATTAGCCACTCCTGGATCGCCTAAGGTCTGACCGACTTTATAATAAAGATTTACCAGGCGAGACTTATTTTATTTTAAATTGCTATAAAATTTATTTAAAACATTTAAGCTGGTGGAAGGATTTAATAATTTATAAAAATAAAAAAAAATAAATAAATCTACCTAGCAAACAAGCCGAAGAGCCGTACAACGTTTAGACGTTGCCGTGCAGCACAAACGCGATGCACTCTGTATAACAACAAAAATGGCCGCTCACATGCAGCACACGTTGTCGTCTTGGAGTTTGTGGAGCCTACAACTACTTTTCTTGATTAGCAACTGTGTGCAGCTGAAGTTGGCAACTCGTATGGACCCGTACGAAACGTATTCGCAGCTGTACAAGCAGGCAACGGAGGCGTATTTGGAAGATGACTGGCCCGGTTGCATCAACTACATGCTATCAGCCCTAGATGATTACAGCTTCTACACATCATCCGTAATACATTGCAGAACTCGTTGCAGAGATGACAATGACAGTCCAACATTACCAACTGCGACGAAGGTTAAAGATATTGAGTTTTATGCCGAAACGGTCCGTCATACTTTATGCCTGTTAAAGTGCAGGCAGAGTAGGTTGGGTCTGAGACCAAACGTAGCAGTGGACCCAAAAATTGACCGTGATTTTGAAAACAAAATTCCATACGAGTTTTTGCAGTTGTGTTATTTTAAGGTAAGGATTATTTAAACTTTTATTTTAAATTTTTCACGTTGTAAAAGCCAGGAAATAGAAAGTTGCTCACATTGAGTGTTGAAGGTAACATTAAAGTTGAGCTTGAAATTGGGGCCGCTCTTTGGGCGTTGAAAATGATGAAAATTAAGAAAAATCTCAAGATTTAATTTAAAATAAATAATAAATAAATAGATAAATAAATATATAAATAAATAAATAAATGTCGTCGCTTTACAATGAAAGGAAAACGAAAGTTGAGAGGACCCGAGCTATTTTAAACCTGTAGATTTTTACTATTTCAACAGCTGGATAAGCAATTCACTGTTGAAGCTTTACAACCGGATGTTAACTTGAGGGTTCGACTTTTAAAAAATTTTACCAGCATTTTAAAGGCGATTTAAAGTGAAAAAAAGGAAGAAAAAAAAAAACTCTTTTGTCTTTATTCAATTAGAAATGAGATCATTTCTATTCGAGGCAGGGCATAAATTTACATCATTTCTGACAGAAAAAATATGTTTCGCCGAGAGAGAGATTAGTTGATTCAATTAAGCAAATAAAGTAGAATTTATAGTCGCAGAAAAGAAAAGAAAAGAAAAGAAAAAAAGGGTAACGTAGCAATTTTCTCCTGCTGCACGTTGCAAACCCTTGCAAGTTTAAGGGTAACTCGTGAAGAAATGAAATTAGTGATATAAAAAGAGTGTATAAACTTGGGATAATTTTTTTGTGTGTTTCGTGTTGTTTCTCAGGTTTGGGTTGTTGGTGCGGTGTTCATTGGGCTCGTGTTTTGTTGTTGAGGGATGTACCTAATCGTTGAATAGCGAGTGGAAATTAGAGATTTATCCGGTTTACAGCTTATTAGTAAATTTGGCAGAATTTAAATAATTGAATAATTGAATTTAAGCCTTTTGCTTTTCGGTGGCGAATTGCTGGTTAATTAGATGAGTTGATTATGCACTTTTAATTGACATCAAGTCTGGTTGGAAAATTATTCTCAACGTTATTCGTGCAAAGAAAAGAAATAGTGCTGTTCCGCCTTGTTTTCAGATTCATTAGAATTAATTTGCAATTACAATTTTATGGTGTTGTCATGGGAATATTTCTGTTTACAAGCATTAGTACATTTTAAAATTTTTCAATTTTTCTTTTGCTTTGAAAGAGGGGTATGTGCCATTTACAGTACATGGGGGAGTATAAAGATGGAATGTTCAGATTACGGTTATCACGTTTGCACTTAGGCCATCAGAAATTGAAATGTTTTTTATATTTAAAAAAATAAAGAAAAATCGCCTTTGTTTGTTAAAAAATATCAATACAACAAGAAAAAAAGACAAAAAGAGAAAAAGACAACAAAAAAAGAAAAGAAAAAAAAAATGATGCGACAGATGCTGAATGGTGATGTGATTTGGGAGGAACAGTGGGAGAGCAAAACAAACCAACAATAAAGGCCTAATTGATAAAAAGAAACCTTGAAATTGGCCATTTATCAGTGCCATTCGAAATTCGATGGTTGTCGCGCGCAGAACACGAACTTAGCACGAAGAAAGGAAATGAGAGTCTGGTAGCCGCTTCAGTGTGCTCCCGAAACCTGCTGACACCGACTGAAATTCGGAAAAAAGTCGAGCAAGCAACAATTCAAACATTATTTACAATTGTGAATATAATAATGCACAGTTTGTTCAATTCAGGCAAGGTATACGCACAATTTGATTATCGATTCGTACTGAAAGATATCTATAATTTATCGGAAAATGTCAAATTTATTATTACTACCGGTATTTGTATTGTATGATAACATTGCGAACAAACTTTACTTTGTTCTAAGGGGCTTGAAAATAAGATGAGAAAACTAATTGCTTTTTTTCTCTTTCTTTTCGGAATGATTCAAAGAATTCTTTTTCCGAGAAAAAGAATAATGGAAATTTGTTTTTGTTTTAGACGTCTAAACATTTTCTGTTGCTAGAAATTGAAAGGAGTGGTTTGAATGAAGGTTCTCTCTCTCTCTCTTCCTCTCTCCTAGTCAAGGTAACATGAGATGGTATTGATTTATAGATTAGACCTAAGTCTCAACATCGTCTCAAGTTGCCTCGATCTTCAATTTCTTGGAACATTTTTTATTAAAAGAATAAAAATGAGGAGAATTTATCCATCAGCGAGCCAAGTGTTGTTTTCAAATTAAACTCGCGGAAAAAGTATGAAGAAATGTAGCGTTGTCGCGTTACGAGTCGGTCGGTTGAGTTTGAATTCGAACTGGTCGAAAGGGGCATTTTTGTTTTGATGTATGGCCAAGGGATATCTTGATTTATGGAGGGTGTGAGCTAATTGCTCATTATGAATAGAGAGATGGATGCAAGGATAGCAGATAACACACGATACAGATACTTGAAAAAATTCAAACTGCTTATGTAAGTTTATTATCTTGCCTATGACATAATAAACTTACTCATTTGAGTTACATAACACAAGATGAGTATTTTGTTTTGGTTTGCCGCAAAAAGTGGAATTGAATTCAAACTCGTGTTGTGTCATTCTCATCTGACCACTTGTAACATGTGCCAACTGCTTATCATCACTGCAATGTTTAACTGATATCTTCCGATACAATCGGATGAAACGAGCAGTTTGGTTCTTATTTAATCTATTCTATTCCGTTAACCAGTGGAAGCGAACGAGTGTTTGGTGGCCAACGCTTTACACGTACTGTAAGAGTGCACAAGACTTTGGGCGATTGCTATTGACCAAGGAAGGCAGAAGCCCTGCAGCCACAAGGTGATGCGGACTATTAGAGATGAGTAGGTTAGAAAAAATGCGTTCGGTGTGATGATAATGACCATGACAGAGGAGAGGACCACTGCCAACGACCAACGACCACGACCAACGCTAAATTAAAGCACAGTTTGCACGCATATTGAGTGGTTCTGAGCTGAGCTAAGCTGAAAATGCATTAGGACAAACTGGTGGATGAATAATGTACAGACCACATTGTCAGGAAGAATGACAACACAGGGCTGGTTTTGGCTAGGAGAAAGTCTAAAATATTTTAGATATCGGTATATATTGTATATTTTTTGCTATGACCACACAAAGCTCGTGAAATGGGTTGCTCTTTGTTAGTTTTAAAATTGGTTGACGGGACTTATCCAATGCACTTGCTACGTAAGCTTAGTTTGTTGTTAGGAATGTCAGAATTAAAATTATTTTAGTGTACTGTATTTTAGAATATATTTTTTTAAAAAATTATAATTGCTATTGCATTGCACAGATTTTAAATGCAGGTTTTAGAAATGCATATTTCTGTTGTATGTTGTGCATTTGGGGCTTTTGTTATCATGTGAAATTTAAGTTTGATATTGATTTGAATGAAACACTGCATAAAAGAATTAGAAAATTGTGTTTACAAATTAATGGAAGCAACAAAGTATTATTTTTATCTATTTATGGGCAAGCATTCACAAATAAAAATTAACGTTACTTATTACAGTAATTAAATTACCATGGAAGATTGTGACAAGTCAAATACAGCACCGTGGTGGTGTTGTATTCAAAACATCACGAAATTGTTTGATTAGAATAGAACACCACTTCCACAGTTTCCAAAACCTTTTAAAAAGTGAGTTTTTGGAACAACTCGAATGTAACGTCATGGTGTTATAATCGGGTTAAGTGAATAGGGTCTCTCAGATAAGTTACTTTTTGGTAAAACCCATATTCGATATAATTATTTATAAAATACTGGTAAAAATGTTATTTTTCGGTATTTAAAAAAAAAAAGAAAAAAAATGGTACAAGTTTTAATAATGTTTGATGTAATTTTTTCGATTTCAAGAAAAAAACTGTCAGACAATCTTGACCCAATTTTGCACATGCCACAAGAGACCTAATACGATGCAATTTTTAATTTTAATGCGGTCGGTTATCAGCTAACCACATCTTGACTGCAAGCACAATTTCAACATACATTTTAAATGTCAGCACAGAACTGCGACATCTAAAGTTAAAAACCGGTACCAGTATAAAATAAAAAATGGTTTTTAGTATTTTGGTTGAGAAATCCTAGGACGGACAGACAGACACGCAGACAAGTGACTTCTTTAATAAGTTGAATGTGCCGCTTGCTAAACTGTAGATATTTTATTTTGCATACGATAAAGGAATGAGAGAATCGTCTCGCTACTTCTTCAACAAGTCCTCCAACCATCGTGTGCGTATTGTGATTGCGACTGTGGTTTCTACCAATTTAATTTTATTCTCTCGTCTTTTATTCTCGTATCTGTCGTCTAAGATCAAGAAAAAAATTAGCTCCATTTGTGGTTAATTGATTAATGTGTTCTGGCTCATTTTTTTTTTCCTATTATTCAAGTCGCAAAAAAGAGAATTCGCAATAAAATTTAAACTTTTGACGTTTCTTACTGCAATGTTCTAACGAATGTTGGACATGCATTCGTGTCTGTCGGAAGATGAAAAATCAAAAGAAATCTGGCGTCTGATTTGACAAGCATTGCTGCCAGTTATCATCCGGCCAGCTGAACCCAGTGTTGCGCTCGCTGGTACGAGTATAATGTCGCTACAGCTAG
The DNA here is from genome assembly GCA_949358305.1 of Strigamia acuminata. Taxonomy (NCBI): domain Eukaryota; kingdom Metazoa; phylum Arthropoda; class Chilopoda; order Geophilomorpha; family Linotaeniidae; genus Strigamia; species Strigamia acuminata. The sequence goes on along the minus strand of OX442314.1, from coordinate 63,955,841 downwards.
CTTAGCTTAGCTAAAATGGATCTAATTTTAAAAAATTAAATCGCTTAAAACTTTAAACTATAAAAAATTTGTAATTTGACCGAGCTTATTTTTTATCCGCAACCGAAATTTTCGCTGATTGTATCGCTAATGAATTACTGTAATCAAAATATTTTTACGTTATGTGATTTTTAATAAAAGAACTCATTTTTTCCCCCAAATTTTTCAATTAGTTTTTAACTTGTTTGATTTTGTAGTTGTTTTTTTTTTTTTTTTTTTTTTTTTTTTTTACAAATGAAACGCATTTCAAAGAAATAAAATAAATGTTTTCATATATTCAAATATTAAAAAGAAAGAAAAAATGTATTTTCAAATAAAGAAAGTTAGCAAATTCTAAGCGAAAAACAAGAGAAGAAAAGCGATTTTTATACTGTAGCTAATTTGATGCTAGTTAGTAGTTAGCGATAATGCAAAATTTGACCCAGGGCCCAACACTACCTAAATCCAAAAACATGAACTCGAAACGAATCTAGTGCGGTCATAAGATTTTTAATTTTGAGTGGTCGACTTAAAAGTGGTAATTTTTACATTGAATTGCTTAAAAAGAAGGGATAAGCTTTCACTATCTTTGACGTACAGTAGGGAATTTGCGATGACGGAGAATGAGTAATTTTCCTGTCATTGAAAGGAATCCTTGAAGGAATCTAATGAGCTGCAGACAGATAAGTTATTAAAGATACTCTGATATCTTTCAGAACGGGTTCCAAACCTTTTTTTCTCGCGACCAAAAATTTCAAAACACATTTTTCCGGCGACTACTGGTTAAGAGAATCGTAGTTTGTTAAGCATTGATTTTCAATAATGTTTTTAAAACGTGTTTTTTTTCCATTTTAATGTTCAAATACCAATTTTTTTGTTCCGTTCGCGACCGAAATCAAGATGAATCAACGGAAATGTTGCCGTATGCTAAAAACTGAATACCTTACTTAGCGCCTGTCACAATAATTTACACGACAACGTCCAGTTGGCTGGGCATTCCCAATTGTCGGTGAAAATGCAAATGTGGCTTCTTCAATTCAGTCTCACGATCATTTCAAGTGAAAGTATAAATGAAAAAAAATTGGATAAGAAAAATGACTGATGTAACTAACTTATTTGTCCGCGTTGAAAACATGTAAAGTCAATTATTTTCAGAAATTGCTGAGTTGCGTGAATCTTGAGAATGTGAGTTGATTAATAGTGATGGCACTAAAAATATCTTATGTACCCAGATCAAAGAAATGGCAGTAATTGTCGTGCTAATTTATTCTTCAATATATTCTGGTTGGGCACCCCCTTGAGGCAGCATTAGCTGACATAAAAGCAGGTTTGCTTCACACTTTGAAACAGTAAATTTAAAAACTCGAGTCAAGGTCTTCCGATGAGCTATGTACTCACTTTAAGGAAAAAAAAAGTTGAGAAATACATTTTTATTTTTGTGATTAATTTTGAAATGCACAACAGAAAAAGAAAAGAGAAAAAAAGGAAAAAAGGAAAAAAAACTGAGATTGCAGTATCGATTATTTAAGATTTTCAAAGATTAGTTTGTTTCTTATTTTCTTTCTCTCCTGTCCTGTCGTAACTGACTAAGCTATTTAAATTGTCATAACTTTTTAGAGGCTCTTCCCATGGAAATAACAGTGCGATAAGAATCTGCACTTCCAAATACAACACTAGAAAATAATTATCCTCGCCTAATAACTGTATTTACTCGCAAACATTCTTTACCATTATTCTCTCGATGCTAGTTCCATGGAATAGCTTTCTTTGTTTAACCTATTATCTTAAATTTGTAATTTGCAATAATAAATGAAATATAGTGTTTTGAAAGTTTATTTAAGAAATTTAGCAAAAAAAAAGGGAACTTTTTGACGATGCGTACTGTAAGAACAAGTTTGATTAATGCGCGGGGTAAATCGATATTTTGAGCGGAAAGGAAAAACAATGGAGTTGTGAATGTGGACGAGATAACGATAGGGTGTACGAGGTGGAAATATGAAAAGTGAAATAAGTTATATCGTGCAAAAGTTGACGAGAGGCGCAACGATATTTCCAGGCTTGTTATTAAGTTTTTCGACCGGCTCCTCGGGCAATCACCAGCAGGGATAATTAAGGTCTCGTATTGTTTGATGCGATGCAATGTGATGTGATGGGCCTATCAGCTGAATATCAACCGTTTCCCGATGCATTCCTTCCTCGCGCGAGAGCACGGGTAATGTTATTCAAGCTGATGATTTGTTGTCTCCCCTTTAGGGAACAAACGCATAACTGTTTGTAACTCGTGGACAAAGTGACTTAAAATGTAATTTCAACTTTCAAGTTTCGTGTTTCATGCATGGCGAAAATAGCTATAAGAATCGTAAGATGGCAGAATCAAAGTTCATTGCACGCAGGGGGCAGGCAAAGTTAAGATCTTGTTGCGAAATGGATAGGAGAGGAGAGGTGAGGTGAGGGGATAAGAAGCTAAACGGGCCGTAAATTAGTATTAGCATTTTGATGCGAAGAGGACAAGGCTGAACGTTAACACTATTGTGCATTCATTGGTATTTGATGGTGGGGGGCATCACCTTGATTTCACCTGCGAAGAAGTGGAGGTGTGGTTCCAATATATACCTGACTATGACTAGAGATTAAATCGTGAACCCAGCAGCGCGCGCTTCCCCTCACCTCCGTCTCGTTTCGTCTCGTCTCGTCTCGTCTCCCCTATGGTCATCTTTTCAAAACTCCTGCCCTGCCCACCTGCTGACATTTTCAGACCTTCAAATATTTTTGTTCAATCTCCAAACAAGAATGATTGAACCAACTTAATCATTATTTTATTTACGATATGCTTAATATGGTTAATGCGCACTAGTTCGTGTTTCTTCACATACACATGTGCGCGAATTTCATTTTTGTCACGTGAAATCATTTTAAAGAAAAGGGCATGGTTAAAAATGAAAATGGATCACTTTTTTCATGCTTGTTAAACTCAAGTCCAATAGCCATTGGACCCAATTTTACGCCATGACACGACACGGGTTAGATTTTTTTTCTCCAGGTCTAGAGCCAACCAGGTGGCATGCACGTGGTGTGCTGGGTGCTCGTGTTCCCAGAGACGAGGGGAATTTGGTCGGAAAGAAAGTACCGCATCGTAACGAGCTAGCTGGATTTTAAAGAAAGTTTATTTTTATTTTTATTTTTATTTTTTATTTTTTATTTTTTATTTTTTATTTTTTATTTTTTATTTTTTAATTTTTCACTTTTAATTTAGAAATGAGGAGGCTTAATTTTTGGTTGTGATGTATTGGGGAATGTGGGGTGTTTGTAAAAAATAAGAGAATTTATGAGTCGAATTAAGGAATGGGGGAGACTTTATGAAACAGTTGGACATGTTTAAATGCGATTCAAGGATTAGAATTGATGATAAAGTGCGATGAATGATGAATTAGGAGTAAACAAGCGTGAGACAAACATAAATTAGCAATGAAATGGTTAGAATTTAAACAAATGGGGGGGCTAACTCTAAACTCATAGTTGAGATAAATCAAGAAAAACTTGCGATCAATGCTTGAATTTTGGAATAAAGAAAAGATGATAATTCGAAATTTGTCAATGTTGTCACACGACGTTGTTGTTGTTGTTGCTGTTGTTGTTGTTGTTATCGGTGGAATTAATCAATTTAGTTTCCTGACGAAGACACGTTTCTCGGCACCAAGTGTCTGTCAGTTGTCTGAGGCCGAGATGCGGAGTAATAATTAGCGTTGTGTTTTAAGGATGGCATTCTTTGGCAAGAGCCAAATGAAGACGACACAGCTCGCTCACTAATCACATGTTTGTACGAAGAAGCCGAGCCATAAATTAGGGCGTTGATGACGTCACATGTGTGAAATATTTGGGGGGAAGGGAAATTGTTTTCAGAAGCGAAGGAAGAAAAAATGGTAGCCACATGGGAACCGACATATGGTTGAAACGCAATACTTGAACTTGTTGGGCGGAAATCAACTTTACTTTACTAATTGGAGGGGTTAGGGTTACGATCTAAGCTTATTGCGTCGAGTTTAGGCTTATTTTCGTCTCTCGCGAGTCGCAACACGTTTTAAAAGAAAGAAAGAAAGAAGGGTGAAATGGCGTTACTTACCGATTCAAACGAATCTTCAAGGACAATGGAATTGGATTGATTCTGCGGTGGATATTGTGGCTTATGGGATGGGCTGATGCTGATGGCTGCCCATAGGCCTGACCGGATTTTTTTTTAATTACAAAAATAAATAAATATATATTCGAATGGCACAATTCACAAATCGTTTCAACTTTGACTTCAAGTCATATTTAATTCTGTGCATTTTAAAATCTTACGTGCTATGCTTAACACTCGGCAGGCTTACAAGTTAGTTTGATTATCAAGCAATTTGTTTTTGCTTTTAAAATGTTTCGTTAACAGCAAGTGCTGACCGAGAAAGGAATAGGAATGATCTTTATTTTTTATTTTCTTTTTTAATTTTTTTTTTTTAAATTTTTTATATCGCATAATTTTCTTTTTATTTCATGTTGTAAAGGTATGAGTCTGTAAATCGCATTAAGCTTAATGCATTGCCCCGGGTTAAAGTTTAGAGGTCAAGTGCAAAGTGTGAAAATGATCATGATTTTATGCACATATTTTATGCAAGAGTAATTTCGCGTTAGTCAATATACATAAGCCAGCTGAAATGTAAAATTCGAAATTCATGTTTAGTGTTTTCGTTAATCGAAATAAAAATGTATCAAATTATATTCCCGTTGATAAAATTCGAGCCTTGAACATTATATTACTTCCAATAGAGCACTGAATGCACTCATGTTGTAAAATTGACATAAAGGAAAAGGTAATGGGGCGCCCTATTTGTTTTCAATTTGAATCTGAAATTGCAATGCAAAGAAGAAAATAGATGTTGACTTTTATTTAAGGCTAGGTTTTTTTTAATAAGGCAGAATGGAAGGAAGGGAGAAATCATTTGCACTAACAAGAGAGAAAATTGGGCAAAATCAAGTGTGATTTGTACTTTAAACACACCTACTCACAACACCATTTTGCGTGGCGTTTAATCCTTATTAGTGGCCGTTTATATTCAATGCAACAAGTTTTAAGGGGGATACGAAAAAAGTGCATTCAGCTTCAGATAAGGGTGAGGAGAGAGAGGAAGTCGATGATGGATTGTTTCAACAAGACAAGAATATTTCCACACAGCTAAATACCAACAGTTTATACCTTTGAGAATACCTTTTTGCGAAAAACAATTCTCTCTGACCCGCTGAAATTCAATTTGAAATAAGGTTTTGTGATACGTAATCCAACATGCTTCTCGAAGCTGGAAATGGAATCTTTTCTTACAATATGTTTGGTTTGTCTTACTTTTTTTTTTTTACATGTATTTATTAAAGAAATGTCGACATTTTTAAGAAAACAGATTTTGTATGAATACGAATCTGTGGACTGCTCTTTTTTTAATTCGCATACTTCTTCAGGTTTGGATTGACATGAATACAGTACCTGCATTGGTAAATCTGTGCTAAAACTAAGACTAAGGTCTCCTAATTTTCTAACTCTTGGCGAGATTTTCTCGATGTTTGCGAAACATGTGAAAAATATTTGCCTGAACCAGTAGTTAGTTTATTTAGGTTTGTATTTTGATCAAAATGTCGAATAATTGGGTGTGCATAAATGGAAATGCATTTACCGTGGCCCATTCGTCGAGCGAATTGAAATTTATGGTAAATCGAATTTATCGTCGTACAATTACAACGCTGTGAGGCCATTTTGATTTCTCTTGACAAGTTTATTGTTCGAAATCACTCGTTGACATGTTAATTAGCACTGATGATCTCCGCGTTTGTTCCATCTCAATCCACACGTCTGGACAAAATGGCGCCTGTTAAACTAGTTTTGTCTGCTACCAACAATACAAACAAACCAACAGCGTCATTCATTTAATGGCTCAAGAGAAGAGACAAGTTAAGTCAAACTGGGAATTGTTGTATACCATATGCAGCATTATTTTTACACCATTCCATTCCCTCGAGAGAGCTGAGAAGGAAGGGACGACAAATGAATAAAATGAAAAAAGAAAAAAAAGCTAAGCAAATGTAGGAGATAAGTTAACGTGGAAGCGTTATTAAAAAAAGTTTATTTTTCAACGCAAATCCAAACACATGTCGGTTTCTTTAATTAAACTGGTAGATAAACAAATGAAGGGTGCATTTTTAGCTGGCAGATGCGATTCGCTCGCAAAGCAAGATGGCTGACTGGACTGGATGATTAGTTGGGAGAGATGGAGATGGAGATGGAGATGGAGATGGAGGAGGAGGAGTGGAAAGGAGAGGAGAGGAGAGGAACGGAGAGGAAAGGGTGAGAGGAGATGTAAACACGTTGATAATGAGAGGCCTGGTGTCGTAAAGAAGGCAAAAATGTGATCAGATTAGGCCTAGGGAATTTTGAGTTAGAAAATGTTAGCTGTATGAAATATGAAGTGACAACACGAGTCACCTTTGACCTCAACTCGAATGCGCACTATATCTTCGCTTTGAGGTTTTAACCTCAAGAATTATGGACTATCACGGTTGTGCTCTGTTATTTAATAAACGAACAACAAGTTTTAGCTTATGTACGTATACGTACATAACGTAACTTTTAGATCTAGCAGATATAAGCTTAAACTACTGTTTATCTTCATACTAAATTCGTATTGCGCATCCCATTCTGCGCAGGCGATTTTCTAATTCCAGTTGTTATTTAGCAGTATTAAGCTTAATATTAGGTCTAATAATGCTAAAATAAAGAAAATAAACAACAATAAACTCATTATTAAAAGTAATTTACCAAAATATTTTTATTTATTTATCTTATTTTTAGCAATATTAGGACAAATATTAGGCTTAATACTGCTAAATAACAACTGGAATTAGAAAGTCGTGTGCGCAGAATGGGATGCGCAGCAGGAATTTAGCATCAAGATACTGGGCGCGAACTGTAGATGGGGAGGGAGGGGTGTGGTTTCGGCTGTTTACGCGTTTCGATTCCATCGCTAACCATGTGGAAGGATTGAATGAGAAAAAATGTGAAAGTTGGAAAGAAATAAAGTTGAATTTTTCTGTTTGTACGTATGATCGGAGTGTTTGATGTGAGCCGCTCTTTCTGCAATCGAGAAATATGTTCTCTCCAGTAAACACCCTGCTTAGATCAATAAGCAATTTGCTGTGTCGAAGAAATATAAATGCAACAACTGATTTGTTCGTTAGATTAGATTCTCTAATATTAATTATTACAACATTCGATCATTTAGAGGTTCCTAGAAGAAAAAAAATTGATTATTACTTATAATTATATTCTTCATCCGCTTGAAAATTATAGAAATTGTATTTTTATAATTAATTTTGGTGTTTGATTTAAAAACAAAACAAAAAAAAAAGCTGGAAATAATTTAATAATTTAATTTAATTTTTGACCATCGCCAGTTTATCCATTTGTTACATCACACGATCGGAATCGACAAAGATACAAAGATAAGATTCTTTATCTGTTGTAAGTATGAAGGACGAAACTTCACTTTTCGATCTATTTGGTTTTCCTTGCAGTCTGTTGATGTCCAAATAGGTTTTCAAAGTCTGCTGTTTGTTTTTCAAGTCCAATAGTTTTTCAAATACCGGTACTTTGTTTAATAAGAGAAAGTAATAAACAAACTTGTGCAGTTGTGCAGTGAAACCATTGACATTTGGCATTGCTTATAAAACGGAGTTTTGGCGGTAATCTCATAGTCGCGTTGAGTATTTTTTTTCCCCTTCGATGTTGTGGAAATGGCAAACGCACACCATTTTATTATAATTTACTATGTCAACGTAGTTTAGAAAATTTACAGAAAACCGTCGATGCGTATGAGAAAAGCTGAAACCCAGTAAAGAAGAGAAGAATGGATGCTTTTGGCGTGGGAAATGTCAAAACAAAGCTGTTTTGGAAGATCATCCCGAAGAAACGAAGCAGATGGAAATAAACGTTTTGTAGGCAAAAGTGGCGGGACATGTATGCGCTTAACCTAGCGTACCTCCCCTGGCCGGGTATAAGTGTCATCAGCTTAAGTCTTCTCCAAATTACGCTAGTTTTGAACTCGTACGAAAACACTTAAGAAAATTACAAGTTATCTACTTACAGCGTGTAATATCGGGAACTGACGAATGCAAGCAGATAATGTTTTTTATGGATTTCAAGCAATTTGAATTTTTTTATGGAATTATGTATTTGTGCACTAATTACTGTTGAAATTAATTAGAGAGGAAAAGGTACCGTAATCTGCTTAGCGATTGGCTGACAAACATATGTCCTTTTAAGGATGGGTGTGGCTTTTCAAGGTCTTGTAATTTTTTTTTGTGTCTTTTTTTCAGATGAGGGGTGTTTTTGATTTACAAGCAGGCGGAGACTCGCATGGTACCGTATGCGTTGCAATAAAAAGAAAGATTAAACGATTGTTTGACGCTGTACATGACTGGCCATGCGCAAATAGAAACATAGAAACACTAGAGGTTGGATTCGAACATATTCTCTAATTAAGTTATGTAATGGGCCCGGGCGAGAAGGTGGGAGTAAAAAATTGTGCCCACGTGACTTTAATTTGTGTCGGTTTGCTTCTGAATCTATTAGTGCAGCGCATCAATTCGTTTTAAAGCAATTTGAACGTTCAGTGGTAGAATTTTATGCCAAATGCTTAGCAGTCTTTCGTTTCTTAGTTTAGTATCAGTTTTTTGCAAAATTTCCAATCTGCTACGTCATGATTTGACAAACGCGTCAAACTATTTCGGCAGTACTGCTGTTGTCCGCTTAAAGTAATGTTAATGGGCCATGGTCGACAAATTTATCTTGAAAGTTGAAGCGAGAAATTTGCCATCACATTACCAACTAGTGTGCAAGCTAACGAGAGAAACCAGTGTGCACATGCTGGTTCGATTAGGAAATAACTACAGCGCCGAAAATTGATCGCTCCGGTTGTAAAATACGCAGAATTTCGTTTTAACTGTAAAATGATTTAGTCCCGCGTCATTTATTATATTAATAAATGTAGCAATTTTAAATCCGAAGCAGTTGTTGTTGATGCTGCTGAATGCTCAAGTTTTCACGCACACTCACCGCATAGTGTCTACTATGCAGCAAATTTGATGGTTTCAGCAGTCAACACATTTGATTTGAAACGAGCGAATTTGCGAAAGTTGTAACATAATTTGCCAAACTTGTAGCATAAAATGTTGAGAAAATTTCATCTTCAACTTTTCCGTGCATGTGGTCGATGATTTAGTCAAACGTAGTTGACTTCCGGTTTGTGGACGATGCATTATTTTTCTTTTGTTTGCCCAAACGCGAGTCTCAAACTCAACCGATCGAAACTCCATCCAAACTGCAGGATTACATTTGGAAAATTTTATGGCCACATACAAGTACGGGTAGAGTATTTGATTCATGTAAAAGTAACGGGATGTCCCGTATAATTCTGTGCTCTCGGGCTTGACTGCTCTTCTGGGGATAGTGTGATATTCCGGCAAGCTAATTAGGAGAAAGTTCGAATTTGGGAATCTGGTTGTGGGCCCATTTTAGCGGGCGCCGGCTTTAGACTTAGGGGCTTATGGCAGTGGCGTAGCTTTGTCATAGGTTTGCTTGCAACTGTTAATATGCACACTGTTTCTTAATTTGCTGGTCGCACGATTAAATTTGATTGTATGACGCTATAAAAGTTGAGCGCACCTTTAATCGCAATTGCAGTTGCCGTAGTAGCTTTGCTGTAGGTGTTTGATGTCGAATTGACTGCAATCAGCACGTTTTATGACAATATTGATCACGCACAACGACTACTAATGAACCATTAGTTACTCTGGCGGATAGTAGTGAATTGCAAAGCAGGGTTTGTTGCAAATAACAAATAAAGAGTTCATCGTGTATTGTTATTAACACATTTATGTACTTTATGTGCGGTTAAATATATACATCTATTTATTTGGTGAGATATTTGATATTTGATATATTTCCATTTTTTTTAAAAACATGCTGCAAAGGGGGATTTGAGTGATAAATTCATTGACTTGTCAGACCCGTTTTCCCTAGGAAATTTCCCTGCGTTTGCGTTGTCGGTTGGCGGTAGATTTGCTCTATAATTATCTTCATGAATTAAAGCAAATTTGACATTGAAACACGGCTCGTGTTTTTATTAGTGTCGTCGCCTTGTTTGAATTTTACCATCATTACAATCGAGAGTTTCACTCGGATTGCATTAAAAAACAGTCTAGGGGTCTAATGTGAAATAAATTAAATTATGAATTACATTTTCTTCCCTCGTTAGAAAATTCTTGCAATTTTTTCAAACAAACAAGAATAAGAGAACGATTTTTTTCTCATTGAAATTTTGACTGATTTTTTTTTAAAAAAAAATGAATAAGCTGGCTTAGGTGTTGGGAGAAAATGAAGTTTTAAGAAATTCCTTCTTCTTCTTCTCTGGTTTTATAATTGTTCTGATTCTAAATCGACCGACAAAGTGCACCCCTTGCGCGTCGCGCACCCACATGTGCTCGGTCTCGTTTATTACGGAACCGTGACAGATGTGTGATTGACAGGAACACACACGACACCAGTTGTCTCGGATGGCGAATTGAGCGCGTATCCGATTACACGGACACGTATATTTATTCTTATTCTCATCGAGTCTGTTCCAAATAAAGATAGAAAGAAATATTTTTAACGTTTCAATGCTGGCCTGGAGCAACGAGTTTGAGCTTGTTAGGGTCAAAGGGTGTTGGGGAGTCCTGTTCTTTTTGATGGACCCCTGCTGTTGGCTTCATCAGAATTGATGTAATAAACATTAAGATATCAAGGTGCGCATAAATTATTTTTGATATCTGTCTCGTTTTGCAGGTTATTCTGAAGTCACTTCGCTTTTCAAGTGAGTGAAACAAACAGTTGGTATTGACATGCAATTAAATTTTGAAAAATAAGTTGTTACGACTGTAACAACTCGGTACATGGGAAAAATTTAAATTAGTACATTCTTAACATTTGCTATTAAAAATGTGTGTAAAAATTCGGTACATTTGGTTTGGATCACAATCAAAACTAAACGAGGGTTTGTCTTTATTCCCCAGTGTGGGCACCTCAAATGTCATTTAATTTAAAAGTTTTATAATGTAATTATGTAATTTCATTCGAAAATTACCGGTAGCTTAACTAATTTAGCCTGCTTAGAGTCGCAGTGATGCATGCACACAACATTTAAACATTTAAACATTGAATGCGCTTTCTGTTAGGTTTTGAACATTGCACAACTAAAATGCCAAACACTGGACGTTTTGAAAGCACTTACTGCGTGGATTTGATAGCTAGGCACCTTTAAGCAGCTACATTCAGCTAGGTGTAACCAACTACTAACTAGGCGCAATACGTGCGTGTAATTATTTTTAGCTGTAGCCAACTTGATGTCTCAGTTATTGCCTAGTTTATTTTTCTTAATAGGACTAACATCCAACAGCTTTTTCTAATTTTCTAATTTTATTCACAAATCAATTAGCTGTGAGAACTTATTTCACCAAAAATACTCACGTTCGTCACGTCAAGATGGCAGAGCAGTTGCAAAATCTGCTGACACGTGAACTAGGAAAAAGAAGAGTAAAAAAAAAAAACTGATTTAACTTTTCCTTACTTGCAGAGAATTACAAGTACTTGTGTAACTTAGCAATGTCAAAATTGAAAAGGCATTTCTTTAATAAAAAGTTTCGAAAAACTTGAGCTGTATTATTACAAAACTGCAAGTATCTATCTGGTGATCTGTGGATACACACAAATGACAAATGAATGTGTGGGAGAAACGTCTGAACGTCTGCTTTCTTTAGCACAAAGGTTTCTCACATATTGGTGAAGAGCAAGGTGCTGAATTTGTCTTAACACCAATTTTTCTTCTTACTTAACTCATCCTGAAGGTTTCACACATCCGCTGGTTTATATCAAATTTAATGAAGAATTATGTTTTGACCTTGCTACCTAAGTTATTAATTGGTAAAATTTCATACATTTTTTTTTTCCTCTTAAAGGGAGGGAATTCAATTCTTCTTTTTTTGCAGGTCTAGTTTCATTTTCATTTGCTGTTTTCATTACAGTATGACAGTTGAATTGAGTTTTTAAGGTTAAACATGTTTAAGATTATTATTAATGCTGGTTCGACACAGCAAACACACAAAACTACAGTAGAAAAAAGTATAAATAAACAAATAAACTATTTGGTTTATTTCTTAGCGTAAAATAATACGGAGTATTAAACAAGTGTTATATTAAAAGCATAAATTTTCATTGCCTCGACAGTTTAGTAACAGCGGTATTTTAAAATGTCTGCTAGATTTAATTCTTTTAGTGATTTAAATTTTAACCTCTGAACTAGTTAAGAGAAAATGAGATTAGTTAGAAGCGGGCTTTACCTTGTATGGAATCTTAATGAGGGGATTTGCTAACCACATAAAATGAAATAGCGTCCAGCCGAAGCAGGGTTCGACCATTTGCTCAACTCCTTTGTTGAAATTAAATAAAGCGAAAGAGTTTCACAATTCATCGCCGAGAAAAGGTGACTTTTTTTTCCCCATTTCTTTTCTTTTTTCAAAGATGCGAAAAACACAAAGTATCCATTAGAGAGTCATTTCAATTTCTGTCTATTTATTAAAGCATCACCTGAAAGGTCAATGGGAGGGTTTTCAGGCCTTGCGCAATGACGTTGTGTGATTGGCAATAATGAAAAGTTGCGCCCTCTTTCTGTTTGTGAGGCACCTCTGGCCTTGCAAGTATCTCATATTCGCGCATCTCATGTTCACCGCTTCGCATCGTGGCTAAAGGTTTTCATAATTTCACACCCGTGCAATGAGTTCATTACTGAGAAAGAGAGAGAGAGAGAGAATGGGAGACATTTGTTTTGCTCGGAGGAGTGTCCGCCTGACAAGATGGAGCTCAGTCGTCGCCCCCCGGTTGCCACGTCTGCCAGTGTAGAAAATGGCTCGCCCGAGGGTGTTGCGAGGAGATCCATCAGGAGTCAAGTATCTTGGCGATTGAAATGGACTGCGCACCCATCATCGCCCCATTACTGAGGGTCTTTTTTCTCCTCCCTTACATCTGCCATACTTAATTGCTAATGCCGGAAGATAGTACAGTTTGTGCGATCGATTTTATAGTGCGCAAACACGTCATTTAGTACGCCATTAAGATTAGGTCGAATAACGACGATACAATTTAGATGCGGCTTTGGATTAGCGAATGGCGATGATGGCTGCAAGAATGAAGAGTGTGTTGATATGTTTGCATTTTTTGAATTTGAAATTGATTAGGGGAAAGGAAGGAAGGAAGGAAGGAAAATAGGTTGGAACATTACCACGCAACTTTAGCATGTCAATTCGTTTATCGGATTAGCTACAAGTGTCTTTTCCCTCAGTTATCATAAATTCACGTTGGAACTCACAAGTCATTTTTTTTCATTTTCTTCTTCGAAATTAAAAACTGGTTACTGCTGTGGCGGATTGCTGGGTCCCTAGGCATAGTCAGTGCCCGTTGTCGGGTCCGTTGTTTTTGCAATTTTTTATCTCCTCAAATCTGCTTATTTGCAAAAAGTAAACTTTTGTAAAAATAAAACGTAATTTTCACACTTATCAACACTTTTAGGCAAAAGCTGAACCATTTCATGTGGGAAAATGAATCATTTCAGTAAAGTAATGTTCTTTCTGAGTGGAAAAAGTAATTTCTCACATTACATTAAGGGGTTTCAAAAATGATACGCTGAAGACGCTGAAGTGATTATGACGATTATTCTGCTTTAGCAATTATCATGTGACCTGTGTGGGCCAATCACATGAATAATCGCTTCAGCGCTTATGTATAATCGTCTGAAAAGTAGTTGTTAGTGCTGAAGAATGCTTAAACTTAGAAAAAGAGAGTTTGTTGCAAATTATTAAATAAATAAAAATAAATAATCAATCTAATTTAACAAAAACAAATAAATAAATAACGAAAATAAAATACATAAAATGAAATAAAAAAAAAGTATAAGTAAAAGTCATAAGGCATGAAAAATAATCAGTTGGACCTGAGTGGGGTCCTCAATAATGCAGTGATTGTGATTATTAGAACAATCACTTCAGCGCCTTCAGCATAGTCATTTATGTTGTTGTTTTAAAAAGATGGACGGTGCTTAACAGCCAAATGGGTAATCCACCGTAACTGAGCATTTCTAACAGGTACGTAGCCATCATGCTTGATCTTTTGACCAAGGTTAGAAAAATTGACCAATGAATGACATAATACGATGCACAGTGCTACGACTGTGAGCAGGAAGATGCAAAACAGTTACTCTAAGCGAATTTAAATTTGATAATGTGCTTTAATCAAGGATAGTTCGATGCAACAAGCAAAATATGTTGATAAATGTGCGGCTTTACTGAGGGCATAGTGTGGTTGTTGCGATCCAACTTCTGCTTTCAGTCAGAGTAAGCATGCACTATAAATTCGCACAACATGTAAACAAAAGCACGATTGTATAATAAAACGAAGAGGTGTCATTTTACAACACTGTACCATTGTTTGTGCAGCTGGTGACAAATTACTTTCATCACTGGTCTCACAAGTCAGTGTACTACACTTTAAGCTGTCTCATCACGTGTACTGCATTTGAGCACGACTGTAGCACGAGTGCATCGATGGCTGTTAATTTTCATAATGGATTATATCTAACTGTCTATTAAGTTCATTCTGTTATTGGAGAATTGACAAATATTAGGAGAAGGTGGCCGCATCAATCTCTTTATAAGCTGTAATTTTTCTTGAAAAGTTGACAGATTCGATTTTAGTAACATAACATGAAAATGCTGAGTTACAATGACTCAAAAAATTGTTCACATGTTTGTAGTAGTATCGTTAATTGGCAAAAACAAGATTTGTAATGATTTCTCAGAAAGAAAATATTTTAAATTTTAACACAAATGGCTCATGATCTTTCAGAAAAAGTAAATAATTTTTAAAAATTTCAAAAAACAAAAAAGATATGACCGAAAAAGCATCGTTCTTTCATGTGAACAATTTTTTTGCTGCTCCAATGTGAATGATTTTTGGTGTTGGAATCACTGTTATTGTGCAAGTATATTCGAAATTGGGGTTATATAGCAACATTATGTATCATAGCTGTATTTTAAACATTAGAAATCATCATGTGCCCTCTCTCATTGGAAAAACGACAAAATGTTTTAGCATTAGTTGAAAAAGGGATTTCTGTTCGAAAAATTGCTGCAGAAGTCCGAGTTAGCATTGGATGTCTGTCTAAAATTCACAAAACATATGCTTTAGATGCAAAAAAACCAAAATTAGGTTGCCCAAAAATTCTAACAGCCACACAGGAGCGAAACATTGTTAGGGCAGTTTACATCAGTTCGCCTAGATACAGCTGTAGACGTGCAAATTGATCTTGCTAAACATCATAACAATGTTGTTAGTGCTCAAACTGTACTAAATGTGCTAAAGAGAAATAGATTGAAGTCATCAGTCAATGTTAAAAAGCCCTTATTAACAGCTCGTCATAAACGCCTCAGAATGGAATTTGCCCAAAAGTACAAAGACTAGACAATATACGATTGGAGAAGGGTTATTTTCTCAGATAAAACAAAGATTTACCGTTTAGGAAGTGATGGGCACAAAGGATGCTGGAAAAAACAAAAATCAGCACTACAATTGCACCAGATGATCCCAACAGTAAAACATGGAGGTAGTTTCTTAATGATTTGGAGATGCATAACTGCTAATGGAACACGAAATCTTGATAGTATTGATGGAATAATGAATGCAGAATTGTATTGCACTATTCTTAAAGAAGATTTGATGGGAACATTAAAATACTACAAGCTTAAAACGAAAGGTGTAGTGTTTTAACATGACAATTGAAAAGAGAATTGAAAAGGTTTGGGGCACAATAAGTAAAGGCACATGTCTAAAGTTAATTGACAGTATGCCCCAACATATTTCTGAAGTTCTCAATGCAGAAGGAGGTCATACACAACATTAAAATCCATGAAAGTTCAATGGCAAAATAATTGTTCACATGAAAGAATGATGTTTTCGGTCATATCTTTTTTGTTTTTTGAAATTTTTAAAAATTATTTACTTTTTCTGAAAGATCATGAGCTATTTGTGTTAAAATTTTAAATATTTTCTTTCTGAGAAATCATTATAAATCTTTTTTTTGCCAATTAACGATACTACTACAAACATGTGAACAATTTTTTGAGTCACTGTAGATAAGGTACGAGTATTATAGATGTAAACCAAGTCTCTTCAACAGCAACAGATGAATGTTTAGGGTAAATATACAGGGTGAACAAAAAGTCTGTATCTTTACTTAATATATCTGAAAGTGCTGACAATGCATCTAATCTAATGATGGCAAAGTACTAATGTTGGGTGGGGCAATCTTTTGGTGACTCGAAATTTGACCTTGGGATGTTCATTCAAGGTCATTTGAAAATTATCTCGGAAACCGTTAGAGATAGACAGAAATTTCTAATTGTAAACTTGTAGAGGAACATTTATTTAGTCTAAAAATGACTACTCCTCAAATCTTTTGTCCTAAAATTTTTTAAGAAAATTGCAATTTTCTAAAGTAGACATAAGTCAAAGAAAAAATTCTCCAAATTGAAAAAGCGCCAAAACGTGCTGATTAGACGTAAAATAACCTAAAAAATCGATTCCCCTTGTTGGAATTTGCATATTTGGCACCGTTGCAGAGATATGAGCAGAAAACTGAACTTTAGAAAAGAAAAAATCATAAAAAAGATTCAGTTTTCTGCCCATATCTCTGCAACGGTGACAGAAATGCAAATTCCAACAAGGGGAATCGATTTTTTGGGTCATTTTACGTCTAATTAGCACGTTTTTGGCACTTTTTCATTTTGGCCATGTTAGCCTTTGACTTGTGTCTACTTTAGAAAATTGCAATTTTCTTAAAAAATTTAGAACAAAAGATTTGAGGAGTAGTCATTTTTAGACTAAATAAATGTCGCTCTACAAGTTTACAATTGGAAATTTCTGTCTATCTCTAACGGTTTCCGAGATAATTTTCAAATGACCTTGAAGGAACATCCCAAGGTCAAATTTCAAGTCACCAAAAGATTGCCCCACCCAACTTTAGTACTTTGCCATTATTAGATTAGATGAATTGTCAGCACGTTCAGAAATATTAAGTAAAGATACAGACTTTTTGTTCACCCTGTATATATGAGTATATAAGCTTATGTATACGAATAGAAATTTTCTACAATTTCTGTAAGTGCAGAAAGAAATTAGAAGAAGGCCTGGGATATTTTGGCAGTGACATATGAGCCTACACACAAGTAAAGATTTACTTGAGAGTTTGAAGTTGGATGAATTAGTCTGAGATTAAGGCGTGTTTCAAATCTATCAGGACACAAAAAATGCCAAATTGTATATGATTCTCTGATTTAGATTCCATAATGGCGTATATGAAGTAGTACCAACGAATTAATTGGTATCACAAAAATAAATTGTTAATTACAGACTCTATTTTGAACTGCTGGCATTGGGGTTTACAGCATTCTCAGCAAATACTGTGAGATGAGAAAATCTATATTGGAGAAACCCAGACATCTCGGAAACAACTGCTTTTTGGGTACCAAATATCCGTACAAAATCAAGATGACAACCGTGCCATCTACAAACAGATCCAATACCAATACCACGAGGGAAGGGAATGGAAGGGAAGACATTCAATCGATTGGGAGGAGGCAAAAAATGGTCATAAACGAACCTTACATCCTTCAGAGAAGGACCCTCGAAGCATTTTATATTGAACAAACCAAACGGTAAAGATAAGACATGAACGGTAATGTCGGCCTTAGTGACCAAATCTGGTGCAGTGTCGCCATGGAGCACCAGCAGAAAGTCAAGCCAACTAAGAAAGACAAAGAAGAAGAAGAAGTAGTAGGTGATTGTGAAATTGTCAATGAGAGTTCAAGAATCTTCTCTAGAAGAAGGACCAAAGTGCCTTAGTCAATTACTGTATTGTTTTTGTTTTGTTTAATTTAATTTAATTTAATTTAATTTAATTCAGTTTAATTCAATGCTGCATTTGTTTGAATTAAAGTCGCCTTCGATGTCAAGTTGCCTTCAATTACCAGTCGCAACAAAAAATCACTTTCGAATACAAGACTTTTAAACGTATACTTAAGTGTAAAATGTTTGTCCATATTTTTTGGGTTAAATTACACCAATGAGTTGTAATGAACATGAGGTATAAATATTACCCATGGACAAAAAAACTTGCCTTCAGTTTAACTGTTTGAAGTTTAAGTTTATCTACCAGGTGGTATGAAAATCCATTGAGATTCAATGACATCAATCTTGACCTTGTCTCTTGTCTTGCCTTAACAACAGTATTAAAAGATCGACCAGGCAAATGATGATGCCATTAAATCTCAGTGCTCTTTATGCCTCCTTGTGGACAAACTTAAAACAGCTCTACTGCAGGGAAGTTTTTTTTGTCTACGGGTATACACCTTGCAGGTGTCATAATAAACTTACTTCTTTGTGGCATTTTCATAAAGTGTATTTCACTATGGCTAGCAATGTAAGTTAACTTGATAGAGTAAATCTACTGATTTAAATAAACAAGTGTAGAATAAATAGAAAATAGAAATAGTCTTCTCAGAGGAACACCACTTTCTTTTGTTGATGAAATCTTTTTGAAATTTATTTTTTATTCTGAATTCATTGAATTTAAGCTTAGAGAGGTGAGAACATTATTCTGCACGTGCTAAACCAAAATTTCTTGTAAATTTCTAACATTTCCAGTCTATTTACCTAAATGTCTATTTCCCACTCAAACGAAGCTCACTTTCTTTAATTCCTTGGATTTGTCTGATTCTAATCCTAATGTCAGTGTAGGTGTGCACTGTGCAGTGACCCATGCTGATGGTAGGAGTTAAGCACTAACGGTCACAACTTGAATGGCTTGGAATTAGTTGTTTTACAGCCTTTTCTGATTTGAAATACCCTTTCCACGGCATCAAGAACATCTGCCACTCACCTCCAACTGAGTTTTTCTTTGGTTTTTACAGTGCTTGGTGCAAGAGAAGTTGTCCCATAGTATTCTCCTAACATTGGACTGGAATTCTACCTCTAAGGATTCAAAATTCAAATGCATCACCTACGGTTATGGGAAACGGAGCAAAAGTTAATCGATAGGGTTTAATAACAGGAAAACAACTGGTGTTAATTTTCATGAATCTAAGCCAGCAGGAAGCATTTCAGAATATGGTATGGTATAAACTAAAGTGGTCGTTTTACCAGATTGGATATCGTGCCACGTTAGGAACACCGGAACAGTGGTAACGGAATTCTTGTAGAAACGTTTTGAGAAAATGGATTGAATACGTTTGATAAAAGAGCGAGAGAGAGAGAGATGTTATATGTCTAAACATGTAAACAATAACATCACATCTGACCATCAATAATGTAGAGTTGCTAGGGTAATCCCTAGCAACCAAACTACTCTCGCAAAATAAACAGTTGAAATCGACTCCAGTTGAAACTAAGAATACCAGTCGTTTTTTAATTCTTTAATGGGGCTGAGTTCATTCGAAGTCAGATTAATCCCGTTTTAACAAGAGATTTGCCAACTTTTAATGAAAACGAGGTTGATAGTAAATCTTATGGAAAATCCATTACAAATTAAGTTGGTAGCCACTGAAGCCATTCAATAAGATTTATATTTGTGTAATGAGCATTGCACTATTTTTCTACAGTTTTTTGGCGTGTGCAAATGCTTTATTCACACAAAAAATGTATGGGCCAAAAGGAATTTTTAGGACAATATATTTACGTATTTCAAGTCTCTGCAACATTTTATGTATATTCTGTATATCACGTTGCACAGAATGCAGATAAATTACCTTGGAGGCATTAAAGATTTGTGAGATTTCTGTAACTTTTTTACTAAAAGGAACAAACAAACCTTTCATGACCTGAACCTTGCTTGCACTTGATATTGGTTTCTATTTGTGTTTATTTAACTTTGACCTTTGTTGCATCTTCTAGAAAATCAACTTCTTATTTATTCTTTCATTGATGCTTTTTCCCTGAATGAGATTTAAGTCAAGGAACGTGTTGGTTTTTAAATTAAACAGTCTGAAAGTTGATGCAATTCATGGTATACTGTTAAGCTCGTGCTTAACACCACGAATACCGGCCGTAACCCTGAGAATACTGTTATTATTATTAAGTATTATTCCAAGTTGTAGTCTAATCGAAGTTGAAACATCATTTTGAATCGAATAGAAGTTAGACGCTGAGTGCGTTGCTCGATTTAAATGAGGGAACTGGGGTGGTCATTGTGTAGTCTGTACTGTAATAGATTTTTCTCAAATTTTGTTGTTATTATATTACTTACGAACAAATTGCCTAGATTGATACAATAGACAATATAATGGTTAATAGCTATGTTGTTTCCATTCGAAAGAATGGATGCACACGTAATTGCCTAAAACAGGGGTGTCCAACATCCTAGCTTCCCCAGGCCACATTGGAAGAAGAGGAATTGTCTTGGGCCACACTGACTCTAAAGTTAGCTAACAATACCTGATAAGCAGAAAAAAAAAGTTCCTACATAATTTTCTGGTGGGGACCAAATTGGCGATGGTCAAATCGGCGATGGTCGAAACCATTAAGTGGGGACCGCATAGACGAGCTTTCAAATTGGCGATTTTAAAGTAATTACTTTAAAAAAAATTTGAGAATCAATATTCTTTCAAATTGGCGACTGCTAAAAAATGTTGTCCCAAATTGGCGACTTTCGTGTGTCGGAAGAATATCCAAATTCATAGTCGTTTCCGCCGCACTTAAGAACTTCTCGCCCCTGTCGTTAGTGACTTTAAACCTCAAATGATCCTCAGATGATTTGAAATTAAATACGTTTTCCGTGCTTGAAACTGTCGGAATATAGTCGGTAGGTGTTTCGTCGTCGACCAGATGTATTAGTACTGTGCTGGTGTTACACCCAATTTGAACTTTTCGCGGAAGAATAGTCAACCACCTAGACATGAATAGCTTGCTTAAAACGTTGTGCAAAATGACTGATTTATTAACCATTCCAGTTGATAACAGCTGCCGGAGCGAATAGTCTGTTAGGTTCTCCAAAATGCGTGTGGTGAGCAAGTCCATTACAACGTGTCTCCTCTTGTTTTCTCGTTGGTCGCGCGACTTCATTTTCCAGTTGAGCAGAAATATGACAAATTTCCCCAATTTATTTGGTGTGATCTTTAAAACGAGACTTTTTAATTGTGTCAAAGTCATGTTCGAAAACCTGTCCGACTCCGAGATCTGTTTCAAGTTCATTAAAACGAATGTTTGAACCGTGTTGATCGAGTATTTCTGCCATCTGCCAGCCCTTTAAAAATTTATCCACAATTATTGGGTTGCATTTGCAATGCAACATCCAATACTTATCGAATAAGCCTTTTAATTGCATTTGGTCAGTGGTCAGAATTATTTCTCATATTACGCTGTTCGTCATTTCAGACTGAATGGGTTTATTGTACGCATAACGTACGTCCCACGTACGCAATCGTCAATCGTCAATCGCCAATTTCCATTCATTGCCAGTTTACATTAATCGCCAATCTGGCCATTGCCACTTTGGTCCTCGTCCCTTAATACACACCACCACAGATAAGCAAAAAGTCCTCGCCTAATACTGTTAATTTTAATGCTATTTGCTGCCCGAAGAAAGTAAAGACTAAAATTTTTTTTAGGCAGTGTTGTGCCGCATTCACAGCCATCCTGGACCGCGGGTTGGACACCCCTGGCCTAAAACATATACGCATAAAACATATACGTAATAATAGTCCGCACAATCCACTCACAGAAAAACTTTTAACAGTTTTAAGTACTGTAATATTTTTCGTTATTTTTTTGTTATTTTAAAAATTGCTTTTTACACATATAATTATTGCTCTTGAATATTGCTCACAGATGTGGCATGACCCTACCGGTAGCAGATATTAGCTTTTTATGCTGTGCTTGAACTTTCCAGATACTGTACAGATACAGATACAGATTATCTGTATGCGTATACTGCAACAACATAACACGAACTGATTCTTTTTTGTGTAATAATATACTGGTGTATATTCAAAAATAGATTACTGTTCGTATGAATCTTAATCTAAAAATAGGAAAATATCATAACTTAAAATAAAACCAACGGGATAATTACGGCAGTTTTGGTATAATTTTTTTTTCGTCTACGCGAAAGAAAATTTATGACACCCATGTTTGCAATTTCTTTGCATTTTGATTAATTTCTAAACCTAGATTTAGATTCTTAGAAGAATTGAAGAAATGCATAGGAGGCCGGAAAGAGTCTGTCTGATCTGATCCACCCTGAAAGGTTGAGTTCGGAAATTGAGTTCAGTGTGAGTGGAAATGTGGAAAAGAATTAAATGATGCGAATTTAGTGATGGTTTTCATGATATTTCATTTCCGCACAAGTTTTAATGCGATATGAAAATGCAGCCGAAGAAATTGAATGAAAAATATTTATCTTAATTAATAATTATAACCACACCCATAGTTTATTATAGTGGCAATATGTGTGCCGAAGAGACAGCAGCAGAGCGGAGAAAAGCCAGGCGACCTTGCTCATTTAGAAAATTAAAGCAAAACATGAATCTGTCTTTGCAAATTGACCGAGTCGTAGATGACGATGACTTGCGTTGCCGTCTGGGACGATGAACGATGTGTGTTATGAACGCTAAGCGAGTCGCTCGATGTGTGGTAATAGCGTAATAAATGATCTTGTCATTTTTCTACGTTGCACCCACTCATCACCTAGCGGTCGCCGTGACGTTAACTTGGAAATAATCGCAGACTGATTCGGGCAATGCTTCGGGGTGACAGGACATGACGAGCGACAACTCCCTCGACAAGCTTCACACATTTTTCATTTCAACTTTGAAAATCAAATTAAATAAATTAAAAAAAAAAGAAAAAGGAAAAGTGAAAAAAAGGATACATCAGTTTGATTTAATTTCTGCGGTGTGTCTGAGTGGAAGAACATTAGTGTGAAATGTGCAAAACGACGCGAGCAGATGCTTAGTCTTTCTTCTTCTTTAAAAAAAAAATAATAACACTTTTTAATCAAATATTTAGAAGCAATTGTAGAGTGCGTTCAATTTTTTCTGCTCATTAAACTGCACATTAGTGTAGTCTTTATGAAGCTAAATGACAGATCTTGGACTAAGGTAAAGGTGACAGCTGTTCTTGGCTCGACGCCCTTCTTCCTAAATTTTGGCGCCATCTTCACGACCGCACCCGCCATAAAAGAATATTGGGGTCTTCCTCGAATTGAACTTGCGGTCTCTTTGATGGCTGTTGTTGACAGATCTGGCTCTAACCCTTTTAACCCAAACTCTGTCGTCGTGTCCAAATGTGACTGTCACTTGTACAGGCTGAACTTTGATCACGGCTCACCTTTTCCACTTTCCTAGCTCATCTAACAAACTCTCTCTTTCCCTCTCTCTCGCTCGAAACTCCAATGCAATTATCAATTTTCACCAAACTCAAATTTCTGCTTCATAAAGTTGAATAGGAATGCAACGTCTTTCTTTAATTGCAACTGGTTTTCATAATTGCAAAGCAAGTTTGTAATTACACCAAAATATTGTTTCCTCTTCTTTCTTCTATTTTTTGTTTTTTCCTTTTTGTTTCAAGCAAGCTGCGTTTCATGCGCTGTAGACCTGTGTGTGGTGAACATCTTTATCTTTATTTTCATTCTTCTCATTTTTGACGCATGCGCAATTGTTGAATGTTGACAGACAAATTACTGATGTTCTCGTTTCGTCGTCATTTTTTCTGCGGTGTGTTGCTTCTTTTTTTTTGTTTGTTTCCCAAAACCAGTGTTTGGACGGCGCTATGGTAATTTATCTCTGTCACTCTTGGATTGATGGTGCGATTTCACTCGGGTGCTGTACATCCAACACCCGACCCGTTCCTTGCTTCCATTTATACATTATATACGCAACAAGAGTGATTCTTTGTAATTAAGCAAATTGAATGTGAAGAAACATTATTTTTATGTTGATGTGTGTTTGTGCGGTCAAATTGTGCAGTGTTCTTCGTTGTCTCATGACTCAAGCGACTAGTCATTCATAGCGTGGAATTTTTGAAGTGAGTTCTAGCGCTAGAACGCCAGAGAGTGAATACGAGGCAAAAATAAGAATGCATCTATAGTTAATTTATTTGGGTGAAACGTCTTGGTTGAGAAAACATTCAGTAACATCGTTACACAATAACGAAAAGGTACGTTCTATCACGGCGTAGCATTGCGGTATGTTTAAAGTAACTAGCGCTAGACTAATACCATTTCACTAAATAGAAAATATTTACATTCGTCAGCTAATGCCGGTAGGCTAATTTCACTTAACGGGTAAGTCGGCTTAAACTGCTGCGTGAACATTAAATATGTTTTTATGGCTCAAATGTAAAGGTGAAAATCTGCTGCAGCTCTTGGCGAGAAGAGCATTTTGTTGGCTTTAAATGGCTTTACACAAATAACCAATTATTTTGCACTCTGATTTGGTAAAACAAAGATGTAAAAAAAAGGAGAAAAACCAAAACGTTCTTGTTTGTAAAAATATTTTATTTACATTTTAAAATTATTAAATTCTCGTGAAGTGAAAGCGGAGGTAGTGAGAAGGAGCCTCGAAGTCAGTGTACTGCGCCCGAAGCAAAGCTTTAAAGACTGCACCTTAATCTTCTTCTTAATTTTTATATATTTACACCTGGCGTGCTTTTTAATCTGCTCTTGACAAGTGAAACTGTTCCGTTTTGACATAATTGGCGATAGTCACTTGTCAGTTATTTTCCACTCATTAAAAAAATGGATGTTGACGAAGAGATGTAAATCGGGCTAGGAAAAGGGATAAATTTTGTCGAATAATTCAATGTCAGCTGGGTCGTTTATGTACTTGTCACAGGTTTCACCTTAAAGTAGGCTTAAGGTGTGCACTCCACCCACCGATAAATAACTTCACTTTCGCTGGGCGGCCATGTTATAAATTATGTGTCAAGTGAATTTTCATGATCCGGTCATTGAGAATCAACTGGAAATTTTTGTACATTTCAACTCATCAATCTTTACAAGAAATGATCCGTGCATTTAGTGCTGTTGAAAGGCTTTTTTTCTTTTTTAAAATTTTATGCTTATTACTAAACAAAAAATAAACATAGAAAGATAGAAGTAGAATTAAATTAATACTGCTGGATTATTTATAATGAGCTGGAATGAATTCTTAGACAAGGTTACCTTGTTTTGCAACGAATTTCCAAACCCCTGGTGGTGTGATTAAGAGATTTGACGTTCCCTTCAAAGCTCAATGAATATTCACTAGTAGCAATGACATCGTCAAGAGCAAGAGATACGTTCATGTTTGATTTAAGCAAAAAAAAAAAGCCTTGTAAATTGTAATGGTAATTGTGGGTATTAAAAAAATTGAATATTTTAGAGAAGATCGATAATCGTTTAATATGTAGCATGTAAGCAAAATATCCTTTTCTTTTTCGAGTTGAAATACATGGAGTTAGCCCGTTAAAAAGAAATGTGTGATCAATTGTTAGCAGCTGCTCTAAGACGTAAATCAGGTCGGCATCCTCGTGGAAAACTTCACTTCCAGCACATTAGTTTTGTTTTTCCACCAAATTATATCACATTTTACTCGTAGAAGTCGAAACAAAAATAGCCAGCCAATTGAGCATAAATGGACAATTCATAAAGAACGTGATGAGTTGGTTAATAATGTTAGAATGGTAATAGAGGATACAAGTGATATTACAGTTGTTGCATGTTGTGGTGTGGTGAGTGCAATTACTTGTTGGATATGGTTCGGTCAGGTTGCTTCTAATTAGGCCGTGAGAGGGTGAAGTTGACGTGTCTTTTCTATTCTCTTCACTTTGTGGAGTGTTTGTATTAATTGTTCTTCAGGCTGCAAATGTTTGTGGGTTTTAATTGAATCATAGTCAACTGCAGCGTGCATCTTTGATTGATTATATCTTTATCTTGCACAAAAGGGAAGGAGATGTACCATATTTTTCGGATGAAATGAAAATACCGTATTTCTTTTGCTGTTTTCTGCAAGCTTGATTGGTTTTTTTTTGTTAGGAAAGATAATACGTACTTAAAAACGAATCAACAGAATTAGCTTATTGTTGTTGTTAAGGGAAATCATGATTGTGTTTGTGGAAAAGAAAAATAATATGCAGTAATTGGACAAAATAAATTAAATGTCTTTTTTGAATACGCGCATCAGTGATTTGCGGTAATTCAATACAAGTAGCGAAATAATAAGAAAAAGTCCATCTATCATCTTGTCGTTCACAATGGACTAATTAACAAATTAAAGACATTACGTTAACGTATACAAGTAGAGTGTATTTGGAAAATTGGCATGTGAAAGGGCGAAAAAGGAAGGCACTTGCAACTTATTCAGTTGCAAAACCAACAAACTGATGCAGTGAGCAGGCAGTAAAGCTGCAATAAAGATCGAATATTTAGAATCTCACATTATCCCCATGAAACTTTCAGCGAAATAGATTAAAGCTGAGCATTTCTATTTTTCTTAATAATATCGGAAAGAAAATTTATTATTTGACCCATAGTGAGAGTGAGAAAGACGTGAGTATAGATTTGTTGGAGTGCACACAGAACACGTAAAGCGGAGATAATTAGGAATTAAAACAACAGATTAATGATATTTACCTTGAAATTATTAGCAATTGATGAAGAATATTTACAAACTATTAATTAGATAGTTGAGAAATTTAATTTGATTTCTTATCATCCCAAGTGGTGCACTCTGATTACAAATGTATCATAATTTTTCTCGTCCCCTGCACGCACAAAACCGATACGAGGCGCCACCTCCACCCCTCTTTGTGTTGAATAATTGAGTATTTTAAATTGCAACTTGAAAGTGGCCATGCTTATCATTGTTTTTAATCACATTTAGGGGAATATAGCAAGGGGGGTTGATAGACAAGCACTCCCACTTTGCCACACACTACACATAACTCCCCTTCTCTTCTCTCTCTTTCTTTCTCCTTGATCTTTTTTCTTGGACTTGCAATAAGAGAGTTGCGTATCTGTGGCTGGCAATCTGAGAGAAGGATGACTTTGCACTGTTGAGTGTGTTTGGTTTCACATGTAACTGCAATAACTGTAATTTAGGAAGTTGAAATTGAATAGAGCAAATTCATGTTAGAAATGTAGTGTGTAATTCATCACACAGAAAAGTACCATTTTCTGTCATGGCTTTCTAAAACTTTGTGATTAATGAAAATACGTGATCCAAGTTTCTTTTTTCTTTCCAATTTATGCAGTCTGGAGGAGAACTTAAGCTTAGCTCGAAAACAATTACCGTATTGATTATATCAAACTAACTAACTTTTCTTTTATTTCTATTTCTTTTATTTTCATTTTTTTTTTAAAAAGTTATTTAATCATGGCATAGAAAGGATTTTTTTTCTTTCTCATCTTCTTGATTTATCATTATTATTATTATTACTTTTTCGAACATTTCTTTTGAAAATTGTAGTTATTGATCTATGATACAGTATTCCTATAATTGAAGTCTATCAAATGTTTTTTCTTTTCTTCTTTATTTTTTTGTGCCAAGTACAGAATCTTTGTGATTGGATGGATTCAATTACACACAAAACGAGTCAGTGTATATATAAAATTTCACATGATCCATTGTTGATTGTTTTTTTTTTCTTTTCCTTTTCTTTTCTTTTGGGGGATCGCTTCGAAACTTTAGTCATTCAACAACT